>VZRI01003756.1:0-75223 GCA_013397515.1 Upupa epops | reverse complement strand
TCTTTCAATGTCCCTTCCGATCCCTAATGATTCTACAATTTTATTGTCTTTCAGAGAGGCAGCATTCAGATTTACCCCTCTGAAATCAATGGTCTAGAATTAGCTATGAGCTTTTATACTCTTCATGCTTACCTCACCATATAATGAGTGGTAGAGTCTACTGTGGGGTTTTTTTGTCCAATTGCACCAATATGTTTTTCTCACATAAATGATTTTACTAAATCATGGGGCAAGTCTAAATATTTATAAGTTTCACCAAAAACAAAGTTATTTGCATGTGATTTGTAAAATCCCTCTTCATTGTGACCTGCCAAAACTTATTCCCAAAGCAAACATCCCAGCTGGGAGACCTTCTATTACACATTTTAGAAATTATGACACAGCTGCTATCTATCAAATCCAGACAGCCTTCATAAAATAATTCATCTAAACACTTACTTTAAGAGAAAAATCACTGATATCAATCTTCTTGCTAAACACAAGTATACTTACTTACACAGGGAGAAGATACTGCTTTTTCTGTTGATCAGAAATAGCAAGCAAACAGCTTCAGAAATTACTCTTCATAAATTTTTAATTAAGATTTAATTTTTAAAAATTAAACCTCAATTTGAAGTCATTGACTAGGAAGCAATGGTATACCTCTGCATAAAAATTATTCATCAACTGCCGATTGAGAGTACACTGACCAAATTTACTGTCACTGTCTCAGCTGCACTTTTGTGAATAATTTGGTTTTATTGACCAGGAATTGCACTGTGGAAAAAAAAGAATGACACATGGTGGTCAGGACAAGAGGAAGAAACTCCTTGAAAACAGATTTGTGCCTGTGCAATCTCAAAATTCCCTTTAGATACAGCCACTGACACTCATAAAGACTCTGCATAGACTTACAACCTTGTACTAGCAGGGTTTACATCAAACCAGACACTGTCTGTCCTCCCGTAACTGGGATAAATCAGATGGAGTCCATGTTCTCTTCTCATGTTTTACTATAAAAAATGCACATATCCATGCCTCTTGTAGGTGATTTTGGAATCCAGGAATCACTATGGATTCATAAAGACTATGTTCTGTAATTTCTTCCTGTCAGGCTCAGATATTTTCACCTTGTGATCTATTCTGGTGTTCTGAAAAATATATTTTTCATTTTACCTCGACAGGACTTGAATCACTTTCTCAACAGTTTCTGAAATGAGGACACAGGGACAAGTGCACAGATCCCCCCAAATTTATTCTCATTTAGCTTTGTTGAATTTATTCTTCTGTTTCATTTTATTGCTTTCTTTTTCTGAAGTTTAAGCGATTAAACTATATTGAGCAACATGGATGTTTTATAAACCCATAACTAGAATTCTGACAGGGGCAAAGTTTGAACCAATGCAAGAATTTCTGAATATCCCATGCTCATATAATATTATGTATTAAAGCTTGAAGTAAACCACAGAATCACTAGGTGAGAAAACCAAACACACTTACACTTAAACATCATGGACAGTTTTGTGCCAAAATTCACATACTGCCTTGGAAGTGTGTAGCATCACGTTAGAGACCTTTGCACAGCCATGAGAACTTTTAGTTACATAACGAAAACCCCTATGAGTTTAAGTAAGGCACTTATCAGAGCTGTAGGTAGACAAACAAAGTGAGCATATGTCCTATTTATCTATATTTCAGCAAGTACACATCCTGAGAAATGAATCTTTTTATCTACGTAAGAACTTAAATAGTATCAGTGGGGAGACTGAAGAGTAAAAGCAATTTCTACCTCAGTGATAGAGTCAATGAGCCTACAGAAAATAAAATAACTTGTTATACTCTCTCCATGATGTCATATAATCACATGCAGTATAGGACACAAGAGGAGTTTAAGTTAGTGATGCTGACACACACACACAAGTTAAAAAAATAAATCTACTGAATACCGTGTTGCATGGAGTACAAACCATACAATGAGCATAATAGAAATGATGGCCTTTCCAATGAGGCACAAACAAACAAATGCCCTAATGTTCTGCACCCCAAGCGTTTCCTAAAACATAGCATTATTATACCTAATGTAACTTTTGTAATTGAGGCTAGGAAGTACAAGGAGCAGGGGCAGGGTAAAGCCCTTCTCTGGAATCATCAGCTGAAAACCTCTTAAGCTCTTTCAATTTCTGAGAGGTACAGTATCTTAGATTTCCAGCCGCCAAGGATGGAAAGGGTTTGTGCTGGAGCTTAGACTCAGTACCTGAGTCACTATTGTTGTTGGAGCAAACTTGGGAACAAACAGCAGCATCATCTCTGTTGCAATGGGATCTTTGTACTGGAAATCCCCCCTGTCCTTTACACAAATTTCCTGAATGAATATGAATGAATATGAATGAATAAAGAATAAGCTGCACTGTCCATGTTTGATTCAGCAGAGAGGATCTCTCCAGGTCAGCCTAAGAGAATACGCCATGGTGTCTTTGAAACGCATGCAATCAATCCCATAAAGGTGCCCTCCCTCTACTGTAGTTGCTGCTTCTGGCATTTGAAAGGGTCACTCAGGCACTCACAAGCTGTGGGAGGCTGTTAAAAACAAAGCACTAAGTCCATGGTTTCTTCCCCGTAAGAATGAGGATTCTGGAGAAAAATTATATCATTTTGGACAATCAGATCTAGCTGAAAATAGCAAAAGGGAACACTCAAGAGAAAACATCCCATAGTGGAACACAAACTGGTTAAGAAAAGTGATCCCTATGCAGGCTCAATGAAAGCTTTGCAAACAACTTTTAAAAGTGCTTGTACCATTCATACCAATTACATCAGTAGTTATAAAACATCATTTCTTCCCCCAGGCACTATATGCTTCTCCATATGGCTTCAGGATGTGAGTAGTTGTCACCAAGGTCTATGAAAGAAACCCCACATCCCCATATTGTTAAGCCTATGTTCATAGCCTTCATTCTGCTCAGATTGGCTAAAGTTATTATGATCAGTAAACTTGTTCATAAAACAATTAATCAGTATAGCTGAAACACATCTGTTGAAAATTTCATCAAAAAGCAGCTGATGGTATGGAAATCTCCCCACACTCCTAATATAACCGTAATAATTTCTTTTTAAAAAAAATCTAATCTATAAAACCTTTCAATATTCCCAAGCACACATAATTAATTCATGTAAAATGTAGAAACACCATGAACTGCTAGAGATATGCCAATACAGCATTCAAGAATATTCGCAATTGAACCACTTCAAAATAAAGGTAATAGCTTTGCAACAACTAAAATCCTTTTAAGTTATTTGCATTTAAAAAAAAACAAAAAGAAACTCAATAGAAGCCCTGGGAAATACAGCACAAAATTAGTACAGGAGATAAAATGATCTTTTCATGTTCTGATTAAGGTTTGGTGAATAATGATGTATTTGTAAGGCAAATATCACAGCAACCCACATCAGTAAACACAAGAAAATTTATCTGGTTTTAATGTGAAAGCAGTAAAATCAAATCTTTCTGGTGGTGGTTGAGTGGGCTCTTTAAATAAAGCCTGTGATTTACATACAGACACAGGGTGGAAATATTTATATGTGAATACCTGAAGATCCTTTCTTTCAAGTTACAAATTCATGACATAAATTACAGAGGACTCCTGAAACCTTAGGGACATCAATCAGTCTATCAATGACAAATAGGAATGACTTGATATACTTCAACCTTCTTTGTAAATTTTCTTTCAGTTGAAATATGTTTTTTTCAGTGTTGGAAAACATTGGGATATTTCTAGTTCTTTGTAATCCATTTGAGAGTATTCTGTCCAGCTGCAGAATAAACAACTAATTTGCTTCGCCACACAAATTAATTAATTTGGTATCAATTCTTAATAAAGATCTTATTACAGGAGCTGGTCATGTCAATGGGTTGTGCTACTCAGAGGTAAATACATCATGCTGTGGTCTAAAGAATCAGCACAGTAGGACTTAGATAGCTGTGTATTTCTCAGCTGGAAAACAAAAGAGAGTACAAACCCAGAATGCCACTAATAAGGAAGAGAAAGGGTGTCAGCTACAAACAGCACAAGTGTCATTATCAGGGGTCCTACATGAGATTTTCATGAATTTATGTGAGTGGCTAAGAACCAGTTTGTAGGATCCCATTCAGGAGACTTTTCAATTTGATACAGACAATCCTTCTAGAAACAAGGTTCATAAGTATTGACAGCATTTATCTTGAGAAATGACCTTTGTTTATGGCAGAATTTACTTTGTTGAATTGATGGTGTAACATAGACCTAACCCAGGAAAAATTCCCTTTGGATCTCATCTGACTGGAGCTGGTAAAATCAGAGACTAGTTGTGACACAGGAGTAGTGTCATGGCATCTGTCTGTGGAATAAAGCAGGGAGAAACAATACTACAGGTTCAAAGGTTGTTCTTTGAGACTGGAAAGCTAGAATTGGTGTAGGTACTACAGAAATACCTGGCTTTTGATCATTTTAATACTGTACTGTAAAAGCATGGCTATTTCAGCTTTCACCACAGCAGCTTTCTTGGGAGAAGTCAGACATTGCTTCCAGATAAAAATGTAAATCTGTGTTAATTCTTCTTATGGTCTGTGAAATTGTAGTCACTTAGTTTGGAATATGTTTGGCACTATCAGCTCTCTCTAGTAATGCAAAATGGTCTGAAAACATGATTTCTATCTCCTGTATACTGTTGGAGATCAATGGAAAATGTACATAAACAAAAAATGTACATATAAGCAGAAAGAATCTGAAAGCAATATCATGACAGACGATCAATCAGCTTGTATGCTCAGTGCTTAAAGCTGGAAAAGGCCACAGGTACTCTACTGTCATTGCCATATAACAATAAAACATAAAAATAACTTATGTTAATGACAGGCAGATTCAATTTCAACCAAACTTGTATGTGTTCATGAAATAGCTGATGAACAAAGCAACATAAGTAAAAGTCTAGTTCTATGCTGGCAAGAAGTGCTTGGGGTTGTTGCTGGGGTTTTGTTGTTTGGTTTTTTTTAAATCTGAAAAGCCTGACCATACCTCTTCCACAACACAAATTTTTATGCCTCTTAACAGTCATCACCAGGAGAAAGGTGCAGCTTTTACAAATAACTTACAGAAATCATTGCTCTCTAACTGGTACTCTGAGCCTGGAGTAAAAGTTCATTATTACCTTTACCACTCCAACCCCACTGTGAGCAGCCAGCTTCTGACAGACAAATTACTTATCCTCATTCACTAATAAATGGAGCTCACAGATTTGCATTTACCAGTACACAGGACCAGTGATGGAACCCTGACCTTGCCATGCTTTAAGCTGTATAAGGGGTAGCAGGAAGATTAGAGGGCTGGGAACTCTGGTTCAATAACACATGACTGCATATGAGATCAGCATTCCCAATGTGCTTCACGAAGAGCTGGGTCTTGGTTTGTGTGGCATCACTTTTCTCTCATGGTCATCTTCATTTAGCATTCTTTTGTGATGAGACTGAACATGCATCTTTAGTGCCTTTCACTGACTTCCCTAGAACTCTATATATGCTTTCTTGACAGATACAGGATTCTGCATCCTGTTCCTTGTCCCGTTTGCAGAGCCCCAATCAGGAAATATATACACAGATACTCATAAACATGTTCATTTCCTTCTTCTGTACAGCTGACATTAATGTATTATGGTCCTGGACAAGGCCCTGGGGGAGCTCTTGTCAGATCAAATTGCAGTGATCAAAGTTATTAATAATAAAAAAAAGAATCCAAACCAAAGGGGAATATCCTTCTACACAGAGCAAGGGATAAGCTGCTGGAATAGTTAGAGGGGTGAGGGAGAAGCCTGGGTTAACAGTTTCTTCAGATGCTTCACACAGAGGTCTTCTCTGTTTCTCATTTTGCATGTCTGGGAACAGGATGGAGAACTACCCTTGAGGGGGAACGGGCTTTTCATTCTGTACTGGGGCTGTATAAGTCTATTCATGCCCCTGCCTTTCCAGATGAAATTTTTGTGGTTTGATGTGGGATTTTTATTGAAATTTTTGGTGGTGGTTTTTTGTTGCTTTGTTGTTTTCTTTTAAATGGTGGGAACAGGACACAGCTGCTCCATTTGGTCCATAAAGTGTCCCCTCTGGATAATCAGAGAATAATTCAGGCTGGAAGAGTCCTCAAGAGAGCTCTAGTCAAATCTCCTTTTCCAAGAGGGGTCTGCTCAGATCAGGTTGCTCAGGGCTCTTCCCAGATGGGTCTTCAAAATCCTCAAGGACTGCCAGCATAGCTTATGCTGTCACAATCTTTTCCATTAGTTGTACTGTCCTCATGGTGAAAAAAGCTTTTCCTTGCATTAGTGCAACTTCTCTTTTCTCAATTAACTCATGGTGAACATGGTAGGGAAACCAGAGACAATGCGACTGTTTCTGTCTCCTTTAAAACCTTCAGATAAGTGCTGGGCGACTGCTGTTCGGTCCTATGAAAGCCCAGTTCCCCGGCCTCTCACCACAGTGGTCCTGCATTGACCATGATGGTAAGAACCTGCTGAACTCACTATGGTTTTACTGATGCCTTTCCTGCACAGACGGACACAAAAACATAAGCAGTACTTTAGATGGGCTATAAGGAGTGCTGAGGAAAGGGGATTCACTTCATTTGTTCTAAGGTTATGCTCCTGTTCACAGAGCTAAGTGGAACATTGTCCATATTTGCCAGATGTTGCTGGCCCTCGCTCACCTTGTTACTTCACACAGACCTGTTGGTATTATCCAGAAAGCTGTTTCCAAGTCAGGCAGGCCTCAACCTGCATATTTGTGTCCTTGCTGAATTTCATAAAGCTCTTGTCAGACCAACCCTTCAGCCTGCCTAGAGTCCATGGGACTGCAGCCCTGTCCCGACTGTATTACCAGATCACTCTATTCAATTTAGAGCAAACACTTTACTCCTTCCTCCAAGAAATTAAGATCTTGAACGTATCTAGAATGCAGCACTGTAGAACACTACTTGCTACAAGCCTCCAGGCAAAGTATGAACCATTAATGTTGCTGTCCGTACCCAAAGACGCAAATCGCTTTTTCATCCATGAGACAACAAAACAGTGCACAAACACCTTCTCATAAGGGTGTTCTCAGACTGCATCAAATGCCTTGCCCATAAATCTACTCTCATTGTATTATTTTCCCTAGAACCCAAAAACATCGAGCTATAACATTCCTACAAATAGCCGTTTTCTCTGAAGAGATTAGCAAAAAGCATGAGCTTCACTCCGAACCAGTGATGAAACACAGTACTGGGGCAACTAAAGGCAGCTGTTGACTCCGCATCCTCGATTTCTTCCAGCTGTCACTTGCAAAATGTCATTTTCTCTTGTGATGCTGTGGTCCAGTTTCGATGCTGGAACCCCTCCTGGAAAGTTCCAGGACTGTGAATTTCCACAGGACTGCTCCCTGCATTATTAAGAGAACTAAAACCCAATTTCTCTGAGCATCTAATCTCAGTGGGGAAAGATCCCTAATGAAAATAAACTAATAATTTGTTCCACATTCATCAGCTCCTTCCTGCATGGAAGGAAACCCCTTGGGTGAAATCATGATTGCTTACAATTTTTTTATGCCCCTGTATAAGGGTGGACACACAACCACCTATACAAACTAACTACTGCTTGTCTGCTGAGGCAACATGAGAATGGTCCTCAACATAAACTTACAGAAGTTTCATATGGAAATAACTACTTTCTGCATGGACAGATTTTTCTGTTTGTTATATAAACAGAAAGGGTTGCTTCTTTAAATAAAAGCAGAAAAGCTGTCGTGAAATTCTAAAGGTTAAATATTTTTTCACCTCTGGCCTTGTGAGTGAACCTTTCAGAAAGAGACCTGCCTGTGGGGAAGGTAGTGGCTCCAGTGACAAAGAACAGTAGCTGATAAATGTAGAGATTGCTCAAGTAAAATATTTTTAAAGAATCATTGAAGGACTAAGCTTGGAAAAGTCCTCTAAAATCATCAAGTGTAGCACTTCCTAGATTCAGAGATAAGCTGTCTTGCTTTAATTCTAAAGTCTGAAAATAGAAGGTTTGCACCTTTGCCCGAGATCTTATGGATTAAGCAGTGTGCAAAACAATAATTTTGGTGGATTTCAAGCTCATATTAAAAGGACTTTGTCTATAAATGCAAAGATGAAATGACAGCATTGTCATTTGCTGGTAGCCAGTTAAGGAAGTTAAGTTTACTACAGTATAGCTTTGCTTATTTAGGAGAGAGTTAAAACATACTGCAGAAATCTGCAGAAATCACTGTTACAAAAAGTAGGGCTGCCCTAATATAAGGCATCACCTAAACTCTACATGTGACCTAAAGAGTCACATTAATAACTGCAGTGAATTCAGACTGAAATCAAAGCCACAGCCTGGCATCAAGAATAAAACTGAAGATCTAAAGCTTTGAGAGACTTTTTTATTTCCACTGTTCAGATCCACTAAGGCCTTTAACATTAATATGATGCTCACATCTGATGAATGATTTCTACCTTTTGTAGAAACTCGAACAATGTCACAGCTATTAGTGTCTGAGTGTTCCTGATATTTTTTGCACACACAGAGACAAAGAGAGAGAGAGAAGCTTGCCTGCAACTTCATATTTTCTTCACAGTTTATTGTGAACAAAGATCTGCATTATAGAGAGATATGTGTTCACAGCCCACACTGGAGATGCAGGTGGTGATGAGGGACAGCAGAGTTCCCCTGAACCCAAAATCAGAGGGGCACTGATGCATTTCTGGGAGTATAGGACTGCAGACTGCATTTGCCCACATTCATGTTCAGCATCATGTTACAAAAATAGCAATTATACTTTTAATTGTGGGTTCCCACCTGCTGAGTCCAATCTCATCCCCTAAACAGTCAACAATCCCTACACCTCCTCCATGTACCTGAATGGGTGTTCAGGTACATCACATTTGTCCCCCAATACAGACAGCAGAACTGAACTTGCGAATTGCTGTTTCTCTGCAAATTCTGAAGCGTTGCATAAAGCATAAGATTCCTCCTAAAAAAAATTGAAAGTCACCCAAAAATACCTCCAAAAACTTTTTCTTTTTTTTTTAAATCTAATTTTTACTTTCTAAATAGTATCTCCAGAACAGCTTGTGTTTTGTATCACAGAATTGGCTGTACATCTTGGTGGAACAGCAAGCCATAACAAAATTTACAGTGACTATGATTGAAGTATCCGAAAAGCACAAATCAGATTAGACCATGTAAAGAATATAATGCAAAACATCCTAGTCTACATCTTTAAGATTCGGTCTTTCATAATCTGCAGTATCTAAAGCACGGGTAGACAGTGACAGATGTTTAGAATAGAAGAGTAAATTAATAAAACTAACTTGCTTGATTTGCCTAGGAATTCAAACTAAAGATGATCGGATTTCCTTACTGTAGGAAAAACATGATTCCTTTAGTACCTTAAGATAGATATTACAACTTTACAAACACAGATGAAGAGACAGTAGATAATGCAATTGTTTTGGTTATGCATTATAACTACAGAAAAAGGAGAAAGAACGTGGACCTGGACTCTAATGCAACAAGTCCAGCACAGGTAAAGAATGCCTTTCAGCAAGATAC
This sequence comes from Upupa epops, assembly GCA_013397515.1. NCBI lineage: Eukaryota > Metazoa > Chordata > Aves > Bucerotiformes > Upupidae > Upupa > Upupa epops. Next base: position 65,632 of record VZRI01003756.1, on the reverse strand, counting down.
AAACCACTTGTGCGCTGAGTGCAAGTAGTCGCTAGGATATTTTAGTTAAGCCAAAACAGATGTGAAATATAGTCAATATTCAATTAGTCAAGGAAAAGCTGTCCAAGTTTCAGACTAACCATAATATATGCAGAAAGGTCCCTAAACTTTTCCTTTCCATTCTTAACCTCATTCCATATCTTCTTTTCATGTTTAGATATAAATTATGTACAGAATGCTCTTGCATCTATTTAACATACTGTTTACATTTCTGGCTTTACTTTTTCTGCCTTATGCCACCTCATTTATTATCCAGAATAGCAGATTCAATTGTAAATAAAGAAATGTCAACTGTACCTCTCATTTTATTTTTTCAGTGCTTTTAGTTGCAGTAGTAATGACTTTCAGTAAAACTGAATTCTCACTCTTTGACTGGAAGATTCAAAAGGTTGTAAAATGAATTATCACCTACATTATCTACAGAGGATTTTTCTATGAGAGACATGATTAAGCAAGAAAAAGTACTTAGTCTTTATTAACAGAATTTCTGAATGGCCTTTAGATGTTGCTAAAATCAGGCTACATCATCATAATCCAATCTGGTGTGATAAACACTGTAAAGGCTGATCTGGCAGAAAACATCACCCTTACCAAAAAGGGTAGAATTAAAGACACATTTAAAGTACCTCTTCTAGAAAAACTATTGTGAGTATTCATCACATAAATCCATCAGCTCACTGTATAATAGAAAATCAATATTCAGTGAAGTCTGTTTTTGGCAAAAGGAATTTTGGACTCAATCTCAGCTATACCCCAAATCCTTCCAAGAATTGTTTTACAGACATAATTATAGGGTTGAAACATACTTGACCTAATGTTGTCATTAGAAGAGGTGAAAATGTAAGTCCTGAATTAGCATAAGAGTGCTTGTAGAAAAGCCATCAACTTTAACTCTTTCAATGGGGACAGAAAGATTTAATCACCATTCTGCTACCTCTTGTTAAAAACCAGAATAACAGAACCTGAATTTAAAACAAGACCTGTGATTACAATGGCAATTGGAAGATCTCACCGAGGAGACAAATTAGGGTTATTTGATTTACTAAAGCATTCATAAACTGCAGCAATAATGAACTACAAGTTGGCAGCACTCCCATCCTTCTCCTGAAGGACAGCAGCTCATGTACGCATCTGCATGCACGGACAGGTCTTGTTCACATTCACAACACTAAAATATTTTATGTAATGTGGAAGCATGTAGTCTCATTTATTTTTGGTACAGGTTCTCAATATTTTTCCATTAATATCTTTGTCTCCAAGAGAGATCTAAATCCTTTAATAATGTACTTGGAATTTATAGAACACTCTTGACAAAACTGCCCCCATGCAACTGTAAGGAAGATTGACTAAGCTCTTTGCCAGGTTACTCAGTAAATACAAAAGGAGATAGACAGAGAGATTAAAAAAAAAAAAAAAGAGAAGTGAAGGAGAGAGAGACAGCGGCCACAAAACAAATCCCAGCACAATTAAGTAAATAAATTCCCTGCATCTTTCTCAGAAAACCTGGTTTCTAGTTTTCTGCAGGGAGTGGGTTTGTAATGACTAAATGCCAGTTTATTGGTAGTGGTTTGATACCATCAGAGCTAATTGTCAAGCAATCAAGGAAAAAAAGTTGTCCTCTGCCCAATTTGGAATATAATTATGGAAAGAGGACATGTAATCTAAATCACATGTCTAAATGTAGACAATTGGTCCCTGTGTTTACTTAGGAGAATAAAACCATCTAGATCCTCAATATTAAAGTGCAATCCATCATACTCAGTACCACTCACAGTTCTGCCTGACAAATGCTGGATATTAAGGTGGGAGTATGCATTGTAACTAGAGATCAGCAATTCTGACAAAATCTGATGAGCTGGACCCACTGCTACAGGAAAAAAATCAGTCAACCTATTTGCAATGGCTATTTGTCCAAGGTTTCCAGATGTTAGGCAGCTTAACAAAGACAGAATTTGGACAGTATTTGCATAAGGAAGAGAAAAAAACCCAACATATCTGGATAGCCTAGCCATATAATATCTCCATTATTGAATATTTTATAAAAAAATCGGCATTCTGTCTTAGAGAATATAAGTAAAAACTCCCCTGAAATATTTACATCTCATTAAAGAGAAAGAGAAGGCATTATATTTCATCAAGCATTGCAAGCTGGGTTTTAGAAACCCACAACAGTGAAGCAAAACCATGACATCTGCTACATAAAAAGCAGAATAGTGGCAGATCCACAAGGATATGGCTTATAAAACATAAGCATCTACTAATGTAAAATGTGCAGATCCACCAGTACCCGCAGATTTTCTTTGTGAGGAGTAACATGGGGATTGCACCTGACCAGCTGCTGCAGTCACTGTGAGATGAGATGCAGCAGCCCTCCAGCATAGGCTGCCTGTTAACAGAAAAGGAAAGTGCTTCCTTTCCCTCTGAAGTAGGTAGAACTCAAAACTACATCCATACTCGGTTCAAAAGAACTTCAAAAAGCACATCACATACCATGGCTCAGATTTTAGACTAATCTTAACAAATCAACTTCAGTAGAGACTGGAGCTTTTAGGTCTCCAAGCAGGCAGTACTGACAAGAATTAATTGGAAATTAGATGTCTAAATCCATGCAATTATTAATATCATCATAGAATTGTGAAAAGGTTACATCAGCTGACTGTGCAGCTCACTATGCCCTTCTCTGCAATGTTTACATTAATGTTAAACCTGTTATTCAGTGTCTGCATATAAGGGACACAAACCCAGGTGAAGCAGGACTATGAAATCTTACCCATTTCATTGTCTGGATGCTCTGAGACAATTTGGCTCCTTAGCACTGCCAGATGGCATTTGGAAACCTAGTCATACCTGCAGGATATAATCACACAGGCACGCTGCCATACTAATCCAGAGCTGTATCTTGCCAGACCAAAGCATAAACAAACAAATAAAAAAATGCAGCTATGCCTTCAGAAAGCTGGCGGCAAAATCACAGGGGAGCTGTGCCACTGACCAAAGCACAACTGTGTGCGTGGATGTAGACATTGACCACCAACGAGCTGCCAGCACTGATAGATGACACCACACTTAACAGCTAAAGATCTTGAAATTTGAATGCATAGAGTTCCATTTCACTCACGTCCAAAGTACTGACAGCAAAATGTAATGCCTTGCTACAGCTACACAAATAATAAAGGACCTAGCCTTTTCTCATTTACTTAAGCCTAGCTGATGCTTTCTTGAAGCACAAGCATTGAAATACAGTGGTACAGATGCAGGAAGGGAAAAGAACTCAAGAATGTGAGAACTTCTATCTGAACAAGAACAATAAATATGAAACAACATCAAGCAAAAGAACAATGCAATTCAGAAACATTAGAAAGTTCAACAGTAAACCGAAATCTCCACATCCTGATATGTAAATCCCACCCATTTAAGCTGATTGCACTGAAAGTAATGTATATGAAAACACAAAGTTTTGTAAGTGAGGAACGACTTTACACTACTTCATATGCATAGGTGAGTGTTGATCTCTTCTCACAAGTGACAGAACAGGAGGAAACTGCCTCAAGTCAGTCCACGGGAAGTTTAGGTTACACATTACGAAAACCTTATTCATTGAAAGGGTCATCAGGCATTGAAACGGACTGCTCAGGGCAATGAGCCAAAGATACCTCTGGCTCAAAAAATTCTTTCCTATCAAACATTTCTTCTAGGACTAGGAGTCTCTCCTAGGAGTCTTCCAAACTTGGTTTAGAATAAGTTTATATGAAAGTTCATTCACTTCTGAAAAGGATTTGCAACAAAAATATTTTAAGAAAATTTTACATAAAACAACTTAAAGTAGAAACATTATCTTTCCAGCCTAGAAGACAGTGAGTACATCAGAGTACTCTATCAGCTCTTGGTTGGACTAGCTTACTGTCGGACTTGACAATCTTAAAGGTTTCATCTAACTGAAACAATTCTGCAATTCTGGGAAAGTATGACACTTCTACAGTGGTTTGATTGGATCTTCCTCTGATACTGAGTTGCCCAGTTACAGAGTTCTGATTACTAGTTTTTGCTTCTTGATTGCAACCAATTTTACAGAGAAAAGTCACCATGAGCAAGCATGCCCTAACACATTCGGTTTCCTACCGTCAGATTTACTTGAGGATTCATATCTGGAGTTTAAAGGCAGAAGAACAGGCTATAAAGTATCCCTTAGTTTAGGGCTCCTTAGCCCTTTTCCAAACATCATTATGCGTGTTTATATATTAACATTAACATAGTTTTCTGTTGCACTTTTGAATTCTTTACCAAGAACATGTTTGGAAGATGTGTTTGGTCATGGACACCTGCAAATCAAAGGCTCAAAGCCAGAAGATGTGAGTTGAACAATACAAAACTTTAAAAACTTTCTCAGAAACATCTTATCCAATGCTATCCTTCCTGTTCACTATCAAAGGCAATAAAACCTACAGGGTTTATCGTAGGTTTTATCCTCCTGTTCTGTTATGGTTACTTGTAGAAGAGCATAGCTGTGAGCATTTTGGAGACAGACCTCTGCTGTCCAAGAGATTGTCCAATTACTTCAAGCACAGAGTAAGATTAATTACAGGTGGTTTAGTACATGGTATCCACCATCATCATCCCATCACAGAGACAGTCAGAGGAGTATCACAGATGATGTTGTGATGCCTGCCAGTACAGCATTTCTCCATATGACTTGAAGCTGCAGGAAAAAGTCTGTCAACCTCGTAACAGCCAAGGATGCTTCCTATATTTACAGCAACTCATGGACATAAACAGTAATGATCCTGAACATCTCTAATCCTATTTGCATGTCTATTATAACACAGTATACTGTCTGAATGGCATAATTATGGAGTTTTATAATATTTATGAATTTTATGAGTTCATTGTGAATAGATGTAATGCGATATGCCTGTATGAATTTCTGGCTGTATCAGCTACCTGCTTAACAGTCATTAAAAAAGAGCAGAACAGTATTAATGCAAAAGCAAATTGAGTCATTCTCCTCCAGTACCTTCCAAATGTCTCTTTTCCTGTCAATTCATGTTCTTCATATGCATTCATTTATTTTTCAGGTCTCATTATAGAGGTGTTTCCAAAAAGTATTTTTACATTAAATCAAAAACCTTGAACTGTATTAAGCACACCCACGACTGTTGGTGGAAGCAGTTATGTTGGAAGAATTGGACTGACTTCAGAATCTTACTATACATTCTTATCTTACTACACTGATTTACATACAAACATATCTAATGTGTCTATATATACACACACATTATAAACAGAGAGAGAGCGCACAAATGTTAACTAATTATTTGACCAGTACTGTAGTAATTACTGTGTTTAGAAGACACTTTAAAATCTATAAATTAATTTTCCAGAAAGTTTAAATCAATATATATATTTGGCTGATATTTTAATCTCTGTTTTCATATTCATCTCATAAGCAAACGGTAAAGTTTAAAGTATTAGATAAAAAGGGCTATCAGCAAAATCCAAGACCAGAAAAAGACAATCTTTTTTTCATTGAAACTTCAGCCACGTCACACATAGATTAGGAGTATGACAAAGAGATTGTTAATGCCAGATCTTTGTTCAAAACAATTCCAGATTAATGATCATTGAAAATACAAACGAGTTCAGATATAGTATACCCATGGAAAATATTAAATCAAGTACCTGTTTAAAAAGACACTTTGGACTGTAGCTATCAAACCCTGGGGGAAAGATAAAAAAACTGAGAACATAGAAGTCTTCTAAACCCAAAGACTGAATTTTGTGAAGATAGATTAAAATAATATCTTTAGTTTAAAAATACAAAGCAAACTTACTTTGAATTCACGGAAACCACCCCTCTTTGCTAGTTCATAAGCAAATCCTATTATAACCACAGAGTGTGGTACCTGTCAATAGTCTGGTTCTTCTGTTCAAAGGTCAAAAATGTTATTCTAAATGCTAGAACTCTAAACTAGAAGGGCGTTTAAATATCTTGTTTCCATTTTATCCTCAAATGTCCTGAGATAGGAGCTGGAGAAGTGTAAAAGGTGAATAGATTTTAACTGAGTAGCCATTTAGACATGTATATGTCTTCTTGACTGGGGATGAAAGGAAGATGGGAAGACCACATGAAAAATGTAGAATCACCTAAAAAGTCCTTCAAAAATGCCCTCCCTTTGAATTTTTACATGGTGCATGGACAGGCTCTGCAATCCCCAGTGTTGATGTGCTCAGTTACAGGAGCCACACTACGTGTCTGGTCACATACACTGGAAGGGCTAGAAATACCGATTTCTGCATGTTTCCTTTGCTGTGTTCAATGGAAATGCCTTTGGAATCTTTTTAAAGCAAAATGTAGAATGTTTTGGACATCTCCCCTGATATCCACCTCAAATGTGCTGTGGGTGGGGAGGTTGGGGTTGGAGGGAGGGCAGTTTTATTCTCCACCTTGAAAGTAAAAATCCAGCTCTTTTTTTTTTCCAAACTTGTTTGACACCAGCTGCAGAAAATAATTTCTGCAGATCAGATTATACTCTCAGTGACACATGTGTGACTTAAAGGTCTTTACATTTTCATTTCAGCTGTTCTCGGACAACAGGCTTTTCTTATCTTCCAGAACAATTTCACAGATTTAGCTGAAGGCAAAGTTGTCTCAAAGCAGTATCAACAGTCCTAGAGTACACTAGTTTAGGAGCTGCTGTATCAGAACTCAAGTAAAAACATTAAAGATGATTTCTTTTGTATTTATGCAACCATAAATAAGCAGTATAGCAGCAAAGATGCAAACACTGGTAACAATGGCTCCTCTGTCTTTGTTCTCCCACTAGCAGTCTTACCATCCAATCTATACTGTGATCTAACCTGGGGAAGATTCTTTTGATTCGCAGCTGTGCTCACTTGTTCCAGAATCAATTTCACAATATTTGTTATTCAACATTATTACTTTAACTTTCAGCTTTCAGAACACTGAAAAAAAATTTAAGAATGATGTAAGAAAAATTTATTAACAGAATTTACTGTGTGAGTCTCAAGTCACCAAAAAAAGAAAAGGAAATTGAATTTAGGCTTCTGGGACTACTTGCTCCATAAAAGAATCACAAGAGGAATAAGAAACCATCATTAGAAACACTTTCAAGATAATAGTATAGATTGGCTTTTGTTCTACAGAGACTCTTACGCTGAGAATATACAACATACTACATTTTCTTATTAATTATAAAAATCTCTGCTTCACTTCAATATCAGATAGAAACTTCTATATGTGCTTTTAATCGAGGGGTCATTTCCCTCCAAGCACAAGAGCTGCTGCCTATTCATGCAGGCAGAAGTGCATCAAATCTGTTGATATTCCAGCCAATGCTACTTTTATTGTGGCAAATGTCATGAGAATACAAGACAGCCATATAATCTTGTACTCTAGTGGATAAATGGAGAGGTCTTTTTCAGTAGATCCAAATATGATGTCTCTTCATAATATCTGAAAGCTTTCTTTCCCTACTCCTCTCTCTTTCCTCAAGCATCTCATGGTTACTGGTTTCAAAGTCAGTTACATATAAAATCCCCCGCATTTTCATTTCTCAGACTTCAGCTACAACCACCCCTTTTTTCAGCAGTGTCACAATCCACTCATGGAAAAAAAAACATTGATACTGAGGAATCATAGATATTAATTATAACTTCCCATTAATAACTTCCCAATCTGCTCACGTGGATTTGGGTCTGGTGCACTTATTTCCATGCAGAAGTATTTCTCCATATAATGTGGTATGATGACAAGCATGATGTCTGGCTTTACACTGGCGCTGCTTGGTATCACTGTAACACAAACTGCTGGAGTAATGCAAAATCCCCAAAAGGTAATTAAGATTCCCGTGTATTACCATTGTCTTTTTGAAGACAAAATTCTGTTCCTGTCTAATCATCATCACAACCTGCCCTCATTTAAATCAGGATAAAGGAATGTAAAAATGTATGCCATATTAACCTTAATCGACAGTACTATAGTTAAAAATAAAAGGAGTAATGTTGATTTAAGAAGCTTCTTTTAGAAATAAGGAAAAACTTTTGTACAGTGTGAGTCCCAAAGCAATGGAACAGGCTGCCCAGAGAGGTTGTGGCATCTCCTTCTCTGGAGATACTCAAATCCTGCCTGGATGTAGTCCAGTGCAATATGATTTAGGCATTCCTGCTTTGGTGGGGGGTTGGACTTTATCTTGACAAATCTGTGATTCTGTGAAATAAATATCCTCTGAGTACTTCTATTTCATTGGAAGCAACAACTACAATCTATTCTTTGACTGAAATTATTACTTTTGAATTATTACATGAAACAATACTAAATATTTATGCAACATAAAACCAAAAGGCTAGGCAGATGGTTTAAAAAAAGTAAAGACAGAATAAAGAAACTTTATAAAGCTTTACTTTATAAAACAACGTAGAGGAAATTGTAAAAACATTGAGGCAACACTTTGTAATAGCCATGTCAGTTAACACTAACCTGGTAAGTGCGAGTCTTGAACTCATCTTTCCCAGAGAAAGCTGACTTGTCTCCTACGTGACGTTGACCACGTCTCTAAATGCAAATACTTCTACACACGCACTGATTAACGCCACCAAATCACGTCATTCTGTGGCATCCTAAATCACTGACATTAATTGTCAAATTGTTCTACACTAACCTATGCCAAAACATACCCAGTTCATGGTTATACTCATCAGCCTTCAAATCATATATTTTATTCATGACATTTACAAGCCTTTGTGTCTACGTGTAGTTGCGGTATGTGCAATATGAAGTGAAAAGGAACAGCCTCACATCAGAAAGCTCTTCAAGTAGGCTGCTCAAAAAATGCTACTTACCTTTGTTTAGACTACAGATTTTTAAATGCAACCAGCAATTTGTATTTATACAAGAAATATCTACCATCATGGGACTTCCTGGCCCTGACTGTAAATCCAAAGAGCTCCATGAATATAAATTACTATGGCATAGCAATAAAGTTAATAATTACTTATTCGTCCCTGAGGCAGCTGCTGTCAAGGCTAAGTGAAAGACAGGTATTTGCATGTGGCACATGAACATCCAGCAAGTGCCTACCTGAAAAATGACAGCACTAAAATAGTTGAATTTCCAGCCAAAAGAATGAGCCATACCTACCTGTATTTTCTTAGGAACAGTAAAAAGAAAAAATTGTAAAAATCATATTTTCTAAACTTTAAGATAACTAACCTAAAAGTGAAATATTACACTGAAGGCTTATTTTAAGGAAGCGCTGCATTGACATACTATAAAAAGAAGGTCACTCTCCCAAAGAGCTTGCACCTCCAGTATGTGATAAAATGCAGTACAGGCAAGAAACAGAGAAAGAAAATAGAATGCCATAATAAAATGAAATGAATACTCCTGAGATTAAGAAATGTTGGCTGACCATTTGACAGGCTTAGGTCAGAATTAAAACCATTTCAAGGTATTTGTGTGGGTATATTGTGGGAGTTTCTGGCATTGCTGGGTTTCTTAATTTTACAGTATTCTCAATGAAAACAGCTACTGCACTGCACAAACTCAGAGGTACTACCTTTTACTGTACTTGTTCCATGATTCTATGATAAAACAATCTCTCTGTTATACCTCTCTCTTCCCATCAGGTGTGAAGAGAGAACCATTTATTTATCAAGGTAATCAAAGTACTGAACAATGGGAATACTAGATCCACATAAATAATGTAAGACAACATTACTGATTAAAATTAATACTACAAGACCACTTATAGGCATCTATTATTAAAAAAAAACTGCAAGGAGAAGCAAGTGTTCATTTTGTCTTAATACAACACATCCTTCACAATCCATTGTTTTAAAGTCTTCTCAAATCAGATAATCAGATGCTTCTTTTTTTGTGCCATGTATAGAAAAAATAAATGCTTATTTGAAAATGCTAGGTTGTAGAAGACAAGATGAAATGCACGTTAAATTATGTTTTTTCTAGCTTTTCATTTCAGACAGACAATCTGTTTTTTTCCCCTGATATTCTACTTGATTTTCTTTCCAGTGGCTCAAAGAGCCATGCTGTCCGAGGAGACTAATTCAATCTTCACAAGAACTTAGCATCAGGAAACTGTAGAACAAGTATTCTCAAATCCTACATTTATTTCCATATGAAGGGAAGCCCTGGCACTTAGAAATAAATTTTAAAAAAGCATAAAAAAATGAACTCGGTGGAAGTAGAAAACATCAACCTGACTTTTTCACATATCTGAACTTACCACTAACATTAATATGCCAGTGTGTTTTCACACAGCAAGTTATCTTGACTACACCAGCATTGCAGCAGGCTTTTCAAAATGAGTATGTAATAATGCAGCTGATACTACACTGGTGGCAAGTACTGTTTCAAGGTAATTTCAGTAATTTGATTACAAGTTAATAAATGACAGAGAAAACAAGTACAGAAATGTAAGCTTCACACAGTGTTAACCAAATAAAAAATACCATACAAATACATTATCTGATATTAAGAAAATGAGGAATTATAATCATTATTATAATAATTACCTCTGAGGACACAGGTCTCATTATGCGACCTTGAACCTAGTACAAGCACTTTCCTGACAATCTTTCCACAGCATTCCAAAAATAAACAAACAACTTCATCAGCATACATTTCTCATGCACCTTCTTCATCTTCCACCTAACAGCTGAGACAACTGACTGTAAAAAGATGACAGAGTTTATAAAAAGGAGGAATGACTGAGAAAGCAATTTCTTTATCTTGCTGTCATCTACACTCCCTGTGAAAAAAACCCAAACATCAGTTTACTCACTAAGACATGGATGTCTGCATGGTAATCACTGATTGAGGCGTGCTAGAGCATACTGAGCACAGGTACCTCATGAAGATCATAGCACTAGAACAATGTTTCTAACACCAATACCCAAGTCAACCTCTTCAATTTTTACTAATAGGTCCTCTTCTATCAAGGCAAATTGTGTGTACTGTGTGTGGAAAAAGTCCAGTCTATCTACAAAATGTAAGATAGAAAGCTCTGGAAACATAACAGCCAAACGATCTGGAGAAATCTGTCAAATTTCCAGATACAAAGAGACTGTATGAGATACAGTATTTAAGGAAAACACATGTCAACCTGTGTTTTACGTACTGGCTCATCTCCTGTTTTCTGGTCCTTCCATGAAACAAGTCAAATCCCAAGTTACATTCAGGTCTTTGATTCAAACAATATTAATGGAAGTAAAATTAAGCCTTGTCTGAAGAGTCAGTCTTATTTACAGACTTCTGTTAAATAAAACATGATGTGGAAGTGTTTAAGTGTTTTAAAGCAATACACATTTTTATCTTCAAAACCAAGCCATGAAAGAACCCCCTCTGCAGTTTTGAGGTCGCTGAATTTTTGAGTAGAACATCCCTGCCCCCAAGCTACCTACTGCTCCTCAAAAGGTGACAAAAATAGAGTGGACTTCAATGGGACTGCACTGACTTTGGCAAATTGGCACGTCTTTGTTGAGAAGAACCTAAACACAGACAATTTTGCCTGCTAGAGATATCTTTAGTATTAAACTTCTTTAAACCAGGGTACAAGTTTGGTCACAGTCACCATGCACACAAATATATTGAGGCTGATGGTGATTGCAACTCTTACATGCTACACTGGTGTCTGTTTTGTTTGTTGTTTTTTCAAAGCATAAGAAAAAGAAACAGACCAACATTATTTGTTTTGCCTTTAAAATGTTAGTAAGTACTTTTTTCGCAAACGTACATGTAACATCAAAAAACCCCAAATGGTTCTACAGAAAGCCCACCAAAAATCTCTGGGAAAGATTCCCACTGTTGCCCAAGAGGTCTGGGTAATTATACCTTTAGAGTACAACTCTGAAACATCTCAGTGTAAATCTAGACACAACTTTAACCATGATATTGTCACCACCACCACAACACCTCTTTAAGAAATCCATGAGCAGCTACCGATTTGATGTTGAGAACTGGTTTATAGCATAATTTATTGGATGGAACATTACATGACAAATGCTCATGATATGTGTCTAAGGCACTTACCAGGATGCATTCATAGATACTGCACCAAGAGAGTGGCAGAGCATCTTGCAAATATAACAAATGCTTCCCTGTCCCTTCAACCACCATGTATGGTACTTAAGGGTAATAAAGACTTCAAATATCATTGAAATCACACAGAGAAATAAATATTCACCTCTAAAAAGTCTTTTTGATATGGAGGACTCAACTTTCATTCTGTTTCTTCTTTTTTAAACCCTCCTGGTTCAAGTGGCATAATTTTAGGAGTATTATGTCTAAAGCATTCATAAACATATGCTGCAGTGAAGAAAGGAGGAACAAATAGAGGTCAACATTCCCAAAACAGCTGGCCTTAAGCAGGATGTCATTACAAAGAAAAAAGACTACTTTTTGAAACCAGTAAATAGTAGTAAGAGATTAATTTGCCCCCTTCATGCGGTTTCAGTTGTTTTATTATGAAAAATCCTGTTAACATAGAGAAAAAAAAGATCACAAAATCACAGAACCCAGAAGTGTTGGAGTTGGAAGGAACCTCAAGAGATCAAGTACAACTTCCTTGCCAAAGCAGGACTGCCTAGAGCACATTGCACAGGATTGCATCCAGGCGGGAGAGGAGACTCCACAACTTGTCTGGACAGCTGAAGACACACTGTAAAGAAGCTTTTCCTTACTTGTAGATAAAAGCTTGTGTTCCAGCTTGTGTCCATTCTCCTTGTCCTGTCACTGGGCACAACTGAAAACAGTCTGGCACCCTCTTCCCTACAGCTATCCTCCAGATATTTATAGGCAAGGATCAGGCCTCCTCTAGTTTTTCTCTTTGCAAGGCTAAACAGTCCCAGCTTTCAACCTTTTCTTATATGAGGGATGCTCCAGGTCCCAAATCATCTTCAATAATAAAAATATAATCAAAATAAGGAATTATATAGCATGCATGCTTTGACTCATACACAGGAGAGTCTCTCATTTCCCTGGGCAGCTGTCACAGCAATCAGTTTCAGTCACAGAAACTTTCTTAATAGAAAACAAGACCAGCCTCCACCCTCTACCAAAACATATGTTTCACAGTTTCCCTTTTATCTCTTCTGAAATCCTTGTTATCCAAGCAAGCAGCACTGCCTGATCTGAAAATATAACGTTTAAAAACTGCAGCGGAACTTACCTGGTAAAAATTTATTCCTGGAGAACACAACTTGCAGTCTGTTACGCCAGCTGTTCTGCTAACACATGACAGCCCCGCCTTTCTTTCTAGCTGTGCCGTGAACTGGCATATCAAGATAACATTAGATTTTTTGACAGATCAAATTTGCATCGGCCACAATTATTACAAGACACTCGTTGTGGAGCAATGACTGCTTGCTTTAATCATTTGATTGGCATACACAAACACACAAAGGCCAAGAAAAGGCCAACTACTATTAAAGGTACCTTGCATCTCTCTGTATATTTAGTATTTTGTTCATATTAAAAGTACTTTGCATCTCTCTGTACATTTATTAGTTTGTTCAAACCAGCATTAACCAAAAATGAACACAAACAGTATGGAAGAGCAAGGGGCAGTAAAGACGACAAGCACTATTTCTGCTTACGATGGGCTAAGATCAACTCTGAAGTCTTTATAAGCAGTCTTCTGCACTTATGAATTATACATCCACTCAGGAATTTTTGATTTGGGGATAATTTTTAATAATGTTTACACATAATTTATGCTCATTACTGTTGAGCACGGGATGGAATGGAATATTCTTTTTCTGCAAGAGGCATTAATTAAATTGTACTGCAATGTTAACTCCTGGCAGCTCTGACTCGTTCGTGTTGTGTGTGCATTATTTTATTTCATTTTTTTATGTTTGGCAATTCTACAAATCAGCTTGTTTACCACTGTGCTTTTTAGTAAGTGTGCTCCTTTGTATTTTGAGACAGAAAGTTCATTTTACAACAGGACCAATGCTACTGCAGATCACACTATAACCAGCTCCACCTACTTTCAGAACAGAACAAAGTGCCAGTTACCTAACCTGACGCAGGAAAGCATTAGAAAAATCTCTAATTTTCTTCTGTTACCTCTTCTGTCTGCCTCTCAGACCTATCCATTTGGTCCTCCTCTTGCAATGATTTCTTTAAATGACCGTTTAGAGATACACAGAAAGAGTAAGCAGCATTGTAAGAAGTAGTCATGTGACAGTTGACAATGGTAAGAAAGTACCATGTACTTAGCTACCACCTAAACAGAATGAATTAAGGACATATTCCCACATCTAATGCACAGCCAAATGGGCCTCTATTGTCCTGAAAGCACGTTTAGAGTACCATGATGGAGAAGAAACATGTAGTTGGGAGAAAAAAATGGATGCAATGCAGTAAGAGCTAAGACATTGTGAGGTTTCAGTGAGTATTACAGAAAGCAAAAACCTGTGTGTTCCTTCCATTGTGCACAGTAACTTCACCTCTCTCACACACAGTACAACTTAGCTCCCAAGTAATGTGAGTTTTGTATAGGAGAGCAAATTCTGCCATGAAAAAGGCATGTTCCGTGCATACAGACTGAATACAGAAGAGGTATCAAGATAAATTACAAGAAAATCTTCCTACATCAGCAGCACAATGTAACCTGTTTCATGACTTGCACTCTTGTCCTATGCAATAATGCAAATTAATAGCCATAAGTGCAATGTATTTATCCAAACACCGGGAAAAATATTTTACCTGCAATCCAAGAAACTGGATGCTTTCAGATCAATGATTTGGAAAATCTTTTAAATTTACAGATGGCTGAAACTGAGTTCAAGCAACTTCCTAGAGGGTTCAGTGAAAACTGATGGAGCTAGGAAAAAAAACCTTTAGCCTTTCTGTCCCAATCTCTACATCCATCATCCTGCCTCAAAATGATACTGCAGCAACTGTAAGATAGCAGTAGGCATATTTATATTATCAATAAGCTATTATAAAACATTTACAGATGGTATTTCACAGACAGGTGATTGTTCCATTCAGAAGACAGTCAGTTCAGACAAACTAAATAACCCCCTTCCACAATGTTAGTTTTAATATTGGTCTGCTACCTCACAGCATTAAAAATGACAGAAATCTAGGTAATTTCTGATTGGGAATTCAACATATTGAAAATAAAAAGGAAAGAAATCACCATCAAGAAGGTAATATGTAACTCAAACACTAAAGATGAAGTAATTACGAAGAATCTTCAAGATATGTTCATAGCTAAAAGCTGGCTTTAAACTATGCATTGTATTGTATTACTGTTTTATGGACATTCACTATGATTCCAGAGGTTATGATGTTGAATCAGTATGCTGTTTTGTTGGTAAAATGCCCTCAGCTGTACTTACGAATAATTGCACTCTCTGCACAGACTTGCCATGCAACTTATTACTGGCATCAATTTAGGAACTCGGATAAAGACGGACATTTGCTTCCCCTGCTCCACATCAGTTGGATGACACAGGAACTGACAATATTTTAAGGCTGCCTGTTCTGTCAGGAACTATGAGCAAGTGTCATGTTTCTGACTAAGGCAGAGAAGAACACTGATAGGCTCTAAGAAAGGAAACGAGCGAATGCAAAAATTTCTCACTGTCAAAATATTGGAAGTTCAGACTTACAATAAAAGAAGTAAAAGCCTAAATTTAAACAAAATCAGGTAATGTAATTACTACTGCTGTTGTTTAAAATGACTTAAGGGCTCTAGTTACTGATATTTGACTATTGATCTATGCATCACACACACACATACATAAACACATTCAGCTAAGGTCACTATTGTCCAGAAAAATCATTATACAAATGGACAGTGGAGAAAGCAGAACATTTTATCACCTTTACACTAGAGACTGCTCTATGCATCATTGTCCACATTCCATGCTTATATGCCAGTACCCACTTAATACAAGTACACACAGATATATGCATAGATCTGCATATTCACACACACAATTATCTGCATGCCTATATGTGCATACATACTGAAAAAACCCAACATATTTATCTGAGCATCAGAGAAGGAAAATGTAGAGGGCACACAAATATGAAGCAGACATAGAGGTAACATGGCAGTTAAGGAGAATGCACCTGACAGAGAAAGAACAACAGCAACAACAAAAGGAAAGGAGGAACAAGCAAAAAAACCCAAACAAACCCTCAAGAGCTGAACTAATCAAGACAGCATGCTGACTTGCATTTCAACTACACGTTTATTTTTCCTTCAAGACTAATAAACATTAAACTGGAACAGCATCTGCTTTGCTACCTTCAGATAAAGCCCTGGGTACCAAGAGCTATCCCGCTTCCTGGCAAAACACACATTAGGTCACTGAGGTTAAAGTGCAACTAAGGAAACATCTGTGCCCAATACTGACAACTCTGGACAACATAAAGGAATTTTAATATTAAAAAAAACATGTATTTTGCACACTACTGCTCCTCCTGAGACACAATTGTATTACATGTAAACACTAAAATAACTCTACATGAACACGCTATAATACGTGCTTCACTGACATAAAAAAACATTAGAAAAATCCTACCAAAAAACCCACCAAACCCAAAGCTATGAAGCGGAAGAAATAGAGTAGCAATAAACTCAGCTCTACAAACCTTATCTTCTTGCCTATTGTGGGAGCTTCGCTCATTTACCTGCAGAAAATATATATTATGCTTCTTTGTATATAAATGCATACTTCAAAGGAAAGTGGATATGCGTGTATTTGCTGGCAACCAACTGTGAAAGGAAGGAAGCTTGTACTGAAAAGAAAAGGACAACCATTTCCAGAGCTCTTCCCTGCCTTTATGTTCTTTCCTACCTCTGTTCTGGGGAAAAGCTAACACCTGCACTTAATCATTAAAAATCAAAATGAACCCCCTCCCAGCAATATTCCTTTATTGAGACACAGCATGAACACACTTTGACACTTGTTTAAGGTCTAAACAAAGCACAGTCTTCCATTCCAGTGCAATACCCAGACCCAAGAGACTTACTTTTAATGGCTGCCTGCCTTATGAAACCAACTGTGACCTCAGCAGTATACCTTGGCCCTAATTCTACTGGTTTGGGGTTGGGTTTTCTCCCCATATGTGTTTCCTTTAGTAGGCATGTAAAACCCCTAGAAAACTCAGGTTCAGAAGCAACTGTGCATCATTTCTGCATTTGTAACAAGTTTTGTCAAGTTTTCATAATTTGTGTCTATATCCTCCATCTAGGAAAGCAAGGTCTGGTTTATTTTCAGACAATTCTTGTTGATAATCACTCAGCAATTCCACCAGATGCTTCTGTTTGGAACCTAAAAGCACAATACCAGATAGGGCTGTCCCATCACATAGTGCTCAGGGCTAGGCTTATGCAGAGTAAGTTTAAAAGGTTATTAACTGTGGTCTATAAACAGGCACAGTCTCACAAGAGACTTCTTGCTTTAACAGATCCAAAATGCTGTCTTACAATCTTCATATCAGTCTCACAAAGGTGCATTGCAATATAGTCCTGCACTAGTTTATTTCTTCTCATACGGCAGCAGGAACAGATGTTTCTGCTTCCAAATTCAACTGTTAAGAGTTCTAGAGGAAATAGGATAATCACACAGGTAGCACTTCCATCCAAGACTCACAGACTCAACAGTACGTGTAATGCTTTACTTGTACAGCAAGATAATGAGGAAGACAATGATTTGAGATTTTACTACAAAGGTAGTAAAAAACACCACCACAAATTCTTCCTGACTACTTTGTAAACACAGCAGTGTCTTTCATTTAAATTACCATCAAAGCACAAGAGTGTCTTCCACCCATATCACAGAACCATAGATCTAGTTTCAACCCCTCACTAGACCTCTCACTAGAGCTTAGAACCCAGCCCAACCTGGTGTTAAAACACTTCCAACCTTCTTATATGCCCCTTTCAGGTATTGGAAAGTCTCTCTAAGGTCCCTCCAAAACGACCCCAACTCTCTCAGCCTTTCTTAATAGTAAAGTCAGCAAGGATAGTTGACCCCCAATACATTATGGGGCCATCCCTACTTCAGAGATGAGATTTCAAACTGCAAAGACATCAAAAGGCCTTTCTGAAAGCACTAGTCTTACTGAAGTAAGGTAATAGAATCCCAAACAACATCACAGTGCTTGGATATGGAAGACTTTCAGATTCTCCACTGTACAACTGCTTCTTGAGCTTTTGTTCCTTAGGAGGGAAAATACAGGGCATGCTTGCCTGCTATCTCAGGCGACCGGCATTTTCTGAACATGAATTTCATCCTTGAAGTACTTCTCAGTACTCATCCTCAAAGTATTTTCTCAGTTGACAGTTGGAAAACAAGAGCAGAAAACCAAATGATATTCTCAAACATTTTAAAAAAGAAACATCAATAGCACAGGACAATTGTAAATACACAATTACAGCGATTTCATTATTTTACAATGACATGGCAGAGAAACAACAAAGATAGATTTTATTTGCGCTTTAGCTGTATATTATCACTTAAATTGTTGTTTGTCCTAAAGCTAACAAGAGCTATTCTTGAGAAAGCTAGGAGCAACAGCAATTGAGATGCAGGATTTATCGTAGAAAGCCTCAGTGTGTTTTTTTTTATACTTGACAAATTAAAACCCTTCAGCCAGTTTGTAACCATCAAAGTGTCCTAGAACAATCTGTATAATTGAGATACTATCTCCACAAATTTCAGAGTTTTCTACTCCTTAGCCATTGTGTGCTATTTCAAATTAGATAAGAACATCTGAGACAAGATGCTTAAATCTATATTTGCATATGTACTAAGAGCAACATAATTGCTAGTAATGGGAAATTGTGCCTTTATTAGTTAGTGGAGACCAAAGAGAGTAAGTAATGGCTTCACTTTCTTGGCAGAGCAGGGTGTAGGGTAGAGAGATGAGTAACCAACCAAATGAAAAGCTGCCTTCTTCCTTTAACTCTAGTGCACATCCAAAATCATCCTGTATGTGTGTGTACAAAACAGCATTCATTTCAGCTATCTGATTACACAAAAATCTGCCTGCTCAAACAACTGCAAAGCAGCTGAGCTTCTTCCAACCAGACAGCCATGACATCCAGTACCATTTTACCTGGTATTTCTAAACAAGTTTTGTTCAGCTATCAGAAATTCATTAACATTACCAGCTTAAAGCTAAAGTTGCACGGGAAGAAAACCAATTGGATAAGAAACCAAGTCATACTTCTAATGCAGCCAATATCAATTTAAGAAAAGAAAAATTAATTAGTATTTAATTTCTCAACCATTTTAGTGCACCACTGGATTCAAAATAGAGCTCCACAATTGAGACACTATTGTACACTGTGTCTTTGGGAAAGCAACAAAAAAAGCATTAAACAAATAAATCAGTATCATCTAATTTACATCATCCTTCTAAATAGGAGGGGAAAAGACCCTGCAAACATGCAGCACAGGACATGAATTTACTTTATGAATTATTAAATATGGGTTTCATATCACATTTCATACAGTGATATTTAACACCATTTATTGAGCTTAAATATTTAATTTTTTTTTTAACAACTGCACCAGCAGAGAGCACAGAACAACTTCAGTGAGAGGAGTCAGGTGGTGGGGCCCCAGGGAAGTTTGTCAGCAAGTGCAATTATTCAAGTCTTTGTAGCATATATTTTGAAAGAGAAAATTCATGGAGAATAGAGGGAAACAGTTTAAGGGAAAGATGGAGGTAACAGATGACAGGCTAATATAGCAAAGAATTTGGAAAACAACTGTAGTTTTATTCCCACAGCCCATTTCTTCTTATCAGCTGGGTAAGATTTTCCTATCTCTACCTAATTCAAAATTATATATATAAAAAAAGCCAGCAGCAAACCAAAAACAGAACATATTTCTTCCCCCAGCCCTGAAGACCCCTCACTCTCTCCTTGTCTCAATATTTTTCTTTGAAAGACTGAATATACATCCTGAAAACAACAAAAATTAAACCCCTGCCAGCTGTTGTGAGATAAGAGAACACTGAGCTTAAGGAGTCTCTGACTTCACCAGATCTTCAGACCTCCAGTTGCTCGCAAATCGACCCCTGACAGAGACACAGATGAGCAGATGGACAAAACCACACACATGTTCTGTGTGTGTATATACGCGTGCATGCACACACACACACACACAAACGTATATGTGTAGTAGGGACTGGGGTGGGGGGGAGAGAGAGGGAAACAAATCAGTTAGAGCTGTCTCAGAGGGAAAAGTAAAAACAGGATGGGAGAAATCAACTTTTTCTGTTGGGTTAACAAGCAACATCATTCAATTTCTAGGTTCTCAAATGTAAATGAGATATTAAATAAGAATAGCAACCACCTGACCTAATATTTAATGCCATTTTCTTTAAAAACAGTCATCAGGCGACTACAGCTTTAGTTACAAAAATAAGAAGCGAGACATGAGGAAACACCAATACAGCAGTATGAGCATGCTCATGAAGAAACAACATTGCTCCTGGCCCAAGTGCCTCATGGTTACAACTTCTGATTTTCCCAAAATGTTGTTCTATGAGCTGAATCTGAATATCAGCTACAATGAAGCAGGCAGGGATGAAGAAAAAGTGTGAGGTACACACTGATTGCACCCATTTAATCTGTCCTTTCTACAGCTTCTCTCTTGATTTGATTTTTAAAGGATTGCATGTCAAGACTGTATGATACTTGCATGGTAAACTACTATTACAGCCTGTCAGACAAAAACTG
Organism: Upupa epops; assembly: GCA_013397515.1. NCBI lineage: Eukaryota > Metazoa > Chordata > Aves > Bucerotiformes > Upupidae > Upupa > Upupa epops. Next base: position 44,837 of record VZRI01003756.1, on the reverse strand, counting down.
ACTGATTATTGGGCATTTAATTAATACCCAAGTGGCTGCTAAGGAGACTGGTAAAGCATTCAAGAGTAGGCAAGACTTGTTTGCTATTCCTAATTGTTATTTATATTTAATTATTGCCTGGTAATATGTCTGTTAAAAATCCCTGAGTTCAGTGGCCAGTAAAGATGGAAAGGAAATAGTGTCAGTTTTTCTAAAAGCAACTGAGCAGCTTGCACTTCCTCATATTTATTTATAAAGTGTATATAGCGAAGTATTAAAAACTTCCTTTATTTTCACTTGGTTTGGATTAGCCTGTAAAAAGATCCAAGACCTTCAATTGAGAGACTTTGAAAGAAAAGGAGATTGAAAACTACCCCTGTGACCACAGCATACACTCTGCGTGTGCAGAACTCCAAGTTATGTGTCATGGTGTCAGTGAAGAAACAAAGGTTCTCTTTTGCATGATGGATTCCAAATCTATGTGCACATCTTTTGGTGTGAATCGGGATAGGGACTCAGGGGGCTTGTCTGAAACACCCTAGACATCGTGTAACAGAAAGCAGTCAGTAGTTATCAGACAAAGCAGATCCACCAAACCTTTCAGGAACAGAGCACTATTGTTACTGGGAGCATTTTGTACATAGCTACACTGCTGAAACAATTTACAAGGTGCATATATGATACTTGAGGGTATTGCAACCTGGTTTTTGCGCCCGTGTTGCCTCAGATGCATCTGTATTGCCACGATGAAGCACACTCCCAGGCTCCCACCCCCATCTCCATCCTTTAATGAAGCAGCAGCTGCAGCATCATTCAAAGGCTAGGCTTTGCCTGCCTGCAGCAAGCAGGTGTTTTTCAAAGACACCACATAACCTGGATAGTCTGTCAAAAAAATAGCCACAAGGGAACATTCTTGTAGGGGAAACATTAAAATGAAACCAGTGGAATACTTGGGACATTTGGGATATGTATTTTGTGGATTTGACTAGCATAAACCACATGTGTGGCAACAGATTTTCTATGTTGAGTACAATTTTTTATGTTAAATATGAAAACAGAAGAACCCTGCTGACTGATAGATAAAGCAATCTTTTCTGGGTTTTAAAATGGTTGTTTGCAGCACGTTATCTCCTAAAACCTGTTATTCAAACTGCTCATAGCTATCTTTAACGTTTACCATGTGCTAAAATCACGAACCCACACACCACAAACAGTGATATGAGTGTTTGCTGCTTACTGGTTTTACGTCCTAAAGCCTTGAATATTATCAGATTTTCTAAATAACAAATTACAGTACACTATAGGAATAGCAAATAGATGCAGATGCACAGCATTTAACCTCAGATCTTTGGATGGACAGAGTTATAAGCCTGGAACATGCATCTTGGCAGGAAGGAAAGACTTTTTGGACAGAGATCCCATGGACACACTATCCTCAAGAAGAAAAAGTTGACATCCCAGAACTGCCTATTCCATCTGATTACATGAGGCTTTGCACCCTGTTAGAATATTTTTTAAAGTGAGGCCCTCTCTTTTCAAAGGAGGACAGATCATTTGATTACCATGATCCATTTAAAATCTTCCTGTCTACACTACTTTCTGCTAGCTGGCCTCCTTTCCTCAACACTTCAGCCATAGAACTTGGGCTACTGCTTTCATACAGCTACCAGTAGCTCTCACTTAATGCTCGAGCCTTATTTTCTTCTCAAGATGGTGGCACACGTATCAGCCCAAAGACACCTGCCAGTCCCTCAAACATGCTGGCCACAAATCAATAAAATTGTCCCTGTCTTACAGCTACAGGAAGGCTAAGGGGCTTGATAGTGCTGCAGCTGTAAAACAAGTAGGCACCCATTTTAAAAGCAGGTGATTGCATTTCATGGATTTTGAGATAATGAGCATATCCGAGTGTCTACAGACACCACTGCTCTTAGGATAATAACATAACAATTGTATAGACATAGTTGTCCAGGCCCAAATGCAGATCAGATCACAGGAAAGTAGCTATATAGTTTCTATGTGGTACAGCTATGCTATCATTACCACAGCTAAATGTCAAAGCACAGTCTGCATTTCTTTAAAACGAATTGAGATGTTCTATATTTTTAATTAACTCGGAAGTGTTTTCTTAAGCTGGTACTTTTTCCTAAATCCCTGTGCAAGAAACAGTCCAGTGACAAACACTATAGTTGAATCTTTCTAGAACACACTGTTTTACCTTTATTTAAAAAACATGAGCTACCTAAGATTCAGATTGACTTCTGCCTGGGGTGATCCAGGTAAAGCACCATGAAGGCACCCATGTCAGTCAATATGTCCTACAGGGGTCCATTTTTATTTCACTCATTTCTATCTAACATATTTCAAAATTTATATTACAACTGAAACAGCACAAAGAGACAGTCAAATTACTGCTGCTGCTTCTGTTTCCCCATCACTTTTAAAGGCTTTTTTTGTTAAAATGTTGGTCTTCTCTAATGAAGGCTAATATTAGCATATCAATTATATCAAATTACTCGTAATGATCCCGGAATATAAAGAAAACTAACCACACTTCTGTTTATTATCATCATATTTACTTCTTCAGCACCAACCACACCACAAAAGCAAATTTCTTAGCAGCTGCAGAGCCTTCAGTGGTGTTGCACAGTTCTACAGCTATCTACAGACTAGCTCAAAGAAAATATTTGACCTTGAGGTACAACAGATCCTCTTTGAAACAAACTTTCTCCTCCCAAGCAATCTGAAGAGTCAGTCTGTAGAAGTAAACCTGCAGGTATTAGACATGAAGGGAAAAAAATCCTTTTGAAAAAAGAGCGGGGTTGGGGGAACAGTGGACTCAGGTATGCTCGATTCCAGATCAGATAACAACAGTTCACCAGATGATGAGATTAATGCTAATATTTCTGAGCTCTTCTTTTGTGCCACAAAAGAGTGGGAATTAAGTTGGAGAAAGTCCCATGCTCTAAATCAGTTATGTCCTATCGCACACCTCTTTTTTATTATAAAAACACTCACTCAAAAGGATGAGTGTATTTTTACAATCATTTCATCCCATGTGCTATCACAGTGTATTTCCTCCAATTCTCTGCACTTTTAAAGGGCTGCTTTCTCTGACTGAATGACTTCGATTAACACCTACAAATTTCAAAGGCATGAAAACCAAGTATTTGATTTGCTAGACCTTCACATTGTTTTGTGTATGTTACCCATGAACTCCCTCAATTTGCATTTTTCCCAAGCAACATCAGAGTTACTGGGAATATTGGTCAGTAGTTTTCATACCAAAATTCAAAGACAGGCCCAACCTAGGAGCTTTTACCATAATCAGCCTGTGTCATAAGTATATAACCTGTGCTCTGATACATGATTTGGACACTCACGGTCCCACTGAACCTAGGCAATAATTCAAAGGGGCAGTAAATCTCATTTTCAGGCCCAGTATGGAGTGCACCACTGCCACAAAAACCTAGAACAGAATGAATTCTCCACAAAAGTTGCTGTTTGGTCCAGACAAAAACCATTATGAATGTAATGTCAAAACAGCAGTAAAGCAAAGAACCCCAAATTATTCCAAAAAATCAAATTGAGGTTTACGAATTAAGCATTAGAAAAATCTCCAGATCATGATATGAGTAAGTAAAGGAGACAAACTGGGCAGATAAGCCTTTTGTGACTGTCTTTTGCAGAAGTAGGATTTCCGAAAGGATTTCCCATATCGTCCAAGTGTGAATTTACTTTAGACCAGCACATCTCTGACACGAACTCAGCACTGAGAGTTTTGGACAAAAAACATACTAGACGAATTCAGGGACCTTTTAGACACAAAATTACCCAGCAATCAAGCAGTATTAGAAAGCAATCTACTAGATGATGGAGAAATTAAGTAACATAAATCCAGTTGACTGTGCTGCAATAGTGTGCAAGCCTAGCTGATTATCCTGAAAAACACATCGATTTCCAGTTTAGTAAGCGAGTTTGCAAGTGGTTCACACATTGAGTACAATTCAAAATAACCTTACCTTTTTCTGATCTTCTAGTTTATGACTTACTGGATTCCTTCCATGTTTGTTCATCTCTGAAGATAAATCCATCACATTCACTCCTTGGCCTTCAAAATGAAATTGGTTCCGCAATACAGCAAACTAATCCAAACAATAGGGGCTACAAACACAGAGACATGGTGCTTTTTCCATCACACACCATCTCTGATCATCAAGGTCTTGGAGAAATGACTAAGAAATCCATTAACTGAGCTGAGGAAAATGTTGCAGTTCACTCTTGGGACTTTCCAAATCACCATAGCGTTTTTAAAAGCTGATGCTTTATAAGAGAACTTTTTGTTTGCAAGTTTTAAATCTGACTGCTATCTGTATCTTTCTTCAGAGGCTTCCATTTTACAGAAGGTTACATCCTGACTGCGATCCTGTTGAAGAAAAGAAAAAAGCAGCATGAAGACCGATTTGCAATTCACTGTCACTCTAAGTGATCAACATGTTGTCCTCGGGTTTGTGATGGGTTCTTTGTATATTGCCTTGACTAGTTGTTTGTGGTTGGTTTTGGGTTTGTGGGGTTGAATGGGTTTTTGTTGGTTGGTTTTTTTTTGGGGGGGGAATGTTTTTTAGTTTGTTGAGTGTTTTCAGAGTAACTAATACTGTTTTTTTGATTTAATACTTGGCAGGAGGAACTTATGCATGATGTCATTTGCCCCCTCTCTACATCACAGTGGACATGCAGAGTATTCACTGAGAACAGCTAGTGAATTCCAGCTACACATATCCAGGAAAAGTTGTAGAAAATGGAAGAAAAAAGACTAGTGGACTTAAAGCAGAACAGGTTATTATTTTTCATCTTATAATTCCTACTCGGTGCCTTCAAACAAGCAACAGCCACTGTAACACCAACAAGGTCAGACAGGGTAAACCTGTAGTCAGAATACTAAGCCCTAGTCAAAGTGACAAGTGTTCTCTCAAAGGATGAAAATGGTAGGAAGAAAAATGAAACAAAACTGTAAACAAGACTCCTTTGCCAGAAAGTTTAAGTTCTGCTAACTGCAAGAGAAAGAGTCTGTGTCTTTTTTTTCATTTTGTCTTGAAAATAGAATCATAGAATATTCATGCCTTCGGTGCAGTCAAGGACAGTTTGTTTAAATCGAATTAACTGAGTAGATGAAGCCCATACCAAAGAAGAATTTCAATTTCAATTCTTTTTAAAATCAATAGTGTTCACAGTATTCCTTCAATATATACAGAATAAAGGGTATATCTACTGTAACGAATGATACATGCTAGGTCAGAGAGTCTTGACTAAAATAACACTAAAAATGGGGTTTTTTTCTCCTAACAAAAACAGTAAATCCAAGATTTAGTCAAGTCAGTACCAATATTACTAATAGCTTAAACCGATTTTTAATCAGACCGAAGCTGCACAGGTTACTTTGCTGTAACCGATCTATACTTAGGTAAAGATCTGTAAATGAGATAGCTGAATTTTCCTTCCAAAGAAAGAAACATGCATTTAGGCTTCTATGTTTTGCAAGTGTTTTCCTCCTAGGTGCCTAAACCTGAGGTTCCAAAACAAAGGCTGAACTGACGGTCAAATCAGACAGCTCTTTCTAGGAGGATCTGAACTAACCTTCTCCATTTGAAGTGGAAGCTATTGATGGTTTTTAAATGGAATACAGGAAATAGCCTCAAGCTGTGCTGTAAGAGGTCTAGATTGGACATTAGGGAAAATTTCTTCACTAAAAAAGTGGTAGGCATTGGAACAGGCTGCCCAGGGAAGTGGTGGAGTCACTGTCCCTGGAGGCGTTAAAAAAAATGTCTATAGATCTGGCACTTCAAGTCATGGTTTAGTGGGCATGGTGGCATTGGGTTGACAGTTGGACTTTCTGATCTTGGAGGTCTCTTCCAACCTTAGTGATTCTACAATTCGATGAGATACAATTTCTCCTTCATACCATACAGTGTTACAAGGAGTCATAAAATTCTCAACATTGGAATGTAAGGCATTCACATATCCACAGTTAATCTGCATATACATTGAACAAGATATCAACGAAGAACTAATCATGCAAGAAAGATAAGTCTGTTCCAAGAAAACTGGAAACAAACAGGAGAAGAATCTAGTATGTGAAATCACAGGAATATAAACAAATGTGCACAAAGCTATCATACAGGCGAGCACATACCCAGATAGAAGCTTGCTTCTAAAACAGAACCTGATATGCCTCAATGAGGCATACAACCAATCTTATTTGCTGATCTAACTTTTTAGAATCACCTCCTCTTGCTCAGATAAGCATTATTTTACATATACACTCACTAAAGCAGACTCAAATGCTTAGGCAGCAGCTTTCTAGTCATTACTTAGAGCATCCTGGGAAAGTCAGTAAAATAAATAACAAGACTGCAATGTGTGTTAACTGTCCAGAAACAGAAGGCAGTCATGAAACTCACACTGTTAAAAACGTCCATAACTTAAAATTATTTTCTTTTATTAAGAAGCATATCGGTTTCAGCAGTACGCTATAAAGCTCCCCAAGCACACACAGCTTTTCTCACCTTGCTTCCACAGGTACTGAGGTGCAGCAGGACAGAGACAGATACCACTCTCAGACACAGACCATTCCATTCCCTACCCAGGAACAACACAAAGTCCACAAGACCATAATGGCAGGACGCAGGAAGATGAAATAATAGGTACTGCCCCAGTGATCAACATCTGCATTTACATATAGCAGTTGGAAAGCTCAGATAAACCAAAACCAAGCTGCTAAAATGCAGCAGTTTCTCCTGTTCATTTTATGGTCAGACATGCAAATTATATTTCTCCCCATGTCTGGCAATTATGCTACACTAGGCAATTAAGCTATTCTGTGGAACTGTATGGTGTTTTCAAGCCAAAGTTGGACAGAATACAAATAATTTTGTTTGGACTGCCCTTATTACTTTTAGCATGCAAAGCACAGGGTGGTAATTCTTGTTCATTCAGTACATTGTTCCACTGTCTTCAGACTGTTCAGCATAAACCAGCTGTAATTAAATGCTCTTGGCTGTCATTTGTATTTTTTTTTACAGTCACAACCAAATTATTTTCCAGTATTTTACTCTGATATTTAACATACACCCAATCTCAGATTAAAATATTCAAACAGTCCTAGAAATCCTAACGATCATATACCAAACAGTGTAGATTTTATTGGACCAGCTGCAATTGTAAAAGGCATGATGAATTAGAGCTTTTTCACAATTTTATGCACTTAACAGCTACATAAGAGTCTTTTAATAACAATTTCTAATCATTTACAGATACTTAAAATATTGTAGATTAAGCTCTTAGCAGTGCAAACCAAACACAGGCTCAATGGCAATGAGCAAGGCGTACCCTTGGGCTTTCTTGTCAAACACCACAAGGAAACATTTTGCAGAAGTATTTTCTCTTCTGATTCAAGTAACTATTACTTTCCTAAATTCAGGTGAACTTTATTCAGGTGAAATGTGCTGGAAAGAACTTTTTGGTCTACCTCATCATGAGCTACAGGTTATTTGTAGACTGGTAGAGAACAACTACAGATTATATTTGGAGAATTAATCAGAACTATCCTTTCTATACTACACTTGTTATCAGTATAGGTAGTTCTAGAAAAGTTTATACTGACAGGAATTTCAGGAAGTAAACAGCATCGTTCAGCTCTCTGAATGGGTTTCCACTAAGCTTGGAGGTCTCTATATATGTGTGCACCATGTATGTGTTGAAAGATAACACAAATATTTTACATACAGCCTGGATGTCACAGGTCAATCTGGTTGAGGACAGGGGCAGGGAGGAGGACTGTGTTTTGGTCTGTTTTCATGGTTCTATAATGAAAACATTGCTCCACAATCTTAGGAGAAAGAAATCAAGGTATATGTATTTTTTCCACACAATTACAGTGATTTTGGAGTGAGCTTGAGACAGGTGCAGGTATGAAACTGCCACTGTAATCTGTGCTTTTCAATTTTTCTTGCTTATATTTAAGGATAAGCCTACTGGGCTGCATCCTGGGTGTTATTGCCTGCACTGATAGGGGTTTTTATGGTTACCAGCATTTGAGAGTTATGCTCATATTAAAGCATTTCTGGAAATATTGATAGAGAAATCATTTTCTGGGTCACAGGAAAGGCCACACAAACTCTAGAGGGAAAGCAAGCCCATTTTCAGTGTCAATACCTTGCTCTGAAAATAGAGCTTCTAATTTACCTGTAGATGTAAGGGTAAAACACATTTTGGGTGCTGGAAGGGAGCAGAAATTAAACATAATACTTGTTCATCTCTTTCAAGCACAATAATGTCTATGTCAAGATCAAAAGCAAATGTCAGTTGTAAATGTCAGTGTAGAGCTAAAGCAAATGTGTTATACGAATCAGCCTTAGATCCTGCCCATCAGTGTTGCCACAAATGGCAGCAAGGCTGAGAGAAGTGTCAAGGCCCCATGACGCCCCTGAGATTAGCAGAGTGGGACGCACTTGTGCGAGTCATTCTCTGACCCACTGTCCTGGTGTTTGATACTTCAGGGTAGTGCAATAGATTGAGGCTCGCCACTAATGTTTTACAAAATTCTGCACAGTTATTCGCATCCACATTGAAGGTAGGAAGTTCAGTGTTACCAGAGATGTAAACTCCATTCCTGATATGCTCCTGTGCAACCTTCTATGGGGTGATGTGGCATCCCACTATGGTTGTAATAAGTTATGCAAAGCAGTAGCTTCACTATGGCCTTAAAACCCAAAAAAGCTTACCTCTTCCCTTTCTTTGTACACTTTCAGAGAGAAAAAACATTTAGAGTCTCTGCCTGTGTCTAACTGCAAACATGATGATAAGGTGCACAAAGTTATCAGGAAAAGAAGATGATGTTGACTCTTGGTGGACTTAAGAGCAATGCCAAAGAACATGGCTTCTAGACAGCATTCTGAATGAGAAGCCAATGTCTGGTCTCAGTAAACACATAAGATAGAAGTGCCATAGAAAGGCTTTCCTGCAGCAGATAAAAACAGCCTCCGAGGGCAGCTAGTAAGCCAACAAAACATTTCCAGCAGTGAGGTTTGCCTGCAAAATTATTTTTTCTGATGCAAAATTATTCCTGGTCCAAGCAGCAGTAAAACCGGTCCAAATACACTCCTGATTCACAGCATTACAAAAAGCTGCAGTGTAAACAGTTCTTCCTAATCAATGTAATGGTGTTTACTCAGATTAAAAGCACCCACATAAGGGCAAGTCCAGAGATGATACTTCCTTTGTTAATGTATGTGTGGCTGAAACATTTTGCATTCTTTCTATAAGTGGTGTCATCCTATCCCACTGCACTTCTTCATAGGGCACAACTCTCCAGCACAGAGTACTATGTTGGAGTGATTACATTATCAGCAAGGATAGAATTGCAGTTGTTTGTCTTGTTCCTGGCTCTAGACAATGCAAATTAAAACATTTCATTTCAGATGTGTAAACATTAAAAAGCAGGATGCTGATTGCCTCTACATCATCTCAGGAAAAGCAACACCAGTTCATTTAGCAAGCAACACATTCATTTAGCAAGCAAAGTTAAAAGTTAAATAACATCTTTTCTTCTAAAGGAGAGTGTTCTTGATCCTGATAATCTCAGAACCTATTTCTATAATGGGTAAAGTAACTCAAATAATTGTTTAGACATCTTAAATCCTTATCAGCAACCTCTACCAAACTGGTTGAACACTTTGCACAGAATTTAGAGCTGCTGTTACATGTCAATTGTATTTCAAATTGGGAACTACTACCAGACAGACATGCCTTCTCTCTTCCATCACCCAATTCTTTAGCCATTGAGCATCAGAGATAAAGGAAGCATAGAAGAGGGAATACAAAGTATATTTTTGAGAGAGAGCCCAGCCAAGTCTCTTACCACATCTCTATTAAAAGATGTGATGTGAGGGATGACAGTTCAGTTGCATGCACAGAACTCTGGATAGATAGATACAGGATACATAACTAAGCATCAGACCTACATGAGGTTTGGTTCTCCTAGCCAACACTGCCCTGCTACCTGCATAACATTCTATGTAAAATGTCTGCATTTCAACATGCCTCACAGCACTTCTGCAGAGGTGCTGAACTGGACAAATTCCAGCTTGATTAGTTTTGCTAATTCCACCTCTAATTTCATTGAGATATTTCTTTACTTTTGTCCAAAGTTGTTTTGAATGTTGTTCTGCACTGCCTCCTTATTAAAACAGTATGCGTTTGAGAATTCTTATAGGAGGAATGACTATTCCTTATTTGCATACATGTTAAATAGTTTTAACGTTTGTGTTATTATTATTGAAAACGCTGCAGAACAATAATCCAAATGGAATAGACAAATTAATAGGATATGAAAGGGAAGATAGAAAGCTTATTCTCCTATTCTAGGTATACTACAAAAAAGAATAAGCAAGAAAGTACAATTTAATCAAATAATGCCAGTACATCTATATTCATCTTAAATAGTTTTCTTACGTAAGGAGACTCTTTCAGTTAATGGGACAAAAAAAAATTATGAGGCTCTTGGGAAAAAGAAAGGCTGATTGAAAATCCTAGAGAGCTTGCATACCTTTGCTGTTTTGTTTCCAGAGAAGCTATAAAGCTTTCTTTTCTGCTGCTTTTAAAATTTTGATTTGCAAGCTGAAAGAAAAGATGCAGCTGATCTGCAACTGAGCAGTGGCTATTCTTTTGGGGCTTTTACTTGCCTACAGCTATTGCTCTCAGCAGATTGCCAAGACACTGGAAGTCCCAACAAATTATTAAATAGTTCTTTTTGTCCATTTTGCCACATTTCCAGGGGAAAAAAAAAAAGGCAACATGTCTTGGGAAAAACCTGGATATATGGTAGCACTATGGAGACTAATATATCTGGTATTTCTCAGTACCCCACATATGTTAAAAATTTTGCTACCACTCCACAAACAGCAATGCTGTCCAAGGAGAAGTGTGTTCTCTCTGGTTCACAGGCTACTAGTAAGAAAAACAGCAGCCCAGACTACTTTCACATACAATGTTCTTTTGAGTAATTTATATGTTCAGACACTGAAATAGCATACTGAAAACTCACCAGATACTCTTGACATGAAAGAGTTAAATCCACTTCCCCTACCTTACTAGAAATGAGGATTTATAGTCCCCACTTTGAAATATCTAAATCCTTAAATTTAAAAAATACCATTAAATCACAGAGCCTCTCTTGGTCTACCGTGACTTCCTAAATAACTCTGTTGGATCAAAGACCCAGCTGCTTTTCCAAACATTTTTAGCTCTTTGGCTGTTACAAGTGATAGAGCCAAAAAACCCTACTTCAGAGAACATGTCTCTGAACAATTTTATGGGGGCTTCAAAAGTTGACAATTAATTATATCAGTATTTGTGTATGGTCAGCCTTTTTCAGGTGAACTCCATGCTTATTCCAACATGGGTGCTGAGTAAATACTGCAAGCAATGCTCCTCTGCACCCGGTGCTTCAGTATTCTATCCATGCCCAGACTCATCTCTTGCCATTAATTCTATTGATTCAACAAATATGTGGCTGAAACAACAAACAGACTAGAGAGATAGCTGACCAAATCACAGAAGCAGGGAGAGAGAGGAAGAGAGAGAAGAAAAAAACCAAAGGAGGATGCAAAAGGATTACAAATATTTTTTAAGCAGAGTGAAGCAAAAAAAAAATTTACAATATTTGAAATATTTGAAGATAAAAAGCAGCAGTAGCCGGTGCACCTTAACTACAAACTACAGCTATGACCTTTAATGGTGGAATTTTATTTATAGTCACAATCACAGGATCAAAAACTTGTATAAGTTGAGGCTAGGAATGACCTTCTAGGTAAGACATCTTCCTGATCTGCCAGTGCATGTTTAATTAATACAGCGTATTTCCTAATGCCTTATTCTGACATTGCTTTAAAGTCTCAAGTGACACAGCTTGTGGTGTTTTGCAGAGGTGAGTATTACACAGTACAGGAGATCTGAATACTAAAGGAACTTTCTTAAAGGCTAGGTATATTGAACTAAATTTTAAGCTGGATTTTTCATCCTTCAAGCATTCTGTATCAATATTTGCTAACCTACTCAACTGCTCAATCCATATATTTTTACATATTGATTATATCCTCAGGTTTTGAACTCATTCAAAAGTTTCTTCTGTTAACATGAGTATCTATGTGAGCTCTTATTTAGTACCTTAGGACCAACTCTGGCTTTTCTGGTTCTTGATCCATTCAAGGAAAATTCAAGTAGACTGAAATTAACAAATACATGGCTACATTTCAAGATGTCAAAGCACTTGACCAGTTGTTCCTAAGAGCCTCAGAATTGAAAGTTTATTCAAAGGTTTAATTAAAAGAGCTTTAAGTAAAATAATATGGGACTAGAAGCACAAAAGCATCTAAGCAGGCATAAGATTTACTGAAAGTGTAGACCTACAAAGGATTTGAGGTAACACACAGGGAAATAATCCTAAAAATTTTATGTAGCTGCCTGGCACATGATTACTACCAACTACATATTAGCCTCTTGTCACAATGGGATATATAGGGCTTTGTGTCTGCTTAAAACAGAGCATTTGTCTCTTCTTGAATGTCTTAAAATATATGTTGAGTCAGTAAGATACTCAAAGTACAATATCACCCTCCACTTGTAAACAGATTTGCATCTCCAGGAAGAGTGAGGTACACAGTGTCTGTGAGACTGACTTAGGTGGGAATTACAGATGCAAAGTCTGAGCTAATGGTTCAGTGGTGTCTCTGTAGTTTATGGAAACAAAAAGGCCTTTTTAGAAAAGGACTCTTCTAATGCAAAAGAGTTCAGATAAATCTTGACCTAAAAATCCCTACTTCTTTCCAGTGACTGCTGAAAGACATCATGGTGTCTTGTAAAGCACAGACCTTTGATGACTGATAATCTTGTGAGAGGAACCTCTTCCTTCAGACCACACTTCTTAAGGGATAAAGTATAGAAGATGTGTGTCTAACAGATGAAAATTTCAGTTGCTCCAATAAATGAGCTACTCTTGGGGATCTATCATGGAATCACGGAATAGTTTAGGTTGGAAAAACCTTTGAGATTATTGATTCCTAACATTAGGTAATTAATTCCAACCACCTGCCACCGGGATGATGAATCATACTGGCTCTTGAGGAACACATGCAACAAGTTTATCAAGCAGTTCATCTCTATACATTTTCTTCATGTTTTCTTGGTGTCTTATTACATGTTTTAGGTGGAATGAGACTACAGTAATAGATTTATTGAAATAAATAATTTTTATTATTTACGTCCGTACTGTTGCCTGTTACCTGGAGAAGAGACTGATCCCCATCCCATTACAATCTCGTTTCAGGTAGTTGTAAGGAGAGGAAACTTCTCAGCCTCCTTTTCTCCAGATTGAGCAACTCTGGTTTCCTCAGCCACTCAGAAGGACTGTGCTCCAGGTTCAGCCAGCTTGGCTGCCCTTCTCTGGACATGCTCCAGCACCACAAAGTCCTTCTTGCAGTGAGCAGCCCAAAACCAAACATCATATTCAAGGTATGGCCTTACTGAGGGTGCACTCAATACCCTCTGTCAGATCGTTGATGAAGATATTAAATAGAACTGGCCTTAATATGGATATTCAATTGATCTGCACAATTTATCAAAAAAACAGTTGGCTGCAACCATCCCATCACTGAGAGCTATTCCTCTTCTTACCAAAGGTTTAATTTTCACTTATCAGATGTTCAAGTCCCACAAAAGCCTTATCAGACTCCTTTCCAGTACGGAAGGCACAAACACACCTCTTAAGTACTCCAAAACCTGTCCTGTTTCTTACTTATATTAAAGAAAACTTATTACATTTATAGGTATCCATAATAAACCTTGTGAAGGTTTACTATGGCCTTTCACTTTTTTTCTTAAACTCTGGAAACAGTTTTGAATATTGCATTGCCTCTTAACATGCAGAACATTTTTTTCACAGTCTTTTCGTGGTAGACGTAGCTTACCCTATTTTGGTAACATAACACTATAGATATCTGTTTTCTGCATCATATGGGTTAGCTGTCCTGAAATATAGCAATAACACTGCAACAATCCTATGATTTCTACCTGTCTAGATAGCACTCCTTATATTTCAGTTACACTGATCCCTGACCTATCTACAAGTTCTCTCTTCAACCATATCCCGTGTTTATACTTAGAGGTCATGGGTTTCTTTGTTAGACTGTGAGATTAAGGAAATTTAAATGAAAGCCTTTGTTTGCAACATGGTTTTTATTATCAAATGTAATGTTTTGTACTATTACTGCATAACATTATATTGAGATTTTCTGAAACACTTCGTTTTTTCCTCATTTCTAAGCATTATTTAGAAAGTTTTACTTTTCCCTGCATTTTGTCCCTGAAAATGATATGGCCAAACTTGACACACAAAATCTTTAGACTGTTCTTAAGAGCTAGAATAGCCTCACTCACACAACTTTTTTCACTTACATCAGAGATTATTCTAGAATGAAATTCACCTTATGAAAAGGAATAGCAGAAGACCTCCAGTGATGGTGACTTTAGCTTGCCCATTAAGCCTAAACAACATAAGTTTGATTAAGACCTAGGCATCAGTTTAGGTTTCAAGAAATACATTTACACAGTCTATAGGTATAGAATCCTTAAATGATAAGGCTTGGGAAGGACCTCTGGAGACCATCCAATGTAACCTCCCTGCCAAAACAGGATCCCTTAGAAGAGATTACTCAGGAACATGTCCAGAAAAGGTTTGGTTTTTTCAGACTACCCACTGGCTTTGCTAACTTTCAGCATTTTTTGGTAATGTTTTAATCCTCTGTTAAAAATATCACAATGTGTCTGTGCATTACTACTATGTAAGTTTCAGTTGAACAAATTACTGCACTTTAGTCCTAAGCTTATAACACGCAAAGAAATATAAACACTGACATCTAAGGAGCAATAAATACTACCCTTAACAACCTTTTCTCAAGGAGTTAAAGAACTCAGAACAATACTGGCAAATCTCCTTTCCCTCCCTGGTACCAACTAAATGACTACATACCTAACACTGTAATCTACAACTGGCATGGTTTGAAAGCTTTTAGAGGGTATGTTCCTCTTTTTAAACAAACTCATGCTCCAGCCCTTTGAAAAGTCCCAAAAATCAACTAAAAATGTTGAAAACGTGCAATGATATAAAAAAGAAATGCTAATTAAAAATGCAAACAATTCTCATTTTCTCTGTCGAGACAGCTGTCATGTAATTTGCCCTCCCAATTATTAAAACGTGACTCCTGTCACAAACACACTGCTGAATTAGGGCACTAACATGTACTGCTAGTACTGCTGTGTTTACATCTAAATATTGCCAGTCTCGCAGACGCAAGGGGTAAGCACCACTAAGAACATGTATCATTCAAAACATAAACAAATGTGAAGGTCAGAGATCAGCCACAGTGGCAAAATAAGCACAATTGCTTCATGTGATCAAACACAAGAGGACAGAGTCTATTAAGGGCTGTAAGCAGTGTTTAGCTGGGTAATATCTGCATCTCCTCTACATACTAATCTGAACTCCCTGTTAGCATTACGGTTAATCACAAAGCATGTGTGAAATAACTTCCATTTAGCAACTGGGCTGAGCATGCATTTTAAGAAATTCTGGTTTCCGAAATTATAGAAGCAAATTTAATTAATTGGTTTACTAGATGCTCAGACTGGCAAAAAGATTGAAACAGTTCTGTAAAATGTACTACACACTCTATCACAGAAACAGTATCTACCTGAAGAACTTTCTGTAATTAATCGCATTATATAAGTATCTACCAGTATTAAAGATTTTCATCATGAAAAGATGTCTCAGACCTGTTAATTTTTGACAGCAAATAACAATTCAGGGTTAAAGGATATTTCTGATCGTACTGATGCACCTTAAAATATAGCTAATACACACAAATTATTATGTATATTCGAAAAACACTGCATGCATTTTTTTTCAAACTCACATTTCAGTGACTGGTATTACCTGGCACACAGAGATCTCACAGAGGTATAATATCTCAGTAATTATATTTACTTCAATTGCTTTTCCCTAACGAAACCAAACTTTTAATTGTTTAATGAAGCAGTCTAAACAACCTCAACCAAAATAAAGATTGCTACATTTATTATCATACAGTGACTCAACCACCATCAAATACACTGTGTTTTTACAAATAGCATCCAAAATCCTGCAAATGTATACAGAACAGCATAATACAAATGATATCTCATTTTATAAAGGCTTATACGTACCAGATAACGCAGTAAGAAAGCATAATTTTTCATCTTGTCACTGTGAGATTCTGCATGAAAAGACTGTATTCTTGCTCCTTACACATTTCTACATTCCTGCTGTTTGCAGATTTTAAAAAATACTAATGATAGTTTTTACAAAAATCACAGAAGTGGAGATTAGGATAAAAGAAAAGCTCGGAAAACAATGTCTCTGCTCAAGGAGTAGATCACATTGCACTGATAGAGATTTAATGGTTCTTCAGGAAGCATAATGAACAATCTTATCTCAGGAGACCTCTGTTCTCTACACACATCAAGAGTGGTGACAGCTCATCCTTCCCAGAAACCAATACCAGGAGGAAAGCGTGCTGCCTGAGAGCGTTAAACCTACGGCATGTTAGATGCCTGCTGTCATCAGAGACAAGCATTACCACACAGCCTACCAAGCTAGCTCAGATCCTGCAATTTGCACAAAGAGACCTTTCTCATATTTCTCAGCAACACAAATGGAGAACATCTCTGTTTAATTTGCGTATGTTTTTTCTTTACTAGTCTGGCAGCCTACTGCCTAATTCCCTATACCACTGTATTACAAAGCCAAGTCTGGTCTTGGCAGGTGGTGGGGAGTTGCACAGGCAGCAAAGGCAGCCCCCTGAGGTGGAAGGGAATACAGGGCTTTATCCTGCCAGATTAGTAGCGGAATTGATTGGTTGCAAGACTATTTTGTACAGACGTCCTCTAATAGAAAGTGGATCTCTAATATCGAGCCCTTGAGTACAGAAATAAAATGGAAAGCTGTGAAATATTTGGGGTTACAGAAGCATTTGAATAAGCTTTTTCCAGAACAAGAGCAGAAAGCAAAAGAGCCTATCTCAGCAACTATGCGTTTGCACACACACAACATTCCTAGATAATAGGAAGCAGAACACAGTCTTTTGCACAAGAATCATCATGAAAATTCATGACCTGGTCAGTCAACTTAACTGAAGCAAGTAAAAGGCTCTGTGCTCTACAGAGGCTTGAGAAAGGAACTCGCACACAGGATTTGTAAGCAATAAATAAATAATAAAATATTCCTCTAGACTGTAAACTGTCTAGATGATGAAAAAATAGCTCAAACCACCTCAGACAGATATTTCCATGAATAACGTCTTAGTACTGGCAACAAGTTCAGATCATCTTCTACTATTTGCAGTTTGGAGGAACAGATCCTTACTGTTGTAAGATAGGCATTAATTCACCAACGGTTTAGCCGTACTACAGAAGATGCTAGTAGCACTCCAGTGCAGTGCTGGACACCCAAGCAAAACTCCAACACTTTCACTGGGATGGTTACTTTCTGCTTTTACTTGAGCTAGTGCACGAAATAAGTACCACTAAGAGCAATATCAGGCTCTCTCTTCATAAGCCATATGAAAACAAACTTGGTGTTTAAAGCTTTTTAAAATGTGGCTGAAATGCTAGGATATCTATGTTATGAATGCACTTATTAACTAACCCTTAAATGCTTAGTCATTTGTGAAAGCAAAGGAAAAAGTGTCACGGCTTCTCTCCCCTACCCCTTTTTCTCTTACCTCTTAATGAAATGGGCTGAAACAAAAAACACAACCCATTTCCTTGACTGCCTCATAAAAATAACAGTAGTAACAAAGGCAGCTTATTGTGCAGTTTACCAGAGGTGTTAGTATATAACAAAGTCAAAATGCAAAAGTCTATATTATAATTTAGGCTCTGACAATGTTTTTATTAAATAATAACAGTGACACTTCTTTGCATAACATTTTCAAGAACAAAACATAATCATAACAATACCAATGTTTTATAAGCACATAAATTTCTGTTCCAGCTTCTATAATTGGGGTAAGAAGCATCTTAGTAGTCATTTGCACTTCCAGGAAAACAATTTCCTTTCTCCACATGAAATACTGAAAGAATTAATGGTTGTGACCATGAGTTTCACACCTTATCACCCTGCTTGGTGAGTTACTTCATTCCTTTACCTGAAGACTGTTGTTGAGCTGCATAAAACAGTCACATTTTTCATAGAATCATCTAGTTTTGAACAGACCTTAAAAATCATCAAGTCCAACCATTCAACTAAACCTCCCAAGCTCACCATTAAACCATATCCTTAGACTCATCCCTAAAGCTACACAAAAAACCCCGTGTCCAGGGATGGTGATTCAGCTACCTCCCTGGGTAACCTGTTCCAACACCCGACAACCCTTTCTAGTTTTTCCTAACGTCTAACCTAAACTTTTCCTGGCACAAGCTGAGGCTGTTTCCTCTCTTCCTATTGCTTAGTACTTGGGAAAAAAAAAATCAATGTTCACCTCACTCCAACCTTCTTTCAGGTAGTTGTAGGAGCAATGTGGTCTCCCCTGAGCCTGGTCTTCTCTGAACTAAACAACCCCACCTACCTCCTGAGTTGCTCCTCATAAGGCTGCTTCTTCAGACCCTTTACCAACCTTGTTGCCCTTCTTTGGATCTGCTCCAGGACCTCATGTCTTTCTAGTGTTGAGGTGCCCAAAACTGAACACAGTACTCAAGGTGTGGCCCCACCAGTAATGAGTACAAGAGGACAATCGCTTCCATACTCCTGCTGGCCAAACTATTTCTGATACAAGCCAGGATCTTCATTAGTAGAGTTTGAAAAATTAATCTCCATCCTGTACACAACAGGCAACAATCCACAGCAAGAAAAGCTAACATTGCAAAAGCAGGGATTAACTAGCAGTTTCAGCAGGTCCAAGAGGCAAGCTGGCAGCTGTAGGTAAGACATCTAGGACAGAGCATAAGCACCAGTGGGATAACGTGCAGCAGGGCTGCCCACAATGCATATGTTCTGTGGGTAACGGATCTGACAGTGCTGTCGATCTGGCACCTCTGAGGAGCCCTAAGTTCACTTGCAAATACATTTTAAAATAGTTCACTGTTTTCATGATAAATAACTTCTCATTCATTCCATTGGTAACATGCCTTTCACCAGGCATTTTTCAAGTTGTTAATATTAATTAGCTCTCAAAGGGCTCCTATGAAGCATTTTAAGAAGTGAGACAATCATTTCACCCACACTTCTATCCTCTGTGGTGCAACAGCTTCCTAAAGAGTAAAAAATATAATAATGGAGACGCTAAAGCTACTGAGGGTAGGTTTCCTTAAGCTTAAGATTTTCAAAGCCCCATTCAAGGCCCCATCTGGGCTCCTTTGGGCTCCTTTGAACATTCTAGCTTTCCTAATGAACCCAAGGCTCCTTTTTTTTCAAAGAAAAAGCAAAAATCTAAATTTTATTAAACTCAGTTCAACGCATACCTTTGCCCTATGCTTGCCTTTTTGGTTGTTTGGGGTTTGGATTTTTTTGAAGGTAGTATGTAGTACTTATATTTGATCCCTATGAATATTTGGCACTTTCTAGAAGAGTAATTTACAACTACATCTCAGAGATTTAGGAGTGTATTTGCTATATTCCTTCACGTAAAATCCAAAATACAAAATTAAGAACATATACAAATTAGGATGGATTAAGAGGGAAAAAATTGTACAATTGCATTTCAGAAGTGAGAGAAATGTGCAACCAAACAATTCCTAGCAAGGTAGACCATAAGTAATAGTGCACAGTTGGTTTGCATTTTAAATGCTTAATGTACAAACAATTATAATAATTTCTAATTGCACTGTCTCTTTTTTAAAATGGTGAAACACTGAAGACTTCAGCATATTCCTCAGGAGGTGAATTGGAATAGCAACTAAAAGGATTTTGGACTCTTCAGAACAGCAAAATGTACTTCTACAACATTGATCAAGGGTATGGAGATTGCATAGATGAATTACCCGTAATGAAATTAGTGTCTGATGCTAATAACCCAGTTAAATTGGTAAAATAACCAATTTAAATGTCATCTTTAATTAAAATGCCAATTAGAGCAAAGGGTTATTAAGATACATGTCAGTTGCTAAAAACTATGTATCCTTGATTTTTTTACTTTATGCTCTTTCTTTGAGCATCCTCCAATCATGGGGCTCTACCCAAAAACCCAAACCCCAAAAAGGCCCTCATTATGTTACTTTAAAACAATTGATACTCAAACTATTCCAAAAAGCAAAGATAATAATGCTAAAACACAAAACTAAATTAAGAAGATTTTAAGACAGAGAGATATTGAACACATGCAAAAAACGAGAGTGAATATGTTAGCCTGAGGGTAGCCTGGTACAGCAGCTCATAGGAAAATGCAGATTCTCCTTCCCATCCCCCTGCCTTTAAAAAAAGTCTTCCTCATGTTTCAAAGCTTGTGTAATGAGGAGCCAATAAAACATTATAATCTGCTAATGCCTATTTACACTGATTCACAGGACTTCCTCTCCCTTCAATTAACCCACATCACATAGATCACTGTGGTTTACTAGACAGTGCACGAGGACAGGGATTATGCAATTGGCATAAGATAACACACAGTAGAAACAGAACACTAATACATTCAACAATCCCTGTAATTGAAGCTCAGATATTGTAATGACAGATCTATTAGCACTAGTAGAAAAATACCTGGTCTTCAAGCTGACAAGAGGAAGTTGTATGGTCTGACTAAAACCTCACAATTCTGTGATTTATTTTTTTTAGATCAGAACTATCGTTCTTTTGACATCTCAGTATTGTAATATTCAATCACCTCAAGGAGCAAGTCTATGCATATAAAGTAGCTCACTAATGTGATACCATGCTGCCTTTTTCCTCTTTCCTAACCCAAAATATAGCAGAGACATGTGAAACAGAAACTTTATTCACAAGACTGAAACACATTTCCAAACCTAAAATGCAGCAGCTAAATGAAAAACATGCAAACATGCACAATTACTTTGCTTCAACAAGTCCATCTCAACCTAGCCTTCCCCTGCTTTGCCACCAACCCCCTTAAGCTGGTTTCTTTAACAACCTCATTGAAGAAATGCTATTTGTTTCCTGAATAACTAAGCCTTGCTTCCTATGTTTTACTTTCCAGGAAGAGATGAAGACTGCTAAAATCAAATAAAACTACTAAAATGATTACCTGACTCAAACTGACTACAGTTTTCTCACGAATCATGCACAACAAGCAAATAAACCAACAGTGCCTACCCATCACTTTTGTTTACAGCTTCTTCCATATTGTTTGCTAGCATTCAGTTTGTCCTTTTTTGATGAAAGAAGCAGAACTACAAGGTTTACATTCCACTGCTGAAACTCAGCCACAGGGACAAAATCTCTGTGTGATGCACTTGGGCACTTCAGCCAGGCCATCAAATGTCAGAGAAGTTTTAGAACATAGAATTAGCAGGAAAATAAACAACTAAAGGGAGGTTAGAAAGTTAACTGAAAATTTAGTAATAGTCTCAAAAATATTTTTTCTGGAAGGCTCATATTGCCTGTTAATGGACAAGTCACTCAGACAGCTCTTTAATAGGTCAACAACTGAAGAGAACTCAATTGTTTTATCTTTATGGTTGACTTTCCTTAGCAGATGTTTTTCCTTAGCAGATGTTTTCTGAGCACTATAATAGCTGGTTTAATTTTTCTTTATATGCACTCAGCAGCACCACTGTACTTAACAATCTGTATTTCCTGCAGTTATACAGGAACCTCAGAAATTGGCTCAAAAGAACCCAGCCATGTTGGCCAGTTCATAGTATTCAAAATGGCCCTTTCAAAACTGCGATCACTTCAAAACAGATGCTCAAGTTTCTGGTGCATCTGGAAGAAAGAGGGGCCATGCAAAGAAAAAGGGGTGAAAGTCACAGGTACACTCAGTGCATTGGTCACAAGATTTTCCTACTGAAAATTAAAGCAGTCTAGAGGCTCTTTTATCTTAAACTCAGCTTCTTGCAATTCAAAGAAGCCTGGTTATCAGTCAAGGAACTGGAAAGTATAGGCATATAATATCCAAAAAAGACCCATTCTATGAAAAATTCTCTCCATGTTTTGAAGTAAAGTTACAAAAAAACTTCTCCAGGAACTCCCATGTTTCATAAACAGAGCAGAACCAGACTTGAAATCAACTGTATGCTATGATATAGAATTCTCTACATATTAAATTTTTATGCAAGGTAGAAGTCTCTTGGCACTGCTTCTGTGGATGATAAATGGTAATGACTGACTGAATGATATTGACATACATATATATACATAATAGTGGCAACTGACAACATGTAATTTGCAATTACTCTTAATATGAAGAATAAAGCCTGAAAAACACTAACCTCTGACTACAAAAATAAGGTAGCATTACTATAACTACACATGCACTAGCATACTTTGGGAGTACTCTATAGTGAGAATAGACCAAGCAAGATCTGTTTAAGACTAGAAAGATTTTAACGTCTAATAGAAGATGGAAGGAAGTGCATCAAAGCAAGCTGCAATAGCTAAATAAAACTTCAGTACATCAGAAACTTCTCAAGAGAAGAAAGTAAACAAGCTACGCAGCTACACTGGTAACACAATATTAAAAACAAATATTTACAGTAAAACATGTTAAACCAAAGGTTCCAGTCCTATGATTTTTCTATTGCCTTTAGAAATATCTTTTTAATATAGCTGCCCTTGGTTTTTTCCTAAATGAAATTATGCATCGTTTGCTGACTTGTTATAAATTTCTTAATAGCAGAAGACTACCAAGTATGACTAGAATGGAACCAATAATTACCGGAATTATGTTTAAAATACTTGCTTAGTACGTCTAAAATCAGCAAGCTTGCATTGTTAAGTAAGTATAGATTCTACAAGTTAACTTAAAGAGGACTGTGTTAACTAATAACATCCTGCCTCTCTAGCTTACTAAATTTTCAGTTCTAAAGAGAGTAAAAGGAGGCAGAACTGGCAAAAAGGTAACATGTAATGAAGGCCAAAAGAAACATAAACCACTACAGGGAAAAGAAGATAATAAAGCTTCTGACATTCAAGTGATGCATGCACCAAAACACATGAAATGCAGATAATTAGAGATGTTAGAATCCTTATTTTTTATTAGTATCTTCTATTACAAACTTATGTCCCATGCTTCATATAAAATTGTATGTATCTGCATATTAAACACCCTTGGTTTTAACATCAATCTCAGATGTTGCTTCTTCAGAAATATGATGACCTGACAGTCATGTTTATTGCCACATGGAAAACTAATCAACACTGATTTCATGAGTTGGAGTCTGTCCTGAGAATCACATTTTTCCCATTCTTTCCTCTAGTCCATACTTCTGCATCATCACATCATCAAACCCCCTACTCACCTGTACAGAACATAATACTTTTACAACTTTGGGAATTGGTAACTCTGGTGCCATCCATCTTTCCTGAAAGGCATTTTATTTACACCATGCAGAAATGCTTCCTAAATATCCATAAGCACATATTCTTAAAGGCCTAGACATATGATAAAGACCTGTCTCTCTATTTGCCTATGTCAATGCATCTACCAGAGGACAAAACACCTTCAGAATAAATGCTGAAATCTTCGCACATTGGTTTTTAGTTTGAGTTACTCCTTGAATGACTTTATACCAGGCCATGCAGTGTCCTAAAAAAAGCCACAGGACTGATAGCTTTAAAAAAATCACGTAAGATTTTATTTCACATCACCACAGTGCTACTGCAACTACTTAATAAAGTGCATTTGATTTGCTCTCCCAAGCACAGAATGGTACTGTTACAGTACGTATGGAGTTAATCAGTGATGTCCTGTCTAGCAATCACTTTCCCCAATACTTCAGAAAACAGAAAACCAGCACACATCTGGTAGAGCTTCTTGTGCTCCTCATACACATACTGAAAAGAGAAGAGAGCCCATCTCAGCTGAAGGAAAATTCCAAAAGTACCCATAGAAACAGATGAGTGTTTCTTCCAATATCCCACAAATATTCCTGTCACACTGGTATTTACTCGATGCAGCCAACAGACCTCTGTAGAAAAACACATTAAATGATTTTGATTTCACTTTATGATGAGCCTTATCAGAAAGTCCTTCAAAGCTCAGCTCTGCTACAGAAGTGAATACACATCCACCCAATATCTCAAAGGCTCAGCATGCAGCAAGTTGCTCACACACCCTCCTTTCTTTCCATACCCTCCCTACAGCTTTTGCTAAAGATAAATATCCTGGAGACTCCCAACATCTACATGAACTTGACAGAAGTATTCCAGAAGATTTAGTTTGATTAAGAATCTTAAGGAGAAAGAAAATCTAGATGTTTTAGGTCTAAGTGACTGAAGTATTTCTACAGCTGAAAATTTAGCAGTGCAATGCACAATATAGAGCCTAAAGGACTGGTATTGTTTAGTCTTGACTAAATCACACGATTTATACTCTGAGTGCAGTTATGTGCACAGCTGAACCAGTTTTCAAACATGTTTATTCCTGCCAGGATAACATAAAACCAACCAACCAAAACCAGAAAATCAAACCACAACACTATTGCAGGCCGAAAAGGTGGCAGCATGACAGTCTACCTGGTGCAAGTCACAGAATCAGAATCAGAGAATTCTTTACGCTAGAAAAGACCTTGAAGATCATTGAGTCCAACTATTTACCCAATACCATTAAACCATATCCCTGAGCACTGTTTCTACACATCTCTTAAATATCTCCCTGGCCATCCTGTTCCAATGCTTAACAACCCTTTCAGTGAAGGGTTTTTTTCTAATACCTCATCTAACCTTCACCTGGTGTAGCTTCCTCATGTTCTATGACTAGTTATTTGGAAGAAAAGACCGACTAATTGGTCCCATGTCAACACCGATGCATCATGAGCTCAGTTCTCATGATGTACAAAGTACTGCTTGGCCACTAGCTGCACTGGGTATTGATGGAGTGAAGCTGCTGCTTTGACAGAGTAAATAGCCACAAGCTGGAATAAAAAGGGTTTGTCCATCTGGAATTTTGATTCTAGCAACTCAAAATTCAGCTACTATTCAACTACTATTCAACTATTCCATCCATTCAACTACTATTCAACCACTATTCAACTACTAAAATTCAATTCAAAATTCATCTGGGATTTTGATTCTAGCAACTACTTCAATATATAGCTCTTCCCTAACAAAAAGTCAGTGTTTGTTTACAGGTTTTAGCAGCATTTCTCTTTGACCCTTTTTGCAATGTCATTCTTTTGGGAATTTAATTAAAAGCCTACCCTTTACAACATTGAAACTTGCTGAATTTCAGTCTGGAAGGTTCCCTCCTCCCTCATCTCCATTGGGGAAATACGATAAAGAAAATTATTTTCAAGAGGAGTCAGATGTGATGCAGCACCCCAGATGGTAATACCTCATCATAGAGCAGTTTATTCTTCACGAGTTACATTGAACTAGATAGAGACACATTAGGTCTATCAGAAGGTCCTCAAATAAAAATAACAAAGAAAATGAAGGTGACAGCTCTATATTGATGCAAATGTTCAGAAAATTACTGCTAGCAATGAAGTCATGTTGCCAGGATAGAGTTGTGTCTTCTCATACATGTATATTCAAGTAATAAGCAGAGTAATTTTTCAGAGGCAGCCTGTGACAGCTTACTTGGAAATCAAGGAACATGTACTACATGACAAAGTTTTTTATAATGTCATCATCCCACAGGCTGACAAAGAGGTTATTCATTTACTGTCCATGACACACTGGCCGGGTAATGTGTGATAGCTCTAAAGGAGAATACTATCTGTTTATATACTTATGAGTAAGACATTAATAGTTTAAAAAAAATTGTACTAATTGTGCAGTGAATTATCTGAGCATAATGCTGAGCTCTTCTTTTAATTTCAGATAAGCATAAAGCTGCATTTATCTACTCAGAGTTCTGGGGTTAACCAGTGCATTTTCACATGATCTCTATTAGAGAAGAATCTAAGGACAAAAATGGAAATAAAATTGAAAACAAAAAATTATTTGTCTGCAAGAATGCCTTTAAATATATTCAGGTTTATTAATAACATATTCCTTGTAGCTCTTACTGTATTTCCCTAACAACTGCACATGTCAGCTATAAACTATGGCTTGAAGGGTGCAGTTTAACATTTTACTTCTATATGATTAACTGTATAAACTGAGAACTTACTTCTTGTGCTTTTATACATAACCATACACAGCAATTACTGTCAAAAGCAATTACACATGTATTTGTATAAAAGAGAAATGGCAGCTGGTGCTTTGGGAGAAGTCCTTTAGCAGTTCACGTGAGATATGAGCCATGGAAAAGAAGAGGTCCAGCAATCAGCTAACAATAAGGGTGTAAACTAGTTTCCATGTTCTTCTGCATTGCTGTCTGCATTTCATATATCTATAACATCCCACTGCCTGACAGTTTTTCCAAAATATGAAAAACCTTGCATTTACTTTTACATTTGGGGGAGGGGGGGGTAACCCCCTAAAAAATAAAAATTCAATGGAAAATAGTATAACTGTGAGGAAAACACTGCCACCTTTAAATTTATTGATTTTGTTTATGTCCAAAAATGTTATCTTGCTTGAAACATTACAAAATTGCTTTTGTTTGAGCACGTTGGAAGCATTGGAAAGAGACAGTTCCGGGACCCAAAAATTCCATCAGGCAATGGACCATAACCAAATGAGTTCCAGAGTAAGAACAGAATCCATACAGGTTTAACATGCAAATTGGCACATGTAAATACACAGGCATACAAAAACATGTAAGAGTAAAGTGGAAAGAGAGGAAGGGAGTATGTTTCTCAGTAGTGCTCAGCAGAGAGGCAACGTAGCAGTTTACCCTCAGAACTGAAATGTCATTATATTAGCTGCCAATTAAATGCAATACCATGTGGCACATAAGTTAATAAATTTTGTAGGAAGTAGCTTCTGAAATTTTTGACAAATTCTTTAGGGAACTGCACCTTGTTTGTGTAAAAAAACATGCAAAAACACAAATAAACAGCCCACACAAATACCATGGGTGTCTAATGACAATGCCAGTTTCCCATAGCTAGCCATTACTTACAAAGTAACCACAAAAAGAAATTACAGAATCACGAATACCTTGTTTGGAAGAGAGCTTTAAGTCCAACCTTTGCCCTAGCACCAGGTCCAAACAACACTGAAATACCTCCAATGAATGGTGACTCCATCACTGCCCTGGACAGCCTGTTCCAAGTGACCAACAACCCTTTCAATGTAGAAATTCTTAGTATCCAGCCTAAACTTTCCCTGGTGCTGCTTGCAGACAGTTCCTCTAGTCCTATTGCCTTGCCACCAGGGAAAAGAGAAAGGGACACACCTCCTTACTTCAACCTTCTTTTAGGTAGTTGAAGAGTGCTAAAGTCTCCCTTCAGCTTCCTTTTCTCTAGGCTAAACAACCCCAGGATCCTTCCTGATAGAATCTGTGCTCCAGATACTTCATGAGCCTTACTGCCCTTCTCTGGATATGTTCCAGCACTTCTACATCCTTCCAGAAATCATATAACATCAGTCTTGCAAACATTCTAAAATATGTGCACGAGACCAAAAAAACAAACAACATTAAAAAACAACCAAAACCCAACCAACCAACCCACCCAACAAACAATCCCACTCCACCTCCCAAGCCCGAGGAAAAAAAATCCAAACTACCACACACACAGAAAAAACACAACCAAAACAGATTCATCCAAACTTGTCAGATTGACTGCTGACAAGTGCTGTGACATTTTCAGTCAGAAAGAAGGATGAACATTATTACTTGGAAGGATGGAGACTTCTATAAAAATCTGCTAATATATGGAAGTCAGCCATATAAAAAAAGTTATGATTAATAGCACCCAAGAGCAGCTGAAAAATCGAAACCAGTAAGTAGTCCATAAAAGAGGGCTGCCTATGTTTTATATGAATATCCACACTTTTGTGTTAAACAAAGAACTGAGAATGGCTTAAGTAAAGCCTATTTGAGTACCTAATAACACTGCTGAGGATGACAAATAGAAAAAACTTTGGCATCCAAAATATAATACTGTTAGAAGCAAAAATAACCGATGCAAATTCAGTGGCCTCCATCCATGTAATAAAGCTAGAACATAAACACAAGCTTAAGTAATAAAGAGAGCTTCTACGCAAGAATGACAATATTAAGCAACAAAAGATGCAAAGTAAGCATCTTTCTTATTTCTTCCACTTTCAATATTTATAGATTTCTTCAAAATTACATTGCTAAAAAATAAAACTCACTTTCAATCTGACATTGGCCATGAAATACTGTCAACACAAGCTCAGCTTAATGGGCTGCTAAGCAGAGAATAACGGCATTTCGGTGCTGTGAAACAAACTCATGTGAGCTGAGAGACAGCTTTTGATGATAGAGCTCTGAGGATCTCATGAAGCCGAGGCATGGCTTCTTGCTTTCTGAAAGGAAATCTACCACAAACAGAATACTGGTAAATCTGCAGGGGTCTTGGACAAATAAATTCAAGTACAAGAAGACTCATTTATAGAAAGGATGATTACCACAAAGTAATGCTTTAAACGTTAATACCCATGTCTGCCTGGGGGAAAGGACAGGAGTCTGAGGTAGATTTCTTCATCATGTACACAGAAATACATAAACAAACTGAGAAATTGTGCAGTGAAGAAAAGCATAGAATGGCTTAGGTTGGAAGAGATCTTAAAAGATCATCTAGTTCCAAACCCCCTGCCATGGGCAGGGACAACTCTTACTAGATTAGGTTGCCCAAGGCCCCATCCAGTCTGGCCTCAAACACTTCCAAGGAGGGGGCATTTATGATTTGTCTGAGCAACCTGTTCCATTCCATAGTGAGGAANGACACCCTCCAGCAGCTCTGTGTCCTTCTCGAACTGAGGGGCCCAGAACTGGACACCATACTCCAGATGCCGTCTCAATAGTGCAGAGTAGAGGGGAAGAAGAACCTCCCTTGATCTGCTAACCACCCCCCTTCTGTTCCCCTACAGGATGCTGTTGGCCCTTTTGGCCACAAGAGCACATGGCTGGCTCAGTCATCCTGCTGTCCACTAGGACCCCCAGGTCCCTTTCTCCTACACTGCTGCCCAACAGGTCAGTCCCCAACCTATACTGGTACCCGGGGTTGTTCTTGCTCAGATGCAAGACTCTACACTTACACTTGTTCTAGCCTAAATCTATCCTGACTTGGTTTGAAACTATTCTCCTGTATTACTAGAATTCCTCCTAAGAAGTCCCTCTCCAGTTTTCCTATAGGCCCTCTTCAGGCATTTGAAGGCTGCTATCAAGTCTCCCAGGAAACTTTTCTTCTCCAGAGATGGCACCACAGAACAGCTACTCCTTCCCCCCACTAAGGAGGAGTTACTGAAACCTTCACAGCTGGCAAGAAGCCACTGACAAAGCCAGATGAGTAAAGAAAGTAGGAGAGATTTTCCTTTTCCTGCAAATAAGTTACCTGGAGAAACACCTGACAGACTGCACTTCAGACAGAGCAGCTATTCAATATTATCAAATGAACGTCAAAAAGGAGCTCTAACAGTCTCGTTGCTCAAGGAAAAGATGCACCTGCCAAGGTCTTCTGTAAAGCACAGAACAGCAGTGCAAATCCTCCCAGCCCACCCAACAAATTTACCAATCACACACAGCAACTTTACCATCTTTTAACCTGCACGTGCAGAACAAAAGACTACACTAGATTCACTGAGCACAGCATTGCAATAGCTACAGAGATTAAAGGTCACGAGAAAGGCAGATGCTTGTGAGGGATCCTGCTGCCACCGTCTTAATCTATCCTATTTGAAGGCCATTCCCAAGGAATACTGGAAAAAGAGGCACCAGCAGACTGCACAGATAGTCCTAAATAAGGACACAGACCAACAGCCTCCACATTACAGCTAGGGTCTTTTCTGAGCTAACGTTTTCAAGACTTTGAAAAGAACAGCCAGGAGTTCAGGTTAAACCAAGTAATACAACTACTCTCCAGGTGGATTACACATCCTGCTTGGCTCCTAAGAATTCACACAGCTACAGGGGTAGATCACATATTACTATTTTTAATAAGGTTTTGGGTTGTTTTTCTTTTATGGTTTTGTGTCTGCCTCCTGTACCAAGGAGACGGATAGAATTAAAAAAGAATATTTCTGCACAAACTTTTAGCCTGCATGAAATGGAAGCATACTTCTTAGGATTCCTTAAGGCAAAAATCAGGAAAGTGGGCTAAAGAGAAGGCATACACGCATATCTCAGCATGTATTTCTGCTGATTAAAGAACACTTCATACTAGGAAATAAGTTAAAATTCCCAGAATCTCATATATCTCTATGCTTACACTAATACAGCTTTCCCTGAATTTATATTCATGCTCTCATTTGTGAGCAAGCTAAAAGAAAACCATTTAGTTAACATGAGATTTAGTTACTGTTAATATGGCCCAACAGACTGGGGTTTGAATAGGACAGGAGGGAATGGTTTCAAACTAAAAGAGGGTAGATATAGGTTAGATCTTCAGAAGAAGTTCCTCACTATGAGGGTGGTAAGGCACTGGAACACAGATTGCCCAGGGAGGTTGTTGATGGCACCTCCCTGGAAGCATTCAAGGCTAGGCTGGATGAAGTTCTAGGCAACCTGGTCTAGTGAGAGGTGTCCCTGCACATGGCAGGGTAGCTTGAACTATTTAGTCATTACAGTCTTTTCTGATTTAAACCATTCTGTGATTTTATGAATCATTACTCTGCAACTTTAGTTCACCAGCGTTAGATTAGAAACAGGGCAATTGTAAGAACTGCTGAACTATTTAAATGAACAACAATTAGAAAGAAAGCCATTAAAGCAAGCTGAATTTCGGAATATGGTGACACAACATTAAGACTGAATTCTTAGATGAAGAAATTTAGATCTAACCAATGTGGTGAGCACCCAAGCAAAAATCTGACAATTATTTTGGTATGCTTTTGTTTCAAGTTTTAGAAAGTTCTTTCGTTGTTGACCATGCTTTCTTGGCATCCTGGATTTTTGATCATACTTGATCATGTAAGTTAACTTTCATGATAATATGTAGTTGAAACCAATTGTGTATTTGCTTGAAGTAGCAAGGATTTGTACAAAACAAGAGTGGCATTAAAGTATTAATAAAACAGATGATCTTGACTTTACTAAGAAAACAAAAGTAAACCAAGCCACATCTGGCAAATGGCATTGAAAATTAACAAGTTAAAACACTTCACAACATTTTTCATGTAGATGTTATATGGATTATTTCCCTTTTTTCTAACTGAAAGCTATAAAATATTACATTTCACTGTAAAGTACATATTTGTGTTTACAGTTACTTTTACCTATAGCTTCTGAACCACATGAAAAAAAAACCTTTATGAAAAAAAAAAGCCTTGACAAGTAGCAAAATCCTGCTGTGATTTGCAAAGTCAGCGTTGATGTGTTTGTGCTGCATCTAAATATTCACTAAAAAAAAATTGCAAATAATTAAGTCACACAGCACATGCTGTGAGCTGAAAATACCCAGCTTCTGAGTACATGGCAGCCACATAACTAACTTTAGAGATGAGCACATAATCCAAAACATAATTATCTACTTTTTGAGTGTGAGTTGAAATGCTTAATATTCATGTACTTTTAGGCATAGTTATAGGCTCACTGGTTTTCAAGGGCTTCCCCTCTGGCCCTTTGGATAATACTATTATGGCTGAATTTCTTCTCCCTCTTTAGGGATGGAAGCTGCTTGCAGGAGACCAAACTTTCACCTCAATTGTAATGTACAAGTTCAGCTTCTGCAGAGCAATAGAAGTCCGTGAACATAATAGTGCTGGCAAGTGCTCTCTAGCAGTTATTGCTTGTAAAAGCACATGCCACTGCTGCCGAGGATGTGACATTCTGAAGCAATTCCATATTTTGTTCAGTTAGGAGTTTTCCTCCTGGTGTGTCCTGACACACTCAAAGAGCAAAATGTCTTTATCCTCTATTTTATCAGCAGCTTTTTTTCTCTGAGGGGTACAGTTAGCCCACTGTCAAGCCTTACCAGAGAGGCGAAACATCAACTGAAATTTTAAAAGCTTATGTAAAATAAAATGCCCACACAAAAAGACAAGATACAGTGCACACAAGGTAACTTCAGAGCTCAGACCTCACCCCAAACAAAGCTACCTAACCCTAAAAAGCATAGGCACATGTAAAAACAGAATTTCCCTCTGTATTTCTTCAGTCAGAGGCTGTATGGGATGACAAAATTGCCAGTACTGATTCAATCCAAGTAGAAACTCCCAGGATAAACATATAGCAGATGGCTGGAACTGCAACATACATGCTGCATTCATTCACCCCTTGATTATTCAGCCTGAAGTCCCTCTTGACTAAACTGTAATTTTCAGGAAATTGCAATGATAATTGGTGGTAACTGAATAAAAAATAATCCTAATGTAAATGAACTTCATCCATAAAATATGATGCATATGGAGCCCTGGTTTTTGACCAGAAAATGCAACTGATCTGTTTCTACATGCATATATGAGCAAACACACAAACATACAAACACTACAACTGATCAAGTATAAAACACCACCATGGTGGCTCTGCACATAATTATGTCCACCATTTGCATCCTAGTCTTCTCAAAAAAAAAAAATCACCCTTTTGGCTGTAAGAACTATAATTAGGAGCTGGAGGTTTGTTACTGTGTCACTCAAATGAATTGATCTGTGAGGAGGCTTACAAAAAGGAACGTGACTGGTAGCGTGGAAAAGGCCTTAAGCAGCCAATCTTCAGTGGACTTTGCAGACAGCAAAACACTGTTTCATAGCACTGAAGAGTCATAGTATCCACAAATAGAAACTTGCTAAAAAATAAGGATGGGTTAGAGTGAACAGGGAGTATTGTTCTATATAAGAAAACAGTTTCAATCTAGTTTAAAAGTTTCCTTTTATGTCACAGAGAAGACAAACAACTTTTGAACAGGGATGTTATTTAAATCACTCAACTTTAATTGTGTGAGAGCTACAGCAATAGAAATTTTAAAGCAGAATTATCATTCGAAAGGATTGGAAAATATTTTAAGAAATGGGAAACAGAAAGAAAAGAAGTTGCAAAAACGAATGACAGTATTTAATTGTATTTGTTGAAATGTAGAGAGACTCTTACTCTAAGGGCTCTTACTCTAATAATTTTTCTTGGGCCAGCATATTATAGTGGCTTATTTTGACAGTAAAACTATGTCTATATATGGTGTATCATAGTCTAATAAAACCAGCAATAGAAGGAAAGTAATAAATCACCGAGTCCATCACTCTGCCCGAGTGCCTATTCTGTCTGGCACATTTTGAAGTGCACTATTTATTCAAGGAAACGATTATGCGAGAGCCTGACGTGTATCAAATTCTATGAATGACAGACACACACACACATATTACAAAGCCTTGCTTCAAAGCCTCAATTTGTGGCAGAACCCAATGCTTATCTAACTTCTGTCATTTTAACAGTCACAGAAATTGATCATAATTATTATAGATAACTTCACGTTTGCTTAGTCACCCTTCCCTCTAAAGCCCTGTCCTTTGTGTTATGGAGCCATTTCTTTAAACAGGGGCAAGACTGGGAAAAAATATAGCTCTCCTTTTAAATCTGATTCTAAACCTAAACAAGATCATAAAGCAGCACAGTCAGAAAAAACCTCTCTACAGATCTATCTTCCAAATGAAACAATCAATTGAACAGAAAAGAGGAGAGAAGCTCTCAAAAACATTGCTGTTTTTCTTGAATGCATCATATAGATTAGATCCAGACAGAATATCACATGGAGCACTAAACCAACATTACTTTTTCAAGAAATTGTAAAATTATCTTCTGCTCCTATCAAGCATTATTCTAGTCTTTGTTACCTGTACAGAAGACTAACAGAAGTAGACAGGTGCCATTAAGATCACTATCATTACAATAACAGCAAAAAGAAACCTAGAGTACTCTTCCAAATCATCCCTATGGATGATTATTAACAATGGATTATTATCAGTTGGATTGTTAACAATGGAAAAGATGCAAGAGACACAAAATCATAATTACACAAGATCTACCTGGATATGACAAACATCTAGTGACACCGTAAAAACATGGACCTCCAATAGTGGAAATATTCTGTCACATAAGTGGAACAGTATTTTCACACGTACTTGAATTCTAGATCTATATAGCGTACTTTTTCATGGTGCAAGCTCCCCTGTGCAGTAACTTGCATGGTATTTTAGGAACAACATTGTATTTTAGACTTCACAATGTGAATCATACATCATATTATTCCCTAAAGGCAACACTCTGAGAAAAATCAAACCTGGTTCTCCAACAGGTTATGCTAGTGCCCAGATTTGTAAAGGATGCTTCAAAACAATGAATACTAGTTCCTTATTTACTTAGGCCCTTTCAAAACTTCATATGAGTTTTCAGAGGCTGAAGACTACTGAATGCTCTGAAACAATGAACAGCTATTCATTTCACTGTCTACATCAAGAAGCAAAAAATACCTTGCTGTTCAAGAGTGTTACAGATGCTCGGGTGCAAGCAGTTCCCATTAATGCCAATTATAACTGTATCATCATTGACTCATAGGATAGCTTACATTGGAAGGAACCTTAAAGATCCCCTATTTCTAATCCCCCTGCAATAGCCAGGGACATCTCTTACAAGACCAGGTTCCCCAGAACCCATCCAATCTGGTCTTGCACATTTCCAAGGAGGGGGTAACCATAGCTTCTTTGGGCAACCTGTTCCAGTGCCTCACCACCCTCATAATGAGGAATTTATTCCTAAAATATAACTTAATTCTATGCTCTTTTAGTTGGAACCCATTTCCCCTTGTCCTATCAAGTACTATCCTGTATTTATGCAGCTTAATTCAAAGAAGCTGTAAGTCCACAGTGGCATTGGCAAGAAATGGCTCCAACTGGAATCACCATGCTTCCTTCTGGGATATCACTTTCTCCAGTGGTCTGGAAAGCATCTAGTACATTGCTTCTTTGGCTGAGAGTTATCATTCTATATTTATTCTCTGGCACTACCAAGAAACTCTAGCCAAGACCATGATTTCCTGAGCTAAGCACTATGTAACAAAGAGAGAGATTCATTTTCTGAGACTTTTGTAAGTATTTAGCATGTCACAGAATGGGAATCTTATCATTACTCCAGGCTGAGACATTCATTTACAGGTGGGCACAGATTTGAAGACTTACAAGTCTCTAATCACACTAAACACTGTGTCTAAGTTTCTCTACAGACTCTGCTTCCCCTGCTGGTACTCAGATCTCCAGAACATTTCTATTTTCCCCACCAAAGTTTGCAAGGTCTTCCGTGTATCAGCAATTTCTATGTCTCCCAGGATCAAAAAGCTTCAAACATCTCTCTAAGTTAGCCTCAGTTCTGAAGGAAACATCAGAAGACAGCTAAGCCCCCTCCTCCCCACTTTGCAGACTCTGAAACAGGTTGTATTCATCCAACACCTATCTCCAAAGGTGGCCAGGGGAAATAAGAAAAGCATATGTCTGCATCCTGCTGAGCCCGACTTTCAGCTTGGATCCCAGTTCTGCCTGACTTGGAGCATATGCACTGGAATGCTACAGAATTTGTGATTCTGCATAGAAATGAGAGTTCTGCTTGTTGCATCTCCCACAGAGCAGGAAGTAATCTAAAAATAGAACCACCAAGTAAATTGTACAGATTGATTTTGGCAAGTACAGACTTAACCCCACCAGGGCTGTTTATAAAAACTACAGGAGAATATAGCTATTGCATTAAGGAAAGCAGATACAGAGACCCAGGAAGAAAGGTCACGCAAGGGGAGAAAATTAAACTGCCAATATAATTTAGATGACAAAAAAAATATCTCTTGCTCATATATAAGCAAGCAAGAGTATCTTCAAACAGTTCTCTAGAATTCTTATGGTTTCTATTTTGTTTTTTTCTTTAAGCAGCCTCATATTGGAGTCCTTCAGTAAAGGCCAGTGTCCTAAATTAACAGCCATTCATCTACACTGCAACCTGACACAAGCCAGGACATCTCTCAAAATACGAATGCAGGATACGTAGAAGTTACCCTGTTGCCTTTTCACCAGTTACTACTCACATGATTGACACTACTGTTAGACTATGGGATGTTTTCACACCCATAATTTGCTGTTGTCAATCTGGATTCAAAACGTAAATTATTACTACTATGAGCAGAGAGAAAGAATAAAAAACATGGGAGAACATATAATGTTCAGCACTTCTGGTAACTTTCTTTATGGAAGGCAAGAACTAAAGCCATACATTTTTAAACTGTCATTACCAAACATCCATGAATCTTACAAATGTCAGTACCTGATCACTGCCAGCCGATACCTCCTTACCAAGCAGCGCTGCAAGTTGCTGAAATGGAAGACACATTGATTTTCACAGTTGCTGTGGGTGCTGCTTCTGTGCCAAAATCCACTCCAGAACTGCCTACACGAAAGCTGCTTCATGCTAAGCTTTTTTTCATCAATGGCCTATTTCATAAAAGTCTTATGATCTCATAGCTTCTTTTTTAAAGTATGGCCATAGCCCCCAAAATAAGCTTGACATGAGCTCTGTAATACTGCCGTTACCCAAATTCAAGACAATGCCAAATTTAAAACAAAAGTGCAGAAGCTCTAAGGAATTGTTTTAGAAAATACCTCCTAAAGCTAGAGGCTAACAGTACCACTCTCACATTCTGTAATATGGAACACACCTAAAGGAGGAAAATGTTCAAAGACCTTTTTTCTGCAGTCATGTAATTTTAACAAAGCAAGTCACTAAATACGCTTTCTTTTAACCACAGCACATTACTAGGAAGCACCACTTTTCCTATCTCCATACCTCTGAAAGGCAACTGATTTCATTTCCTCTTAGCATTGCTGTCCACTTGCAATAAAAATACATACTGAATTTTACTGGATTCCCTCTGTTTCAGATGCAGATCCATTTTGAATACTTTCCCTAATTATAATACCATCTGAATGAGATTCAGAAATGGCACTGTGAATACCTCAAGTAATAAAAATATGTTTGGTTGTGCAGAAAAACTGCCTCTAATTCACCTGCACTGGCAAGAACAAACATGCAAGCACACAGCTGGGTCAAACAGCACCTGAGTTAACAGCAGCAACCAATTTATATTATTCGTCAACTCTGAATTGACTCTCAGTTGTTAAATACTCAAAACTCAAACAAATTAATGCTCGTTTGGATAAATAAGGCAAATAGGGCACTTATCCTAACTTATTAGCAGCCCACAACATGGATTCACGACCCGTGTAAAAAAAGGTTGCATCTAGTCTATTTTTTTTTTCCCTACTTCAAATAATGAGCGAGTTACAAGATGAGACAAAAAGTTTTGTTGTAAGGTGAAGAAGCCATGCCTGTCACCAAGCACTCCGTGCATCAGTGCTGGGATGTCTGCCTGACCAGCATGTGCTTTGGTGGAGACAATCAGCTGTCTTGAAAGCTGTCCACATATCATGCCCATAATCTACTGAGGGGAGGAACTGTACATAATTGTATAAATGTACGTGATAGACACTGTCGTTAACAACAGAATTATCATTTGTAAGCTGTCACATTCGTATCACCAAGTGGCAAGACGCTGTGGCTGAGTCAGGCTGGACCTTGGGCAGCCAGGACCCACCATACTCCAGCAGGGCTGTGGTAGCAGCAATTGCCCTAATGATCCCCAGGGAATACTGGGGGTAACATGGGAAAGCAGCAGGGCCTGAGCCTGCCTAGGCAGCCATTGTCTGAGGTGGCCCCGGATCCTAGCTTGCCTTAACGCCTCAGGCCTGCCAAGGAGCTTTCTTTACCCTTTTTGTGCCCTGCATCTGCCATGTTGGCTTGGCATGCCCCAGTCTTTGGCTACTGCCACAGGAGTGACCCGACAAGAGGATAAGACAATGAGAGGGGATATTTTCCCTTGCAAGCCTTTCTGCAAGGCACAGAGGCTATGGCAGTGGGTGGACTCATCTGTTCAAGCCTCTGTTTCCTGAGCAACATACAGCAAGTTTCTTGGCCACCACATCCATTCCCATTTCATCTCTTCTTCCTGTGTTGTGTTTATTTACCTCCTGCTTGCTTGTTGATTTGTTCGTCTGACACAATGATAAAACCCAGATCTTGATTCCTGCTCTGACTGCAACACTTCTCCTATTTTAAAGGGCTCTTCTGCTAGAACCAGATTTTCCCTGGCTGTGAGGCGGCAGGCACTTAGTCTGCTTCCCCATAGCGCTGAGGAGCAGCAGCAGGAATTAATTTCATTCACTCTGCTAAATCCTAATTTCTATCCCATTAATAAGATCACAGAATAGTCACACCTTACTGTGGCAGCTTGCCAAGTATAACAGCAATGAAAATCACTGATTTTGAAATAATGCAGAACACTAAATTAATACCCGAATTGATCAAAGCTTTTTTCTTTTCCTGAAGGAACCTATACTTGTGATATTCAATGTCTGATTCATCTAAATTGAAAACAAAAAGAAGGGAATGTGAAATAACGAGAAAATAATGCTAATTCCTAATAAAAACATCTCCCCAGACAGAAGCGTTTCAGATTATTTACATTTGTATGCTGATTAATTACATCCAAATGAGAGCAAATCTTAACTTTAGGTGGCTTTTATTAATTTGGTGTTTTCTTCATTGCTTTTGTGTTCCCTTTTTAAGTTATAAACAATCCCTGCTTTTAATTTTATTTACTTACTTTTCTAGTGGTTAGGCTTTCAAGCCAACGCAGGCTACAAAGCTAACCAAGGCACACTCTGGTCGAGTTTTACCATCTTCTTACCATGCGGGTCTAAAGAACACTATAAACTTTACAGTAATGGTTATTCAGGGATATTTGATGAACCTAGCAAATGCCACAAAAATAGTAGCTAAAAACACAGAAAACTTTTTAGTCACTCTGATTTCGCTTAAAACCTGTGGACCAAATGTTTGCTACATGTTTGTATTTCCATATAAATCAAGTTAATCACATGCTGACAGGAATATCTGTTAATTTCCCATTTGTGTTACATTTTTTCCCCTCGAGTCCTTAAGATCAGTGTATTAAGAACTGACGTTTAGTTACAGGAAAGAAATGCAATGTAATTGGAAAAATGAATTGCACATAAAAAATACCAGAGACAGCCCCAAAAGGCTGAAAACAGTCAAGCATTGCTAATATGAATTATAAGGCACACCAAAAAAAAATCTGCCAATATATTTCATCTGGGTAGCTACAACTCTTAACAAAACTGCACAAAACCAGGTGTGTTCTTGTATTTCACCCACAGATATTTGTCTGTTTCACAATGCTTAAAACAGGTGCATAGGATGGGCAAACACACCTTGTGGCCTGCCCCATCTCACCTGCTCTTTCTTCTGCAACAGCAATGAAGAGCCAGGGCAGATCATCTGCCAACCAAATTCAGACCCTCAATAGACTTTTCCACCATGAGGAGCAAAGTAGCTCATGAAAGACAATTCTATTACACAGTTTTGAAAAGCGAGGCATAATTGTTCTTCAGCAAGTTATGCAGTTAGCAATGGATGCACTTAAGCAATGAGTTTTATAAAGGAAGGAGCACCAGTAAATACTCCCTGAGCCTCACCAAAGGCAAATATTACTGTAGAATTGTCAGATGACAATGTAAATGTGAATTTAAGCTAAAAGCCACAAAGTCTTTAAAATGCAAATATCTACAAAAATCTTTTCTTTTGGACAGAATGACTTTTACCTTATTCTAACAAAGACACACTGGTAAGTGTGCACACTTGTAAGGGTAAGCACAGCAATATGCTTTGAAATTTAACTTCACTAATTTTTGAATGGCTAATCTTTTACTGCCCCTTAACTCTCTTCTCATAGGTTAAATGTCATCAAGATAATCAAATTAGCACAATTTAAAGGTAATGCTGCATTATCAACTAAAGTAAATAGTGATTATACTAATGTATCATCATGTAATTTAAAGCGAGAAAAAACAAGGTCTCAGATTACGCCCTCAGTATATGCTGCACCTTTGACCAAGAACTCAGGCTTCATATTGATGTTTTTGATGAAAGTGCAGTCCTACACTGACATGAAGGGGAGTGTGTGTGTGGGGGGGTGTGTATGGAGAAGTTCAGTTTAGTTAAAATAAAACCAGAAGATTAGGAAGAAAGCAAAACAAATTATAAATCCTTGAAACTGTTGACTACATGTACATGTAAGAATTTAATAGAGTTCCCATTTATTTAAAGATAAGATGTAGCTCCATACACCACTCTTTATAAAGATATAATCTCTAATGGCTGCTAAATCCTTTTTTTTAATTTAGCTTCATATTTTCTTCTAATAGATTACAATTAATTTAATAAAAAATGTGGGTATTTCTATGATAAGTAGCATTTCAACAGTGAGCATCTGCGCTGTAAGTGATAAACCTATGTGCATTATCTCTCTTTGCAATATTAAACAAAGGGGATATTTTAATATGTATTAGGTCTCTATTAATGATTGAATTGAAATCACAAGCTATAAAAATTACAAGGGTGAATTACTTTTTACCACAGTCACCTGGGCCCATACTTTAGCCCATTCTACTTCCACTGCTCAAGATGCAGAAATATGTTATATTGCAGTTGGCTTTTTGAATCTTTTACAATCAGGTTTGCAGCAGGAATATCTGACATTTGAAAGACATGAATCCTGGAACATTTTATTAAAGAAAATTTTCTGCTTAATTGATCTTCTAAAGTTTACATGGAACCTAAGAAATGGAATCTTGTCTCCCTGAAACATCTAAATGGCTTTAAAATTTGAAGTTGGTATACAGCCCGGTGAGCCACCAAGTTACAAATCAAGTTGAACCTTATTCACTATATTTAAAATGCATCCAGATCCCATTTGTTCCACCCATTCATATTGCTTTTTAAACATACTTAGTTCTGAAAACAGATATTTTATCAAGGGTTGAAGAACTTGCCTTAATACAACATCAGACATCAAAATTCTACCTGGCAGAGATAAAGAAAACAAGTAGTGTTACTTGTCACTGATCACAGTCAATAGGTTATTGAATGCCTCAGGAATTTTTCTGACGTTTTTACAATGCTC
Organism: Upupa epops; assembly: GCA_013397515.1. NCBI lineage: Eukaryota > Metazoa > Chordata > Aves > Bucerotiformes > Upupidae > Upupa > Upupa epops. The sequence continues at coordinate 3,515 of VZRI01003756.1, read as the reverse complement.
TGTAACTATCTGGGAGTGAAAGCAAGGATGATGCTGCAACCTAAAAATATAACGCCAAGAGGAAAAACAAGCCCAAATATAATGTTCAACAACTGAAGTTGATGGCAGAATCTAAGGAGACTGAGCAAGACATCTTGTGCAGTGAGAAGTGGAAATATCCAGTCACTTCTGTCTCTGAGCCTCGTACTGTACTCCTCCTCTGGAAATGGGAAAAGCCAGCATCATCCTAAAGGGTCTCCAGCCAAGGGGAGTGGAAAAGCTGTATCATTAACAGCTACTCAAAGAAAACTAACTTGCTTATGGATAATTCCGCTAATATCAGTTTCACTCTCTACAGAACTTTGGAAAAGATGAAAGATTAGTTCAAAATTCATGCAAGTACGGAAATTCTATAGTTCTGCTGACCAAACCAGCATTAGCTGTTCCTAATCAGCTTCTTGGCATCTATTTTGAGTTTCACATCTTGTTTTGATAAAGACGATACTCGTCTACCTCATTTCAAGTAACATTAATACATCTTTCATTCTGTTTTCAGAAAGGTGAAAAGAACCGTTGTAATAATAATAAAGTTATTTCTAAATAAGCATGCATAACAAGGCTGTTAAAGATATATTATGCCTTAGTCAGGAAGTAGAAAACAATCCAACCTGAGTAAGTGAAACTTCAGGGAAAAAAAGAATACTAGAAAAATAACTGCTCTTTTAAAATTTAGATTAACATTTAAAAATAGGGAGATTGTTTACAAATGTGACATGGCAAGAAGTTTGAAGAGTTATTATTATACTTTTTCAGTCTAGCAGTCAGTCAAAGCTGAACATGATTTTCCAACCCCAAGCCACCTTGCCTGGCTCATTCTTTAATGCATCAGCATAAGTATAGGTGAGGTACTGAAAGGTGACTTGCAGGCATTTATGAAATCTAGATACAAAATATCTAGATAAAGCAAAGAGCTTGTAAGAAGTAGTCCCTTGGGAAATAAAAACCACAGCAGGCATTCTTTTCTTTGGGCTTCTTTAACATTCAGACACATTTCTTTAGATAGGAGTGGGCAAAGTCTAAATTGCAGCAGAAGCTGCAACAAGAAAAACACAAGGAACACTGAATGTGAATGTCAAAGTATTCAGCTTCTTCTCCGCCTTCATATGCAACAGAGTTATGACATTATGATGTGAAATACCCTAAGATCTGATGCCTGTGCCTGGGCATTTTACTGCATCACAGTCAGAAAATAAAAACTTGAGCAATTACAGTTAGATCCTTCTAATGAATATAATTTTTAAGGTATGAAGGCCACCTGTACTGAACAAGAGATAAAATTTAAAACTTATAGCCTATCCTATATTTGTTTCATATTGGACAGATAGTATTAACCAAGATTCATGTACTTGAAGGCTAGGGAAGTCTAGATCGAATCCTTACTGTATAAATAATCCATATAATGTAAGCTGCCACAGTTGGGAGAACTAAGGATTTGTGACATGTTAGCACAGATCTTCGAAAAGCGGATCCAACCTTGATCCAACCACGTTACATGGAGACAGATGTTCATTTCAGTTCCTCTGTTTACTTCACTGACAAGGGCAAAATTTAAATAAAAATGCAAAAGTCATAACAGTTCAGTCCTCAGGCAGTGCAATCTAACAAACTGCTTGGGAAACTGTACTGCTGAAACAAATGCATTTTTCATTAAGCAAAAATGAGAAGATGGTATTTGCTATGAGAAACCTTAGGCTGTCTTGTCCTTATCATCAGAATACACAAAGAAGCAGATGCGTATAACCAACCACATCATAAGCTTTAGAGAATAAATGGGCATTTCTGAAGGGACTCAGTGCTTCCTTTCTTTTGGAAGAGTTCATCTTTGCAGCATGAGCAAACTTTCATTTTGGATCACTATATCTGACTTACTCTTTTCATATTGTAGGTACTGTAGGAAACAATAATCATCCTGAACAATGTCTACCCACACTCAATTAATTGCATTCATGTGTTAATTTCCAATACTGTTTCAAATAAAATGTGAATAAATTTATCATTAATTTATGTCTAAAAAATAACTCACGAATAATTCATTCAGTGGTAACTCCCTCAGTCCATCAGGGAATGATTTAAATATGTTTTACTTACTAGTGTTAGACTAAACCTGTTAGTTATTGGTTCACTGCATTCCAAGTAAAAGACGAAAACAACCAAGAAGTTGCTCCAAACTGTGCTATTATCAACAACTGAAATTATTCTGGCATCAGAAGTTCACACCGGCTGCAAAAAAGTTCTGAATTGCTATCCACATATGTATATATCTAAACTAAATAAATACATATCCCTGGGGAAGAATCAGAAGTCTCTTGATAGATTTAGAGAAGCAAACTCAGTAGGAGAGAGAGGTGTGTTACAAATACATTTTCATCCAAACAAACCCCAAGCTTTGTACACACATCTTCCAATTGTGGTTTTGAAAGTTTACCCCTTGGAGCATACCTGGCAGCAGCTGAAAATGGTGAAGAGCTCCAAATCCATTTCATGTAATCACAACCATGACCTCCCTGCCTCTGTCCTCCAGGAAAGATTGTGAGGCACACAACATGTGAGGAAAACTGACACCAAATTGATTATTCATTTGTGTTATCAACATCCCCTGCTGCATTAAAAAAGAGGCTTCTCTTATGTGGAAGACTTCTGCTTCACTAAATCCTGGAGTTTACTTTGTTTTTTCAGATTCATATTTATCCTTATTGTTCTTCGTTTTCAACTGAAATTAAAGCTTTTCAATATTAATCCCTTCCCAAGCAGCCTACATTTTCACCTTCTTCGTACTGAACCAGATTCGTCTACATTTGATCCAATAACTGGCTTATTTTACCCTCTAATCCCTCATTTGCCACCCCTGCATACAACCTGGATCTTTCCACACCTAAACAATTTTCCACACTATTACTACTTCTCATTTTGTACTTCCCACTTCATCCACTCTAGCACATAAGATTACCAATAGTTTTTGTCTGATAAACCTTATTATTTTCTAGGTTTACCTGTAATCTTATTTTCTCAAAATACATTTCAAGCCTTTCTTCAACCCCCACTTAATTCACATTTAATACTCATTTAGCTGCCTATTTTGTTGCACCATACAAAGCAACAGCTCAGAGAAAATCACAAAGCATAGCAAAATACCCAAACCAGAAGCATAAAAGATTTGTTCTAATTGGTTTTATGCACACATATAGCGTAGCTAAGCGCTACTGTCTCCCTGTTAAGCTTAGCTGAACCTCCATCTGCAAGGCGAGGTGGTGGAGTTGATCTTTATGTGAGAGAGCAACTGAAATGTATTGTCCAGGGGCAGCTGAAGAGGCAGTTGAGAGTCTGTGTGTGCGGATCAAGGGGCAGGCTGGCATGGGTGACACTGTCATGGGTGTCTATTTCAGGCCACCAGATCAGAATGAGGAAGTTGATGAGGGCTACAGGCCCTGGTTCTCATGGGGGATTTTAACGATCCTATATTTGCTGGAAGACCTACT
>VZRI01003754.1:136793-155308 GCA_013397515.1 Upupa epops | reverse complement strand
TATAAATGTATATAAATGTATATAAATATATCAATATATATAATAAATATTGTATTTACTAAATATAAATATATTACATAGTGATAGTAAAACATTGCACAGTAATATCACCCAGTATAACACAATACTACACAGTAACGTTAAAAACAGCCTCTGCAAAGCAGCTCTTTCTGCCTAGTGCTCCATGATTCTTATTTTCTATTCATTTTTGAGGAGATCTTTCACTGATGGGCAGCTCTACAGTGCAGGGTTGTGTCTTGTTGTGTTTTGTCATTTAGTTTCTCCCCCCCACCCTACAAAAGGAAGCACCTTACCTGTGTGAAGGCCTTGGGAGGGGGGGTAAGAGGGAGTATGTGTGTACTTTGTTTTCTGATCGATCCTACAACCACTCAAGATGAGCACATCCCTCAAAGAGTTGCACCGTAGGGCTGTGCAACGTCTGCACGTGTTACCAGATGAAGCCACTTTGCTTTCAGATGCAAATTGGCTGCTCATGTAAATCTACAAGGATTCCCTATATTTCATTTCTAAAGGAAAAACCCCCTCCTAAGTTAAAAAAAGTCCCTTTAATCCCGATTAATCTATGAATCATTGGGCCGAGGAAAGTCATAACCCACTTTGTAATGAATCTAAACTCCAGAATTCCTCAAGGCACCCCCATACTGGAGGTTTTTAGGCAGTTTGCAGTGGCTTTTCACACAGTCTGTGATTTCCGTGTGGCTTGACTTGTTTTCACTTGACATCAGATTAGCCAACAGGTTAAATATTGTGGTTTCACCGTGTTAATTTATCACATTGGCGAAGTAGGATTTTAACATAGTCGGAATTCTGATGAGACTAAAAGCCAACTTGTAATGTTTAAAGCAGCTGATTTTAGGTGCAGTTCAGCAATTAAATTAATTTCTAGCTTTCCGATGCTGAGGAGGACCCTCAGTGGCAGTAATTGCTTCTTTTTCTCAGATGAGGATCGAGGAGCTCACTACAAACTTTGAAACGAACACGTGTGCTCCAATTGCCTATTTGTATTCAAGTTTACCTTTTTCTGGTTGCCCATAACACTACCCCACCTGCCCTATAGACAGCTTGTAGTGCTCCAACCTATTTGGCAAATCATGTGAATAGGGATTTGCATCATTACAATTTCCTTTCCATTTAGGAAGCATCTGCTATATCTTTAAAAGTAACAGGTTTGAAGAGGCCACAGGCTGTGAAACAGCCCGAAACCATTATTAAAATGAAACAAAAACTGGAAAAAAAAATGAAATGAAAGCTAGCTGGATCGAATTCAACAGCAGTTTCAGCCCCCCCCACCCCCTTCTTCTTTTTACCTTGAAAAGGTTAAAAGCATTTGGGTCCTTGTGGAAAATGTAATTGCATTTCAGCCTTGTTTATGTGTGAATCTAAAGAATACTGATAATCTGCCTCGTGAAAAAGTTCTCTTCTTCTGCTAACAGGCAATCCTCCTTGTTCCTAACAGGTCTTTCTATTAAGTAAACAGTTAAGGGCTAATTGGAGCTTTTATCTGTAGCGTGGCACACTAACTGATCAACCATGGCTAGCAGTCATATAAATGTCATTTTAAGTACTTCAATTGTACAGATCCAAGTGCCACAAGAAACGAGTTAAAACCTCAGCTGTGATTCTTCTTAAGAACAAATAAAAAGCAAAGTTCTATCAAGATGTGTTCGAGCAGGTTAAGTTAACAGGATTATCCCACTAACCTCCTTGCATGTGGTTGCCATGGGCAGCTGGAAGTTTGATCAAGGAAATAGACTTGTCCCAGGGTGTTTCCTTCTCTAATTAGTTTTCCTGCTCTTTCAAAGAGGGGCAGTTTCATTGTGACGTGCTTCTTCATTTGCTCTAGATCTCATAGGAAATCTCCAACACAAAATGGTTTTACTACCAGATTGTTTCTACCAGACAGGGTCCATTACTTTGTCTACATGAAATCCCTACGCACCAAAACCATCCCTGGGAGTGGGATGGGCTCTCTCCTCCCCAGCTTATTGTTCACAGGTTTGTGGGTTAGAAGGGACCTCAGGAATCATCTAGTCCAACCTCTTAAAACAGGAGACAGTTGAAATGAGCTGGCCAGAACCCTATCAAGCTGAACCTTAACATTGTCTCCAGTTGAGCAATCCACCCTCTTCAATCCAGTGGGAATCTCTCCTGGTGCAACTTGTAACCATTCCCCCTTGTTCTGTCTACAGGACTCCTTGTGAAAGGGAGTCTCCATCCTCTTGGCAGCCACCCTTGATGAACTGGAGCATTGCAATTATCCCCCCCAAGCCTTCTCTTCTCAAGGCTGAGCAGACCCAGTTCTCTCAGCCTTTGTTCATAAGGGAGGTCTTCCAGTCCCCTGATCATCCTGGTCACCCTTCTCTGGACCCTCTCCAGCCTGTCTGCATATTTTTGTATAGTGGGGACCAAAACTGAACGCAGTACTCAAGGTGTGATCTGACCAGCTCAGAGTAGAGTGCCAAGAGTACTTCACCCATCCTCTGTGTTTCTCTACCCAAGCAGAATGAAATAAACCAACTCCTGGTTTAGACAAGCAGGATCTTTTGTTTATGTGTTTGTTCACTTGGCTTCCTAGTCATCGCCTGCAAGTCTGCCTTCGGCTTCTCACGAGCCCCATTGCACACATCCCAAATGGAAAGAAGAATTATAACTCCGCTTTCCAAAAGCACTCGGTGCTGCTTTTGTTCCTGCTTTCAGCGGGAGCAAGGTTTAACCAGAGCACGGCAAATCCCATCCCAATCTGTGCTAGAAAACGAGGTCCAGAGAACACTTGTATTGCTTTTGAAAAATTGCAGCCTGCCTTTCCAGGCACAATTCCTCTGATTATTTTTGCCTCTCTCTACACATCCCCCCGGTTCGGTAGTGAAAGCTTCTCTTTTTCCCGTTGCACTTCTGGATTGGTTTAGCCAGGGCATCACAGAGTTGCTATCTGTAGGATTATTATTAAGCTCAGAAAACTAAGAGTGTTTCAGATGTGATTTTGAACCCGGCTGTTTTCAGTTCTGGAGTTGGAAGAGTCTGACTTTGAAAGAATGATAGCAGATCTCTTTTTGAACATCAAACCCTTTAAAATCGTTCTCCCATCTGGCCCTGTCAAGTTAATGGAGGTCTAGAAAATAGGTCATTGAACTCATTCCTTGTCTCAAGGCAGGGCTGAACGTGTCTGAGTCATTTGTAAGAAAGGAAGATGAATGCTGTCTTCCTAGGGTCCACCTAGCCCATCATCATCACCAGCTCGCAGTGTTTCGGGTGCACTAGCTCAAGGGCACAGCAATCCCCCTCTCTCTCTCTCGATATTCTTCCACCCCATCACACTTCACTGCTCACAGGTTTTATCATCTGGAGGTGCTGTCCTAAAGTTTGCCATACCTTCCTCTCTTCACTTGAGCCTCAGTCTGCATTGCCCCTGTTACCATACGGTATGGATTTTACATCTGCCCTGCCTGCATGAAGCATGTAAAGCCCTTGATGAGTGGGCAGGACTCGATGCGGTGACATCTATTGACATCAAGGTGCATAATGCTGCCACCGACCAGATCATCTTGCAAGCTGAAAGGTAGAGTGTTTTCACTTGGGTTACCAAGCAAAGAATGTCAGTTTCTGCTCTGGACACAGAAAACCTCTGAAAAAGGTGCTTGGTGGGCAGGTACTAAACATGAACATCTTACCTGCCCTTAGGGGAATGGTATAAACCAGACTGCCTTTGGCATGTGCTGGTCTTAATGGTAATGCTGTGGTAAACTGGGCACACAGGACCTGGTGAGACCTTCATTGCACAAAGCTTTGCTTTGCTCATCCTCCTTCTGTGCTGCAAACAGTGAGAACAGCTCTTCTCAAGGTTGTCTGGTGGTAGGACAAGAGGCAGTGGGTGCAAGCTGGAACAGAGGAGATTCCATATCAGTATCAGCAGGAACTTCTTCCCAGGGAGAGTAACAGAGCACTGGCACAGGCTGCCCAGGGGGGTTGTGGAGTCTCCTCTTCTGGAGATGTTCCAGACCTGCCTGGATCTGTTCCTGTGTGACTTGGTCTGGGTGATCCTGCTGTGGCAGGGGGCTTGGACTGGATGATCTTTCCAGGTCCCTTCTGATCCCTAATGATTCTATGATTCTAGTTAACTGGGTCTTGATTCTTCTAGCTTTGGCAAATCCTCTTGAGAATGTCAGATCAGCTTTCTCTTTCTCGTGCGGTATCATACCATCTCCCAAGTGTTTCACTTCCCTTCCTCTTAGAGCTGATCATCTCCAGGGCTCCTGGGATTTATCCTGGAGAAAGGCTCTCTGGAGGGTCCAAAAGGAACAATGCAAATCTTCCCTTTGACCAAAGAGGGAAGCAAACCAGCTGGAAAAGGCTGCCTGGAGTTAGCAGATATCAGTAGTCTGTGTTTGTGAGCTCTGGGACAGAGGAGCAGGCAGATGTGTAGGAGCATTTGGTGCAGGCTGAGAGAGTTGGAGTTACTCAGCCTGAAGAACAAAAGATTCCAGGGGAGCCTTATAGTGACCTGAAATGGGTCCATCAGAAGGCTGGGGAAGACTGTTCACAAAGACAGGGAATGATACAGGATAAGTGGTCATGGTTTTAAGCTAGAAAAAGGCAGACTGAGGCTGGGCATGAGGAACAGTTCTGTATTCTGGTGCTGGTGGATCCATGCAACAGGCTGCCTAGAGAGGTGGTGGAGGGGCCTCATCCCTGGAGACACTCAAGATGAGGCTGGATGGGACTCAGGGCAATCTTGTCTGGTAAGAGATGCCCCTGCTTGTTGTAGGGGGGTTGGACTGGATGACCTGTGGAGGTTCCTTCCAACCCAATAGATTCCATGATTCTTTGATCTTGCATCCAGAGATCTGGTCCTATTTACAAGTGGTTGCACTGAGGGAACCTGCATGTGATAGGACTGTATCTTCAGTGTGTGCTTGGCCTGGCCATGGTAGTTTGTGTGTTTCACTGGTAGTACTGACATGTAAGTCACTGCAAGAAAAGCTCTGTTTCTGTGCCAGCATTGCCCTCTGCAGTAGAGATACCCCTGTGTTCAGTCCTCCCAACAAAGAATTCAGTGAGACCTGCTGTCTGCAGCGTGGGAATAGAGACACATGCAGAAGCATGTACACGCACACATGAAAATCCCCATCACTCAGCCTTTCTTTTCCAAAAATTGATTTTCCAATCAATTCCAAAATTTCCAAGATGGTTTCCTTTCCAAGATAAGGAGGTTTTATTTTATCCCCCATGATTTTGTTAAGGTGTGGGAGATACACCCTTGCAGAGGAGCTGTTTTACTCTCCCTAGCAGCTCCCTGCTCTATTGTTCATAGCAGCATGATGAAACTTTTGTGCCCTTGGTCGAGAGCTCCTGCCCTCCGGCTCCGCGTAGATAACTCTTCCTGCAATTAGTATTCATGGTTAGCTGAGCAGAACTTCTACAACACATCTTCCCTGCTTTGAAGATTATGTTACATGGCCAGAGGAAAGATTCCTATATGAAGAAGATAACTGGGGATACTCATTGTCTTCCTGGGTATTTCATGCTTCCATGCTGGGTAGGATTTCCTGGTGATTTATTCGGTGCTTTTTGATTTAACACATAACAAAGCCAGACAGCCAGAAAGAACACCGTGTGTCTAAAATTTTCCATAGAATTTTACTCAGGTTTCAAATCTCTTGTATTCAGGAGAAGTGGTATTTGTATTTCTTCAGAAAATCTGCATGTGTCGTTCTTAGGGCAAGGGGCACTGTGTGCCAGCTGGAACAGAGGAGGTTCCATATCAGTATCAGCAGGAACTTCTTCCCAGGGAGGGTACTGGAGCACTGGAACAGGCTGCCCAGGGGGGTTGTGGAGTCTCCTTCTCTGGCTGTGTTCCTGTGCGACTTGGTCTGGGTGACCCTGCTGTGGCAGGGGCATTGGACTGGATGATCTTTCAGGGGCCTTCTGATCCCTAAGGATTCTATGATTAAAGTCTCTGCATTTTTGCGAGCAGGGCAAATATTTTCCCCAATACTCTATGTACAGAGACCTTGGTGTATTTGATCTTCACTGTAAAAGATAAGAAGTGATTCAACATTTCACTAGTGCAGCTTCTGCTTTGGTTAAAAAAAGGGTGATATCACTTTTTCTAGTTTATAAAAGTCAGGGTAACTGAGGCAGGAGCCTGAAAGTGGCTTATAAGAAGTCTGGGAAAGACTGTTTACAAGGACAGGGAATGATAGGATGAGGGGTCAAGCTGGGAAAAGGCAGGTTGAGGAGGGATGTGAAGAAAATGTTGAATTGGAGGGTGGGGGGATCCCTGGAACAGGCTGCCTAGAGAGGTAGTGGAAACCACATCCTTGGGGTCAGGCTGGATGGGGCTCTGAGCAATCTGTTCTAGTGAGAGATGTCCCTGCTTGGTGTAGGGACTTGGGCTAGATGACCTTTGGAGGTCTCTTCCAGCCCAGTACACTTTGTGATTCTTAGATACCATGACTTTTCCATCAGCAGAGCTAGAAATGTGCCCAGGATGCGTGCACTGCAGGCCAGTGCTCTTCAGCACAGGCTGATCGCTGGTTGGTTCAGCACGGTGTTCAGATGGTTCTGGAAGGGATAGCTGCCTGTTGCTCTGGTATCTTCCTTTATATTTACAGGGGAAAAAACTGTGTGTGCTCCTCCCTGAGGACATATTAGGACACTGTCAGGAGGTAGAAAACATCTTGGAAAACAGTCAGTTTTGGGGGTAATGTGAAATGTAGCTCAGGTAGGAACGATTCTGTTACTGACTTAGACTTAGGGACCATCACCCCAGAGGAACTTGCTAACACAACTAGTGTGTCTGTAGTAAGACAACTCTGTTCCATACTTGTCTAGGTCACATTCAGATGTTCTTTATTGACTTGTTTTTATTAGAAATGATGGATCTATAGTCAGTTGTGAACAGGATTTCCTCCAGGAAACTTGGGATGAGTTGGCCATGAAGACATGGCCGTGAAGACATGGCCAACTTGTTGCATAGATGCTTCCTAGGCTAAAAAGATCTCTAGACCAAAAATGTAGGCAATTTCTACTGTGTGCAGTGGTGTGAGAATGCACAGTCTGTCAGAATCGGATGACATGAGCACTTGGGTAAAGATTTGCTTAGATGCAAATGAAGCTACTGGATGAGCCCAGGTCCAGGAGAAACCAGAGTGTTGTTTTACTGGGTCCAGCTTGAGGAACAGTGAGGGCTGAATTTGCATTTTACACCCAATACTGCAAGGCATTGATTTTTCACTCCGCATGAATTTGTTTTCCTGTATTAGTTCCAGCTTTATTGCAGGAAATTTATTCTCCAGAGTCTTTAGATCATGACATTTATGCCAAAGTTAGGTGACATCCAGCTCCCGCGTGTAGCAGCGCAAACCCACTCTGCTTTGGACCCTCTGCTCAGCAGCTTCTGCTTTGGACCCTGTGCTCAGCAGCTTCTTGGGGAGTTTTTTCTATGCACGAGAGTAGATTTTTTTCCTTTCCTCAGGTAGCCTGTGGATCGCCCCGAGAGCGTTGTTTCTACATGCAAATATCAGGCAAATGAGGACAAATTCCTGGACAAGGCAGCTGGAACCAAGAGCAGCGGGTGCAACTCTGGGTGTGTGCAGAGCTCTCTCTTCAGCAGCACCTGGTATTCCAGGAACTTCTGTCAAAGTGGAATTTTACTGTGATACCAAACCCTTTTATTTCTTTACTGGTTTGTAGTGTGTGATTCACTGGTGGCTTTTACCCCCCTATTCTAGAAATAACTGCTTTAAAAAAACATCTCGGTACCATCTGATACTGGATTAAATTATTCCAGCAACACTTGAAATCGTTAATTTACTGATTTAGACTAAAAATGTTGGGAGATTTGGGTGTTTTTCGGGCTGAAGAGCAATTACCTTTGCAATACAGCCTCTTGATCGCAGTCACTGGGTTTGGGAGAGGGTCTCTTAACTGGAAAACGTATTTTGTGGCCGTGCTTGAACTGATCTGCGAAATAAATTGTTTTAATGGATCAAACGATTGGGATATTTAATTTTGGCCGTGGCTTACCGGGGTGTAAATGGCCCTTGAGAAAAGTTTGTTTCTCTTAACAGATAAACTTTACAAAAATGGGATAATTCTATTAGCCTGTGGGGTAAAGGGAAAAGTATAGTTTACCTGGCAGGTTTTAAATGGACACTCAGGAGTTCTCTGTGATAAAATATCAGTGAAAACGTATCGCAGGTGATCGCTTTTTCTAATGTAAATCATTTAACATCGGTAATTTTCCTCCCTTGCCGATGCCATTAGTTATTTCTGAGGTAAAAAAATAAGGGGAAGGAGGGGGGGTTGGATGTTTTACTTACTTTGTTTTTGATTTTACTGGGTACCCATAGCTTAACTTAATGATTTGTATAAGTGATAGTAATTGCTGAAACTACAGTCGAGTATTATTAGCTATAAAATGAACACGGTTATATGTCCAACACAACTAGCAAGGAACAGAAATGCAGTTGTATCCAAGAGAAAATAATTACGGCAATAATCAGTGTAATTCATGATAATGGCTGAATTGAATTTCACACCATAGCTCCAAGCACTTACATTTAATGAATGTAGTTTGTGCTTGTTTACTAAAAAGGTTTTTAGCAGAAAATCGATAATGTAACTTCAGCGTTTCTAATTGCAAACGCAATTTTTTTAAAAGAAAAAAAAAAAAGGTAGCCGTTCAATAAGGATTTTGTAGAGAAAATGAAGGTGTGTGAGTGCACCCGATGCTGTTACTTTAATTAGGCTACCTGTACATTAGTGGGATAGTTCCTTAATATTTATTTATTACTTCATATTGATTAAAATGGCTTGGCTTTCCTTTTTTTTTTTTAAGACTAGCTAATGTAATGAACATTGAAACTTTTCAGTAAGTGCTGGCTGTATCTAAGCAGATTGCTCTGTAATGGGACCGTCCGCACAAAGGGGTGGTTTTACCTTTAAAAGCATTATGATAAGAGCGAGGAAATATAGGCTGGTCTGCAAAGGCGCTTTCCTCCGCGGTGAATACAAAAGTGTTGCTGGGCCTTTATCTGCAATAGCAAACTATAATCAAGTGATTGGCACTTGGGGGTATAATTATAATTGCTTAATTGGTCCAGTTATAATTGCTTCCTTGGCCTCGGCTGCAATGAGGAAAACTTGATTTGTAAAATGACAAGGAAGCTGAGGAATGTTAACCCAAGGGAAGTTGCCAGGTCCTTAGCCTTGAGATCTCCACTGTGACCTCTTAGAGCTTTGGAACGAGCAGGTTGTAGAGGGTATTAGCATGTACAACTCTAGCAGTAACCATAACTAATCATAGAATCGTAGAGTGGCTGAACTTGGAAGGGATCTTAGAGATCATCTACTGCAACCTCCCTACCATGGGCAGCGATGGCTCTCCACTAGACTTGGTTGCTCAAGGCCTCATCCAGCCTGGGCTGGAAATATTCCCCAAGACTGTGTTATAGGAATAAACCCTGTGCTCCTATTTTCATCAGTCAAGTAGAAGTCCTACTTTAACTGGAGCATGATGGCTGGTACACGTCTGAGGGCTGGATGATATAAAAGAGGAGTGAATGTAGAGCATTCAGATAGAAGTAGTTGGGTTTTTGGATCTCATCTACAGGCAAAAGCTTTTACCTGTGTGCTCTTTAGTGCTCTTGGAGATATAAACCCAGGTACTACATCCATGGGGAATGGGGAAGAGAATCCCTTCTGAGCTTGTTTGTTGGGGTAATTGAGTTGCCTTTACAGTCTGCAGAAACAGCCTTAAAAATAACATTACAGATGGTAAAACCAGCAGGTTTTCCACATTTTCTGTTGAAGTGTTCCTGTTGTACGTTGTATTATAACGGTTTTCTATTTTACGTTAATGTTGTAGAGTCACAGAATGGTTTGGATTGGAAGGGACCTTTTAAAAGTCCTCTGGACCAAGCCCCCTTTAAGGAGCAGGGACAACCTCACATTGATGAGAAGAAAGCCATCAAGTCATGGTTCTTCCAAAACCAAGCCGATACTCCAACAGGAGGGATGTCATTGCCCAGCCAACGGCAATAATATGGTAACTGGACTTAAACCATGACAGCAAATTAAGTGCAATTCACCGGGGAATACAATTAAGAAATATGAAAGGATTTAAAAAACCAAACCCAGATCACTCAAGATCTGTGCTCCGATTATTTTCCTCGGCTACCTGCCCTCGCTGCTAGAACCAGCATCGCATTTTCCGCTGGGTTCAGGAAGGCATTTTACTCTACAAAAACAACTAGCTCCTTTCCAACCAATGATTACTTGTAATTATGCTTTCCCCTGCTATTATTCTAATAGACTGTCGTGCTGCACAGAGGAGGCGTTTGGAGGCTGCTTTTATGGATGGACTGTTGGAACACTTAATATAGCTCTATTTTTGAATTATCAGGTTCTATCCTTTTGAAGTCTGTGTTAGTGGAACTCCTATTTATGAAATGTGCTGTGCTTAAAGGTTTGCTATTGATGAAGAGGTCCAACAGAGGCCTTTATCGTAAGTACTGTAGCATTCTCCCCGAGAAATAAATAGCCTTGCTAAAAGGTATGTTGTGTACCAAGGTTGCAAATTATCAGCCAAGCACCTTATAACTGTATACTTCAAAAATACCTTCCTGCTTTCTGTTTGTTCTCCCTTTTTTTTTTGCACAACAGGAGCGGTGTTTTCAAAAAACACATCAGGAAAAAACAAACCACCCCGCGAGCCGCTCTGGTGGCTCTTTAATTGGGACAGCGCGTTCTCGCTGTAGCTCTTTAATATACATATATATCTTAGCAGAAGGTGCTGCTAAGGGAATGGCATTCTCTGCATTAAATACAGGGAGTTTTGAGCGAGTTTTCAGCTCCCACTCAGTGGGTGATTCAAGCGGCTGATTTATGGCAGAATTCCATCACAGCGGCAGCCACACCAGTGCCTCCAGAGCTGGGAGCTGGGGATTACTGCCCGGTTATTTAGGAAATGGTAATGAGAGCGATGTCATATGCACAGGAAAGAATAATTGGGTATTTGCAGTCACTAAATGTTTGCAGTCACATCTCTGTGTAGGATGGATCTTTGTAGCTTTGTTTTCTATTTCTGAGGGAAAATCTTAGAGTCCTGGGTGGATGCTGGTCTCTTCTCGCAAGTAACTGGTGACAGAGCAAGAGAGAATGGCCTCAAGCTGCACCAGGGGAAGTTTCGATGGGATATGAGGAAAAGGGTTTTCACTGAAAGGGTTGTCAGGCCTTGGAACAGGCTGTCCAGGGGGATGGTTGAGTTGCCATCCCTGCATGTGTTCAAAAGCCACATGGAAGTGTTGTTAGGGAACACCGTTTAGCGATGGGTCTAACAGTGGATTTAGTAGAATAGGGTATATGGTTGGACCTCATGATCTTGTAGGTTCTCTCCTAACCTTAACGATTCTAGGTTGAGTTGCATCATTAAGGTTGGAAGAGACCTCCAAGATCTTGAAGTCCAACCATCAACCCAATGCCATCATGGCCCCTAAATTCTGTTTCTTAGTGCCAAAGTTTTGTGTTGGATTTATCAGAAGCTCAGTTGTGCAAGGAACTGCCTGCTCTTCCTCCCTTTGGAAATCAGCTCCCAAACCCTCTCTTTAATTCTGCTGCCACTGCTCCATATCCTGAGCTCTTTGGTCCTAAAGCCAGACTGTGCTGAGGATAGAGTATGGTAGACACTGATTTCTTTCTCTGCTGCCAAGTTGTACCCTGTTTAAGACCAGAACAGAATGTTATGTCAATATAGAATTCAGAAATTAAAAGGAAATATTAATTATTCATTATTTACTTTCAATCTGTTGTTTGCTTTCTCCTTCATTATTTAATTTTCTATTATCACAGCACACTGACCTCTGACGAAGCTGCTACATCCAGCCGTACCCTTCCTGTCCCTGGGAGCTTCTCCTTAGGCTGCCTTTGCTGTGCCAGCACTGGGGACCGGAGCAGCCTGGGTACTCCTGCAACTGGGGCTGGTGATACCAGGCTCCACTGGGTGAGCTGATCCTGACAGGGCAAGAGCAGCACTAAGAACAGGAGTGAGAGCATGAAAATGCAAACATAGCGGATGCTACCTCATGGAGGGGGTTTGTCAGAACAAATAAGGCGAATCTTGCTCTAAAGCGTCCATCTGGAGTTTTTCCTTTGGAAGCACAATGTCTCAGAGCCTGGCCTTTGCAGTCCCTAATTCATCTTTACTTCTGTATTTTACTATTACCGATAGCTTTCCCCTTAAGCCTGTCTATTTGCTAGTAGATTTGACAGATGACAGCTACTCTTTGGGATGTTAGATGGCGTTTGTAGGGCTACGATGCCAGGAGCATTCTGAGCGCTGGTGTTGCATATTTATTGATCTCCATATTCCCAATAATCTGATGCACGTCACATTTGACAACATTATGTGGAGAGGTCAGCTGTATGGGGCTAATGAAACTGTTTCAAAGATGGATGTTGTTTTCCACAACATTAACCTTGCAAATAGCTGTCACTAGTGCATTTCACTATGGGGCTTGGCGTTTGAGAACCTCCCTTTTTTTATTGTTGATGTTAACATTAAACAAAACCTGGAGCCATTAAATCTCGGTATTTATATACGATAGGAAACACGGGCGACGTGGCATCACTCCAAATGAAAATCTTATTAACAGCACACGGTGCTTGTGGCAAAGTCCCGACCAATCTGAAAATTGGTTTGGCTGTCTGAAATGTTTGACAGATTAGCTAAGGATGATGTAAAAGGACCGAACAGGGAACAGCTGAATTCTGAGGATTAAAGTGGCAAATAGAAAACCCTGATGTAATCAAAAAGCACATTGCTCTTTCATATTTTACTGCGGCATTACCGTTCTCACCGGGAGCTTATTACATCCAGGGCAATATACAACTTAGATTACCCTTTGATTTTAAGATTATTTCACAGGCATGTGCAAGGTTACGAGGAAACTATCTCTAAAAAGGTCTCTTGATGTTCTTTTGCCTTAAAAAAACCCCACCATTATGGTGATTTCAATATTTAATTGTAGGTTTTCCGCCGTCGCGCTGAGGCGCTTCAACACGGGAGTCCTAGGGGCGATAAAACTAATCCTCGGAGGCCCCTTTCCCACAGTACAGTGTTTTAGAACAGTTGTAGTAAGTCTTTTTCGATGTGGTACGGCGTCTTTTTGTAATGTAAATTTTGCACATACTTACCCAGCACAATTCCAAATATGATTTTGATAGGCAAGCGATTTAGAAAATGCTTGTGTTGGCCATCTGAGCGCTGAAGTGCCACATATTTTCACAGCGTCTTCTGGGACTTTCAGTGCTTTTCAAGTGAGGAGGTGGAAAAATAAAAGCCCCAACTCTCGCTCGGGTCTGGAAACCCATGATTACATTTTAATATTTTAAGGTGCAGTTGGTCCATGTTAATAAACAGCCTGTTTGCAGAGGGTGAAAGTCTGAGGCTTTTAGGAGGAAAGGTCAGATGACTGCCATAAGGACAGCTGAACGTGGCCTCACAAGGTCTTTAGGGTTGATGTGAGCTGGAGTTGTTGCAGTGTCTCTGTGGAGCAATAGGTACTAAGGCTGCTCAGCATCATGCCCTACTTGCCAACAGCCAGCACAGCCCTCAAATGTTGAGTTCTTTCATTTAAACTTGCTTTAATAAGTCCACGAGCTCTTGTCAAGCTGAGCTCCGGGCTCTGCTCATAGGTGAGCCTTGTCCCTCTGAAAGGTGGCGGTGGGTATTGAGATCATGAGCTGATAAAGGCACCAGAAGGGTATCTCCCAGTTGAGCTTCACATCCTGCCCTCAAATGAAAGCCCTGAGTGAAAGGGTAAAAGATGTCAGGTGAGAAGAGACAGACCAAAGGCAAACCCTACAACAGTCTGTGACTCATTGTAAACAGCCCAAAAGTTAAACAGTGACTCCAACCTACTCACCTGGACTGTCTGAGCACTTGAAATGAGGAATCTTCACCAGGAGTCAGGGTATGAGTTGCTGCTGGCTGGAGAGACACCTTGTGACCACAGGTCCGGAATGGCTAAGGTAGATGCTTAATTTTTAGACCAAAAAGTCAATGAGGAGGCAACCACCCCAGGAAATGCTGAGAATATTAATTCATCCTGTAGAAATTTCTGGAGAGCATACAAGTCTGTGTTCTTCAGCCTGATTTTGAGGATTTTCTTAAGACATGACAAGCAAGAAAGAAGAACATGCATTGTATTGAGTATTTATTGAATAGCACCTGTTCTAATAAGCCGTTTGTTTCTAAGAAGTTTGTTAGGAATGCAAATATTCACAAGTCACGAAGTCTATTCCCTCAATTTCTGACACTTTCCTTGGTGTCTGTGTTATTTATTTACTGCCTTAGGGTCATGGAGAGTTTCTCCAAGAGGAGACTCTAATGTAAGGAGAGTTGAAACAGATGATTTGTATTTATAGCATCACTTAGTTAACATTGTTAATTGGAAAAACGTCCTCGTGTAATAATTCTCAGCTTGCACAGCATCATCATCATCACACAAGGCTGTGCAACAGTGCAACGTGCTTCTAGATCATGGTCTTCTCTATCGCTGTGCTCACATGCTGTGAAATATTAAGTGCTCACCAAAAATAAATCAATGGAAAAAAACAACCCCTTTTTACTTTAAAAGCTAATGAACTATGGTTTCTTTTTATATGTCTTTTGGGTTTAAAGCCTCCAGACCTCATTTTCAAGCTCTTTTCTGAATCCAGGAGAGCTAGTGTGTTTTCTAAAGAAAATAGAGGTCAGCGGAGCCTCTCATGAATACAAAGGCTCCAGGAGCTCAGGCTTTAAGACTTCAAGTGATTATGACACAAACAGCTTGAGCACTGTCAGCAGTGCTTTAGGATTTTTTAAAAGTATATAATTTCTTTGAAGATGTTAACATAACGGATGAATCTCCTCACTGCCAGAATACGCATTGCTTGAAGGTGTGATGCTACACAACAACCAATCTATTGACTGCCTAGTTCTCCAAATCTAACTTGGGATATGGATCAAGGATGACCTTTTTTCACTCGGCTTTGCCATTATGACCTCAGACTTTCCCACCCCACCCCCTTCTTACTTTCCATGAAGCATCACAGTAGACCAAGTTGGAAGGAACCCCAAGGATTGTTGAATCCTACCTGTTAAGCTAAAGAGGTGTAGTTTAAATGAGCTGGCCCAGCACCCTGTCAGGCTGAGCCTTAAAACCATCTATAGTTGAGGAATCCACCACTTCCCTAGGAAGAGCATGCCAGTGTCTAATTGCTCTAACAGTGACAAATTTTCCTGTAGGGTCTGACTGGAATCTCCCCAGCAAAGATTCTACAGCTGGATTGTGGATGTGCCCCTGGGTGAGCATCGTTTGGGCAGCACGGCTGTGTCGCCAGTGGCACACAAAGGTAGGGAATGTCCACAATTACTGCTCGGATGCCTGGTCTGAAGGATTAGGTATCCGTTTTCCATTGGCTCATTCAGCCTTGGCTGCCATCTGGAGCGAAGCTGACAGTTGTGTCTCTGTGTCTGTAATAAGGTACCACAACGATCTGCCACTGCATCCTTAAAGACTGAGAAATACCTGTCCTTAATATCACTAATGCCTTCAAAATAATGCTTAAGTGGGGCTTCAGAGGTGGAATAAGTCTAGTTCTACACCTCTAGACAGAATCAAATTTAATCCTTAGGGAACCTCATCTGTGCCTCAGAACTGCAAAGTGCTGTGCACTCTACCCTGATTGTTCAGTAACTTGCCAAAATGAGCCCATATAAAGCATTAAAGAACTTCAGAGCCCTGCGTTTGATTGCGTGGAGTTAGAGAGAGAGGAGAGATGTGAATAGCAGTCGCAGGGCTTAGGCCACAGACCTGAATTAATGGGCATTTTGAAGCAGAAGCTCCTACCTGCTAGGAGAGGTGGAAGTGCTGCTTGATTGGAGATTGCAGGATTTCTATCAGAAAGAGACCCAGAGAAGCTAATTGTTCCTAAGAACAGGATTCATTAGCTGCTTGTCTAAAAAATCTTGCGTGAACCACAATTTCTGGTCGAGCATGAGAGCACAACTGTGTGAATCCTGAAATTTGCAGTTTCTCCTGGTCCTTGATGCCTGCTCATGGATTCCCATGTTCTGCTGGTTGCTTTGTTCCTAAACCTTGGTCCAAGGACCAGGACCTGGCAGTTGTGTGAGAGCACAGGCTGATTCCACCTTGGATGGAAGAAGCTATTCTTGGTTTATATGCTTTTAATCTGAGAAAGAGGATTTAAGGAGATGGTGTCTGTATGACATCAACACCAATTCCCACTGCAGTTTAAATCAAAATAATGTTTAAAAAACTTCAAAACTGTGATTTGAAATATTAATTGTGAGATTTGAGCCGATTGTATGTCTTTAGTTTAGTGATCTGAAAAGTTGAAGCATCATTCTCCAAGGAGTAGTGAGTGAGTGACACATAGCTGAGGAGAGGCAGATGTGCTGGGGAGCATCTTGGGAAAGATCACCCCAAAAGAATTTTAGGGATGCTTCAGATTGGATCTTAGGAAAAACTTCTTCCCAGAAAGAGTGGAGAGGCCTTGAAACAGGCTGCCCAGGGAGGGTGATGGTGGCACCATTTCTGGAGGGGTTAAAAAAATGGGTAGACGTGGTGTTTCAGGAGATGGTTTAGTGGTTTGGGGTTGTAGGGTGGATGGTTGGACTTGATGATCTTGAAAGTCTTCTCCAACCTTGATTTATGATTCTAAATCATTATTCTGCATAGCCCCAGCTTTTCTTGTTCTACTGTTAAAATCTGTTACCGTTCTCATGGTCATGCTGCAATGCAATACAACGTTGTGTTGCAACTGCACAGTAGCTGTGATATTCCATTCATTTAACACGTAGATCTTTACATCCTCAAAGGCTAAGACTGCTTGGAATGTTATTCTTTTGCAAATTATAATATCTCCTGTTGGTTTTGCAGTGAAATGCCATACAAGCTCATTCCCTTCAGAATGACACTGTTAAGGAAGTAGAACAGCTCCTTTATGAGGAGAGGCTGAGGAAGCTGGGTCTCTTGAACTTGGAGAAGAGGAGGCTGAGGGGGGACCTCCTTAATGTCTCCAAATATGTGAGGGGTGGGTGTCAGGAGGATGGAGCCAGGTTCTTCTCAAAGTCATCTGTGGATAGGACAAGGGGCAGTGGGTGCCAGCTGGAACAGAGGAGGTTCCATATCAATGTCAACAGGAACTTCTTCCCAGGGAGAGTACTGGAGCACTGGAACAGGCTGCCCAGGGGGGTTGTGGAGTCTCCTTCTCTGGAGATGTTCCAGACCCACCTGGCTGTGTTCCTGTGCAACTTGGTCTGGGTGATCCTGCTGCAGCAGGGGAATTGGACTGGATGGTCTTTTGAAGTCCCTTCTGATCCCTAATTCTATGATCAATGTCATGGTCAGAGACTGGAATTAAAGGCAGTTGACCAGCAGGGGGGAGGAGTAAGAAGGAAGATGAAGGCAGGAGGCTGTGGGAGATGCATTTACGTGTCCTCTTTCCAGGCAGTTCAGTTGTAGGAACTGAGCCCCTGTGACAGGGACATTATAACACAAAGACTTACAGCACTGGCTTTGTGGTGGTAGCCTTTTGCTCTGATACAACACAAATGGTTTTGCAGTGGGTGCCCCACTCTGATGAGAACAGTAAGATAGCAGATGAAGAGAGATGCCTGTCCTCCTGTACTTTATGTTGACCAGAATGGGACCTGGGTGAGCAGGATGGAGCAGCAGACAGGTGGAGGCCGAGCAGGGCTCACAACCCCCCCACCCTTCCCACCATGGAAATGCAAACCCCTGTTTGTGCATGATTTGGTTTGGTTTTTCCATCTTACAGCCTGTTTATTCTTGGCAATTGCATCGAACCGCCTCTTAAATGCGGGTTAAAGGCCTTGATGAAATACAGAACACCTCGAAAAGACAACCTAAATTTTTGCCATTTTCAACTTTGCATTGCTGCCGTGCTAGACCAGCCACCCAGGTTAATGAGCTCCGAGTTTAAATAGCAATTGAAGAAGTCGGTTATAAATATAGAGCAGTTTGCTTTTTTGCCTTCCTGTTGCTTCCCTGGGCTTCCGAAGGCTTTCCACTGATGGAGAGCTTTTAATTTCACATTTTGGCCCCCACCACAGGTGATAAACAAAGGTTTCCCACTGCTGTGACTCGGGTCAGTGCTGTAGCCTTAGCGTCAATCCCGCTGCCTGTAATTACACACAAAAGGTTACCGGGATCCGCGGCTAATTTGCAGCCTCTGTTTAGCAGAATTTAATAGCAGGTATTACTGGTGCAGCAGTAATTAAGGACCTTTGTCAATAAGACGGAATAGATGGCCACACTTTGTTGTAATCAGTGGACTCTTGAGAACCCAGAGGAGTGAAAAGCAGCGAGAGGAGCAATCCATTTTGCGAATAACATGGCTGTCCTTTCACCCCCCCCTCCCTCCCTCCCCCACTCCTGAAACCAGCAATGGAATAATAATTCCCC
>VZRI01003754.1:115505-136400 GCA_013397515.1 Upupa epops | reverse complement strand
CACTCCCCCACCGTGGCGAGGGCGCAGCGCTGGGGGGAGCGTGGGGAGGCTGGTATGCCACAATTCAAAGAGTGCTTTAAGGTGTACACTCCTTTCAGTAATTGATGAAGAAGCTGCATTTCACTCACTGATTTCCTGCCTTTTTACAGGTTTTAACAAGCATGATGCTTTTAATAGCGGTTTGAGTAGTGGCTCTTTATGAAGGCTCTCTTTTTTAAAGCAGCTTTAACTATACCCTTTCTGTCAGTAATGTCTGAAAAACTTCTACCTTTAATCATTCCTGGATCAGGCAGCAAACAAGCAGCTCCTTTTCCTTTTTCAATTACACGCTGGATATTCAGCCCACATATAAAAAAAGGGGGAGAAAAAAAGCAGCATCTTGAGCCTATCATGTATTAAATGCAGCTCTTTGCTGCTGCATTAAAATAACACCAAGGGTCTGGCTTCAGCCAACAACAGCCAGAAGTATATAAAGTTAAAGCCACAGTCCTCTCTTTATTGTCTGCTCCATTGTGCTAAGGCATTGTAGCACTCTTAAAACACCGGGACTCTTTCCATACCTTATAGGTGATGATGCTTAGTGTAAGAGATCCTGACCTTTCAGAGACCTAAGGCAGATTTTTGATCTGGTCTCATGGATGGGCTCTGCTTGGTGCTGCTCTCCTGAGGGGGGGTGTTTCTGATTTTGCATGGCTAATTCAATAAGAGTACAGTAAATTGGTGCTCTGGCTAAGTTTCTTTTGAAGGTCCTCATCTTGCTGGCCATTCACATCTTGGTTCATAGATTCGTAGAATGGTTCAGGTTGGAAGGGACCTTCAAGATCATTTAGTTAGAACCCCCCTGCCATGAGCAGGGACACCCCCCACAAGACCAGGTTCGTTAAAGCCTCATCTAATCTGGCCATGATGGACATCCACATCTTGATGGACATCCACGTCTTGGTGGACATCCACGTCTTGGTGAGCATCCACATCTTGATGGATATCCATGTCTTGATCAGGTTTCCTGTATTGAAAGATGAATTGAAAGGGCCCTAATGAACACTTGCCCATAATTGAAAAAAGAAGTCACTTGAAGGGAGGTCGGAGCTGAAAAAAAGGAGCTTGAAAAAGGCCAGGGATGCTGTGAAGCAGGAGAACCATGAGGGAAAATCCAAGATATACCTTCCCAGCATTCATAATCTGACCAAGGGAAACTAAATGACAGCTGTGCAGAAAGTCTGTGACTGTGCTAGGACACGTACTCAGTATTTTTGAGTCAATAATATGGTACCATATTGCTTCTCTCAGCAGAATCATCGAATGGCCAGGATTGGAAGGGACTTCAAAGGTCATCTAGTTCCAATCCCACTGCAGAGGCAGGGACAACTTCAGTAGATCAGCTTACTCAGGGCCCCATCCAACCTGGTCTTCAAGACTGCCAGGGATGGGGTAGCCACAACTGCCTTGGGCAACCTGTTCCAGCATCTCAGCACCCTCACAGGAAAGTAATGTTTCCTAATGTCCAACCTCAGTCTCCCCTCTTCAAGTCTGTAACGCTTTCCCCTTGTCCTCTTGCTACTACCCGTGTCACCCGTGCTACCCGTGTCACCCGTGCTACCCTTCTAGCTTTCCTGTAGCCCCCTTCAGAGATTAGAAAGCTGCTCAAAGGTTACCTGGGAGCCTCCTCTTCTCCAGGCTGAACAACCCCAACTTGCTCAGCCTGTCCTCATAGGGAATGTGCTCTTCTCTGGACATTTTCCAGGAGCTCTATGTCCTTCTGATGCTGGGGACTCCAGAACTGGACACAGTAGTCCAGGTGGGGGTCTCACAAGTGCAGAGTAGAGGGGGAGAATCCCCCCCCTGGACCAACTGTCACTGCTTCTTTTGCTGCAGCCCAGGACACGCTGCTGGCTCTTGTGAAAATTCTGCTCTACCCCCCACCTCCAAATCCTTCTCCTCAGAGCTGTCCTCAATCCTTTCTCCTCCAAGTCTGTGTTCATGCATGGGGTTGCCTCAGCTCAGGTACAAACCCTTGCACTTGCCCTTGTTGAATTGCATGCAGTTTGCATAGCCCACTTCTTGAGCCTGGCAAGGTTCTCTCTCCAGTGTGTTGACTTCACCACACAGTTTGGTGTCATCAGTAACCTGACTGAGGGTGCAGTAACTCCACTGTTCATGACTCTCACAAAGATGTCAAAGAGCATTGGTCCCAGTACTGACCCTTGAGGAACAGCACTCGTTACCTCTCTCCATTTGGAGCCATTGATCACAACTCTTGGGATGCAACCATCCAGTCAGCTCCTTATCCAATGTGTGATCCATCCATGGACTCCATATCATTCCAGTTCAGAGATCAGAAGACCACGAAGCATGGGAAATGCAGGGGAAATTCTAGAATGTGTTAGGAAAAGAGGATGGACTGAGCCTTTTGGTGGATACAGGTTACAGCAGTGTTTTGGTCTTTCATAGGAAAAGGGGTGTTCTTGACCGAATGAATAGAACCTCTTAAAAATAAGGATTTCAGTAACAACTCTGGCTACACTAAGGTGGAGAATCATGAGTTTCCTCTCTAGATGTGACTCTAATCTGCAGTAGCTAAACATGAAGAGAGTATGGCAAAGGAGAAGGGTCTTGTTGCAGGGTGATGGTGTCCTGCTGCTACCAAGACCAATCCACTTACTGTCCAAAGAGGAGCTGTTGATCCGGAAGGATGTTTGCAACCATATGGCTACTGTGTACGGGTGTAAGGTCTGGTGATGATGAGTTAATCAACTAACTTCAGTGCTGATGAGGACCTAAATTAATCTGGGATGATTCCGATGAAAAAACAGAGTTTACTTCTGGTGTTGAGACGTTGCCGCTTAGAGCCGATAGAATCCATCCTTTCTGTGTGGGTACAAAGGGCAGAGTACAGCCAGATGTACCCCAACGTGATCAGAAGGGTGAAGTAAATCTGATCTGCTCAGGACCGGTCTCTTTCTGAAGGGTTTTCAGTAAGAGCCAGAAGGCAAACGAGAAACTTGAAGGTCTGAGGTTCAAAGGTTAGTTATTTTCCTTAAGGGAAGGCATATCTCCTGCAAGAACAGTTGAAGGTTAGGGTTGAATAGGTCACTCTCCTTAACCTTTCTGCAGCACTGTTTGGTCATTTGATATCCAAGCCACCTCCCTGTAAATGCAAAGTGCGTTACATACCATTTCCACCAATACAAACCAGTATGCTGGAGATGTGACAGAGAAAGACCAGCGTGCGTTGAATGAGCTTGCTATGGAAAGGTTCATTTTGAGGTAAATATGTTTATGGTCTGTGAGCAAAGTCTGATCTCATTCTTCTTTTGTTTCACTCTTCTTCCCCACCTGCCTTGCATCTAGTACTGGTTGAGGTGAAAGCTGACCACAGCCCTTCAGCTGAACAGCTCGCCCATTGTTCGTGCCAGGTGTGTCCCCTGGTGCGTCCCCTGCCTCAGCCCAGTGCTCAAGTCCAGTGCAGCATCCACTGAATCCATAAAACTCCTGTTCCTGGGTATTTTACCAACTCTCCTTTCAATTTCAAGAGGTTGATGTCTGGTTTGTACTGGGTAGTGCTCCAGGCTATCCATACTGCAGCTTCACTAAGCTGGTGTGGTGATTGTGTGTGTGGACCTACACAGGTTTAGCATGAAGATAACACCAAGTGTGAACACACAGATACACAGGTCATTAGGGGTTAAAAGGGACTTCCAAGGGTCATCGAGTCAGACGCCCCTGCTTGAGCAGGATCTGCAGGCTGCCTTCTCCGTGGAGGAGGAACAGTGTGAGGAACTGATGCTCTGCTTTAAACTTTGCTTAAGCCCATGGTTTCCAGTCTCAGCAAAGAAATCACCATGGATCAGAGGGAGGTTCACACGTGTTTGTAGTTTCTAAGAGAGTTTTGCCAGTGAGTGTTGGTGTTCATGCACGTGCTAGAAGCAGATCACTCATGATGACTAGAATAGCCCCCCCAGACCTCTAAAAGGTCTGACCTTATGTTTGAGGGAGAAAAAACCTAACTGGGGCCATCTGAGTGTTCTCAGCTGTTACTATCAATGAGAATGGAAAAATCCCTTTGCAGGTGTTGTCCTCCAAAAAATATAGACTTGAGCTTAAAAGGGGGATGTGTCCCCCCCACAAGACCTTTGACAGCTCTGGGACCTGTGCAACCTACAATGCAGGTAAGGTCTGAACCAAGGGGATGACTCAGATCTTGTAGGGCTGCCTGTATTTACCAAAGGGAAGGGAAACTGGGGTTGTTTAGCCTGGAGGAGACTCAGAGGGGACGTTAACATGTGCCCATAACTACCTGAAGGGAAGTTATAGACAGTGGGTGTTGGGCTCTTCTCTCAGGCAACTAGTGATAGGACAAGAGGGCAGGACCTGAAGCTGCCAGGGTAGGGTGAGGTTGGATGTTAGGAAGCCCTTCCTCATGGAAAGCATGGTTAGAGACTGGACTGGACTGCCCAGGGCAGTGGTGGAGTCCTCATGTCTCAAGGTGTTGAAGGACAGCCTGGCTGTGGCCCTTAGTGCCCTGGTCTGGCTGATGGGATGATGTTAGGTCCTGGGCTGGGCTGGATGAGCTCAGAGGGCTTTTCCAGCCTCAATAATTCTGCTAAACCTTGATTTGGCAGGTAATTCTGCTCTAACACAGTGCTCTAATTAGCTCCAACTTTCAGAGGGCTTTGTTAATCTTCGCTGTGTTCCCCCAAAGGAGACGACTTTGTCTGCTGATTTACAAGGGTGATTACTGCCCAGCATGGACATACAGCCAGTCAGTCCCATGCCCTTCTGCAGTGCTCTAGGATTGGAGCTGAGGAGCTGTGGTCAGATCGACCCTTCAACCTGCTGGCCTTGTCCATGCAAGGATATTTTTATTTTTCCTTTTTTCCCCCCTCCCAATTCTACCCTTTTAATATAAATAAAAAAACTTGATCTCTGCCACTGGGAAACTGCATCCCATTTTTTTTTTTCCCTGAACAGAAAAAATGGGAATAGGTTTCCTTTAACTAGTGGAAGGGTCTAGACTCTAAAAAGGTTTTTATTATTGTGCGCCCGGGGTCCTTAGTTTTAGACATTTATCTTCTGGTGAGCCAGTAGGGAACTAGAAAGGCAGTATTTCGCAACTCCTAGACCCCCAGCTCTAAATAATGACTCGAAGCTGAAATGGAAGCAGGTGCATCATCTTCTTCATTGTGTCACTTTTAGCACAGACATTATACTTTATGGGCTCCAGCTATCAAAATAGTTTGTGCAACGGACCCTAAAAATGGTGAAGCATCAATCAATCAGTCAAGCTTTATTGCTTCAACTTCCTTTACACGGGGCTTATAAGCCATATTCTAATACACGAGGAGAAACACAACAGCATACAAATGCAGCCTAATGCGGGACCGTTGCTGGGGATTTACTTCGAGGGCCGGAGCTGCACTCTTAGGAATATCTCACAGCATCAGTCACACCGAGCCAAATGCATCCCTGGTGTAACCTCATCGATTCTGCCCTGCTCGCGGGGATGGATTCACTCAGCTGTGGTGACTTGCATGGGCTCTTAGAGTAAAGCCATGTTCTGGCTGTGCTGGTGAGCAGGATGGGTTGTGGTGTTTAAAGGGGATGAAAAGAGAGTGGGGTGGCTGAGCGAGCAAGCAACCAAGCAGAGGGCTGTTGTTTATTCTGTGGGGCTGTAATAGGACCATGGAGGCTTCAGCCATCACTGGGGTATTTTTATGTCCTGGATTTGGGATGTATGGCTGGTCCCCACTGCACCATTATGGAATGTGGAATCACTGTGGTTGGAAGAGACCTACAAGATCATCCAGTCCAACTGTCAACCCAGCCCCACCCTGCCCACTAAATCACATCCCCCAGGGCCACATATATGTGTTTATTGAACATTTGGTGACTCCATCTTCTCCCTGGGCAGCCTGTTCCAACCCCTGGCCACTGTGTCAGGGAAGAAATTTTCCAGATGTCCAATCTAAACCTCCCACTTCCTCTTGTTCTATCACTAGTGATTTGGGAGAAGAGACCAACCCTGCCTCTCTACAACCTCCTTTCAGGTGAGGTGATTCTCCCAGTGGTTATTGGGAATTGCCAAGGTTTCCTTTGCTCCTTCTATATCTTTGGCTTCTTTGCTGTGGCAGCATCTCACAGGAATTCTGTGTGGGTATTATTTATGTCCTAACCGAGGACCATTTTGTAGGGGACAGGCACATCTGTAGTGACATTGAAAGAAAGGAAAATACAGGTATGACCTGCTGGGTGGAAGAATAGTCAAATTCCAGGAATATGAAACTGTTCGTGCACCTGAACAGATGGCCTTCTATGGATTTGTATAGAATGATTAAAGATCCTTGGAAGATCATCTAGTTCAATCCCCCTGCCACAGTGGGATCAACTAGACTAAGTCACACAGGAAGACATCCAGGTGGGTCTGGAACATCTCCAGAGAAGGAGACTCCACAACCCCCCCCGGGCAGCCTGTTCCAATGCTCTGGTACCCTCCCTGGGAAGAAGTTCCTGCTGATATTCAGATGGAACCTCCTCTGTTCCAGCTGGCACCCATTGCCCCTTGTTCTATCACCAGATGACCTTGAGAAGACTTATTTGGTTATTGCATGCAAATATTGTAGTCTAGGTCTCAGACTTTAGAGGACTGTGGAATCCTCATCCTTGGGCATGTTTAAAAGTCATGCAGGTGCTCAAGGTCATGGTTTAGTGGTGAACTTGATGGAGTTGCTTAAATGGTTGGATTTGATGACCTTAACGATGGTTTTCAATGCAAATGATTCTACGATTCTATTTTGGTTTGGGATGGCAGTGGTTGTGCTGGATGGTTGGACCCATGTCCCTGCTCATGGCAGGGGAGTTGGAACTCGATGATCTTTAAGGTCCTTTCCAGCCTGAACCACTCTATGAATCTATGTCTGTGTAACTTTCTCCTGTCACTCAATTCTCAAGCAGTTCAGAAGAGTAGCTTGGAGACGGTGATTCAGGACAAAACGAGTTGATTTGGATCAGTAGGAGAAAAGGAATCTGTCTCTTGATCACGAAATTATGCTGATTATAGTGTAAAAGCTGTACAACACAGACTTTGATACTTTGGATTCTTTTAAAACAGTATTTTAGGTAATTTTAGGTAATATGGTAATAAAATTTGTTTGCAAATAAGGAACCGGCATCTATTCTGCAAACCAGAATCTTTTCTAATGCTTACCCCTTCCCCAAATCCTCCCGTTGTTTACATCAGCTCACAGAGTTTATTATCGTATTTGTAGTGGAAATCTCTAATTTGATATTTCTCTAGTGAGTTTAATGAGCCTGAAAAGTGACATTTAGAGCTAGTTTTCTCGTTGTGCTTTGAAAAATGAAATGCAAGTAGTTATCTGTTAAATGAGATAATTACATTGCTACTTTGCTAAAGGCACATATTAGTGATTTTTAGGTTGTTTCACTTAATTAAAGCTTTACAAAATGTAGAGTGCCAAACCGTTAATAGACCTGTTGGAACAGTTACTGAGACTGTGAAATAAAACCGGTTCTAAACAAGTCAGAAAAAGAGATTGATGAAATGGCTGGCAGCTCAGACATAGATTTCTGCCTTGGCTGCATTAGAGCAAATGTAATAATAGCAGCAAGTAACCAATAGTTTTAATTTTACTGATCTTTCTGCTATAATTATAAGGAACTTTTAATGTCTGTAATTAGAACGTTAGAGATAGGGTGACTTAGACCAGTGCTGCACTGTGAAAAATTGGATACTTACTATAATTGAAAATTAATCACTTTTCATTACCAGGAAGGGATGCGGTTATTATTTGGAGTGGGCTGAGATTCGGCACATTAATTATGGGCAAACAAATTCACATATTGGAGGTTAGCAACTTTGAGACCATTCTGTGCCCGGATGGTGTCATCTACTGGGTAATAAAGTTGGGATTCATAGACCCATAGAACAGAATGGTTCAGGTTGGAAGGGACCTTAAAAATCATCTAGTTCCAAATCCCCCTGCCATGAGCAGGGACACCCCCCACTAGACCAGGGTGCTCAAGACCCCAGCCAGTCTGACCTTGAACACTTCCAGGGAGGGGGCAGTCACAGCCTCCCTGGGCAACCTGGTCCAGTGTCTCAGCACCCTCATCATGAAGAACTTCCTCCTGTCTTCCAGTCTAAACCTCCCCTCTGCCAGCTGGAAACCATTCCCCCTGCTCCTACCACTCCAAGCCCTTGGAAACAGCCCCTCCTCAGCTTTCCTGTAACCCCCTTCAGGGACTGGAAGGCTGCTCTAAGATCTCTCCAGAGTCTCCTCTTCTCCAGGCTGAACAGTCCCAACTCTCTCAGCCTGTCCCTGTAGTAGAGTTGCTCCAGCCCTCCCCTCATCCTCATGGCTCTCCTCTGCACACGTGCCAACAGCTCAATCTCCTTCCTGTGCTGGGGGCCCTAGAAGATGCATTTGCTTGACTGGTATGAAGAGCCAGCTCCTGACCCCAGGTAAGCACAGAAACTTCTGGAGTTCAGGAAAGTTTGGCTCCCTGGTAGATTCAATAGAGAGAAGGCCAAAGCAGCTTGCAGAAGAGAATCTAGGCTGTGGGGTTGGTACCCTGATGAAAATGTTCAATTTTGAGGGAGCTATGGGAAGAGTAGTGTGAGCAGAGAAGTCCCTTGTAGTTGAGGATAATGCTAGAGATAACATTTCTGGACTGGCAGCTGTTTCACATGAGAATGTGTTTTGAATGCCTTGGCTTTCCATGTGGATGAAAAGAAGAGGGTTTTTTTCTAGTTTTGATGAAAAAGGTCTAATTTTAAATCATTCTCTTCTGCTGCGTGTACTCACTCATGCTTGATTAATGACTCTAGCCACCACTTGTTTCACCCTCAGCACCCTACAGTGCCTTTGTGTTTGAGTGGTGGCATATTAAACCCAAAAGATGATGTGAAAATGCCACCATCGTGCTCAGGAATTCTTCTTGTGCATCTGTCACTGATTCCTGCTGCTAGGCAGGCAACCAAGCAGAGGGCTGGGTTTTTATCCTGTGGGGCTGTACCAGAACTGTGGGGTCTTCATCCATCACGAGGATATTTTTATGTCCTGGAATTGGGATGTACAGTCAGTACCCCATGCTCCAGACTCCTAAGTTATAGCCCACATGAAGTGATTCTCCCGGTAGTTCCTGGGAATTGCCAATCTCCCTTTGCTCCTTCCAGGTTTTTGGCTTCTTTTGTGTGGAGACAGCTCATAGCTTTCTGTAAACAGGAATTCTTCCGGTGCATCTGTCCCTGACTCCAGCTGCTGAATGCTAGGGCAGCAGACAGACAAGTCCTCTTCCAAACAGCATTTTGTAGGTTCTTGATAGTCTTCTGGCCAGAAAACATCCGATCTTAGGAGGAATAAAGGTGCTCAATGGTGACAGAGGCACTGCCCTTCTCCATGGCTCTGATAGCTTTGTGCTGGTGGAGCAGAAAAGGTGAAACCACAGCACTGGCTGCCCCCGTTCCACATTCACAGCTGTATTGTCCAAGCTCTACACCTTCCTCTCCTGTCATTAGAGCTGAGCAAGGATGCGGCTGCTCATGGCTGGGTGATTGATGTCAAACGGAGTAGCAACATTACATTTGTCTGAAATGGACAAAGAAAAGCATTATTCACTGTAAAAATCTTGTCTAAAGTTCCCGTCTAGCCGATGCAGTTCCTAAATTACATTTGTATGAATTTTAAAATGGTTTTTTAAATTCCTTGGCCCATGATTGTTCCCAAGGTCACAACATCAGAAAGCTGGGATCTGAGGCTTGTTAAAGCTCGTAGTGAAAAATGTGCCCGTAATATATCTTCATATTTGCAAATGTATTTTATTGCTGTCCATATCCTGTGAGAAAAATCCAATGTTCTTAAAAGACAAGCGCTGCTTGTTATACGGACACTTATTAATGTTTATTAGAAACTCATCTCACTAACATCCAGGGCTTTATTGGAAGTTCCTTAAGTAGCAAATCCAATTTCCTTTCTTATGCTTGTGCTTACTTAATTAACATCAAAAATTGAATGAGGCAAAACAAAGTTTGATATTCATTTTAATAAGTTCTATAAAGTTAGCATAATCTCATTGAGGACATTCTTCACTGCTCCAACTGCATAGGCAAAGTGCCTTTGCAAGCCGTTTGTAGGTTAGATAACCTAGCAACTAATGAGGTAACTAGTAGAAGAAAGGGATTCATTTTCAAATAAACCCTTTATAAGTCCATGGTCTGGGCTGATAAAGGACTTTGGGCTTGGCAGGTAGCTGGAGATGCTCTGACATAGAAAAGGGCTAGGTTGTAATGGAGATACTCTGACGTAGGAAAGGGCTAAGATGTAATCCTGGGAGATGATTTGCAGAAAATCCTTCAAGAAGCCGTCAAAGATCCACGTGGTGTCATGCTTGTAAGGACAGAAAGCAGGAATCTACATCTACTTTTAGTGTGTGGATTGTAGAATCATAGAATGGCTTGAGATGAGACCTCCAAAGGTCATCAAGTCCAACCCCCCTGCAGTAAGCAGGGGCATCCTCAACTAGATCAAGTTGCCCAGCGCCTTGTTGAGCCTCACCTTGAATATCTCCAGCTACCTCCTTGGATCATCCTGCCCTGCAGTGGGTTCAGACCCACTGGTTCAGGGCTTCACCCGCTCTGGCAAGCGTTCTCCAAATATTTACCCCATCATGTGATGTCTGTTGACCTTAGAACAAACGCTCTCATATTGGAAAGTAATGATAAAAAAATACTGTACTACAGTAAAGCTATTACAAGCTGTAGTGTTTGTGCCATTACTGGGGAATATGGTATTGATTTTTTAATAAATTATGCCATAACCTACATTCTTGCCTTAGGTTAACATTTAATGCCATAAACAGGAGAAAGGGACAATATTAGACCGATATTAGAACAAGATTTACCTGACTGCAGGCTTCAGCACGTGCTTTATAATCAGGAGTAGAGGGGGCCTTGGTCACCTTCATTTGGGATGGTCTCCTTGCCCCTGGCTCTTGGACACAGAGGAGCAGCAGGGGAACGGATCCTCAGTAGATTTGATTGCTCTACTGCCCGATTTCTCCCCCCGAAGGTGGAGGGCTCATAGGGAAATTGTGACTGTTCCTTAGTCATAAGGTCACCTTGTTCCAGGAGTGCTGGATGCTAGTAAGAAACATCTCAGAAGTGGTTTTATGGAAACAAAAGAAACCCAGCATGTTTTTGTATTAGAAAAGTGAAATGTCTTCTCAGTGAGAGTGTTTAGCTGAGGGTTTTCTTTACAGCTGTTATTTTCCAAATATCATTTTCATTTGGGAAGGAAAAATCCTGGCCATCATCAACATTTTCACTCTATCTTTTTCCAAGGAATTGGGAGTAATTGACTTGAGAGAGAAAGGGGGGTCTGCATTGGTCTTCTACTGGCTAAATAGAGATACCCATGTAAACCTTGAGCTGTATCACACATACTCAGCTGGTAAATAGGAATTCAAGTAGAGTCTTCGCTAGTAGGGCTTTCAGTGCAAACTAAAAAGCAACTACATCAATATTCATCTGAGAGAGAGAAGGTGGGGAGGGACAGACATCTCTGCTTTGGATGGAGACTTGCTACTACTGTGCTGTAATGTTTATTCCTGAGACTCATATTTCAAAAGCTATTCTTGTCTCCCATTCCCTCCCCTTTAGCATCAAACAGCTGCTCTTTTCAATGCTCTTCATAGGAGTCCTAGGCAATGTGGTGGTTTCTAGCTGGTTCCTACAGTAGCCTTCCAGTACCTGAAGAGGCTACAGGAAAGCTGGAAAGGGACTTCTTACAAGGGCATCTAGTGACAGGGCAAGAGGGATGGTTTTAAGATAAAAGAGAGGAAATTTAGATTGGAATTTAGGAAGAAATTCTTCCCTGTGTGGATGCTGAGGTCCTGGAACAGGTTGTCCAGGAAGGTTGTGTCTTCTCCATCCCTGGAAGTATTTAAGTCCAGGTTGGATTGGGCTGTGGGAAACATANGGAAGAAATTCTTCCCTGTGTGGATGCTGAGGTCCTGGAACAGGTTGCCCAGGAAGGTTGTGTCTTCTCCATCCCTGAAAGTATTCAAGGCCAGGTTGGATGGGGCTGTGGGAAACCTGGTCTGGCAAGAGGTGTCCATGCCCATGGCAGGGGTGTGGGACTTGATGATCTCTGAAGTCCCTTCCAGCCTGAACCATTCTGTGATGCTATGATTCTGAGACACAGATAGGTCATTTTGTGGGACCACTGAAATTATTGGTTCAAAAAGGATGGAGTGAGTGTTTTGCTGCACGTAACTGTGCATTTGATTTTCCTGCTTGTGTATCATGGAAAATCCAGGAGGATAAATATCACTGCTGTGAATTTTCTTACCCTTGCAGATACCCACATTTGCAGCCAGCAGCTGATAAATGCAGATCCATGAGCTTTGTCTCCATTGCCTCAAGAGACCAGGGCACCAGTGGCGACAAAAACAAGAGTCCTAGTAGCCAAAATGCCCAAGAAGGGGAAGTTAGTGATCCGAATTTGTCACCTATACCCACATCATGCCAATATGAGATTGGGTAAGCTATTGAGAAAGCAGCTGAGAAAAGAAAGTGATCAGGAGAAGATTGCACATCTAGACGAGCTAACGGGTAGAAAGCGGGTGGACTCAGCAGCCCCATTGCTGTTGAGCACATTTCCTGTCACAGAGATGTCTTATTGATGCTGTACTGACATGGGAATTAACACTCTGGGATAACAGCTTCAGCTGATAGATTGGAATCTGCAATCCTGAGTACCTCTGCCTTTCTGAAACCAGTGTTTGTGTATCATTTCCACACTCATGCGTAGAGATGGCCGTGGAAATTTCATTCCCTCGGTGCAGGAACAAACTCAGACAATTTTTAGATACTTACCAAAATATCCTCTAAGTAAAAAATTTAGAAGCACCCATTAGTATTAAACATTTCCTCTTCATGCTGTCAGTGCTGCCATAGCAAGAGAAATGTACCTCAGCTCGGCTCAAGCTTAAATTCCCTCTCTTCTTGTACTCTTTAAATAGCAGATTGTCAGCTTAAGAAACTTGTTGCTGATGATGACTATGATTCATCATCCATCTAAAAGAACTGGGAGTGTAACGGCTGGTTTTCATATCCTGATAACTGCATTATACTCTAATCCCCCTTGGCTTTGAGTTTTAAATTCATTTAGATGTACTGTCGTGGCTGTTCCAGCTTTCAAGCCCCATGGGGCCCGGTTTTATGTTCTTCCCCGTGCTAAACCTGGCTTTAGTTAAGCTGCTCCTGACTTACACTTGTGGAAGAGCACATCATGAAGCTGTTGGCTTTAATGAAGTCGAACAGCTGCAATGAAACCCTGCATTTGTCTCTTGAGTTTAAGAAACCTGAGTGCTTGGGGAGCTGTGCCATTTGGAAGCCATGCTTGACCAACCTGATAGCCTTTATGAGGGCACAGCCAGGTGGATAGATGATGGCAGAGCAGTGGATGTGGTCTGTCTTGACTTCAGTAAGACTTTTGGCACAGTCTCACATAGCATCCTCGTGGCCAAACTGAGCAGTGTGGACTGGATGATTGGGTAGTGAGGTGGATTGTGAACTGGCTGCAGGATAGAAGCCAGAGAGTAGTGATTAATGGGACAGAGTCTAGTTGGAGGTCTGTATCTAGTGGGGTCCCCCAAGGATCAGTGCTGGGACCAGTCCTCTCCAATCTATTCATTACTGACTTGGATGAGGGATTAAGTGTGCACTGTCAGCAAGTTTGCTGATTACACAAAGCTGGGTGGTGTCGCTGACCCCCCAGCAGACTGTGCTGCCATTCAGCGAGAGCTGGACAGGCTGGAGAGCTGGGCAGAGAGAGATGGAGGGAGGGACAACAAGGGTCAGGGGAGAGTCTGGCATCTGGGCAAGAACAACCCCAGGGACCAGGATAGGTTGGGAACTGACCTGTTGGAGAGCAGNTCTGTGATTCTATGATTCTATGCCTGGCTGGGATACGTGGGACATAACAACGTAAAATTAAAAATCATCCTTGCAAATTCATATTAATTGGAAAGGGACATCTGAAGCCTAACAAAAAATCAATGAGCTAACCGGTCCTTCCTCAGTTAAGTAACATAATTTGTTCAATTTGTTTTATGTCTCTAAGTGAAGAACCTTTTACTCACTTTGATTCATGGACGGAGGTTAGAAAATGGTACAGTAGAAAGGAAATTAACATTTAACCTGCCTGCCTGCATATCCTACCTGATGTCTCAATGTGACTGTGGCTGTGAGTAAATTCTCCCAATAAACCAGAGTATCTATAATATTCATGCAGCTATCTGTGACCTGAAGGATGCTCGGACTCTCTTGTTGCTATTGCAGAACAAATGAGGAAGAATAATCTGAATGGGAAGTATTACTACTTGACAGACATCTATTTCTTTTCCAGTTAAAATTTAAGGGGATGCACTGTTAGCCAACAGGCATCATTGCAGCCTTCATGGAGTGAAACCCTGGCAGTGCCTGTGACACCAGCTAATTTGACAGCCTGAAGGTTGTTTTTACATGCAGGTGTTTAACAAGAAGTGGTGGTAAGAGAAACAGTGGCATTACTCCACAGGATCATGCAAATTACATTTGGACTCTCCCCTTCCTGTTTAGGAATTGATCTATATATAATGAGATTTGACACCTTCTATATGCTCTTCTTGCCATGGAATGGGTCAGAGTGAGGGTCTAAATAGATTTGGGTTTGTGCCTGCAATTCAAGCACAGCAAGAATTAAGAAGAGGGATCGTGAGCCCAGTGTTTTACAGTGCAAACCAGAAAGCTGAATAAAACCCCCACAAATCCAGCTTCCTTCTTGCTAGCTGCAGTTTTCCCAGCCCTCTACAGAAACTTAGGGCTTTGAATTTTTCTCTGCTGAGGGAGAGATGCACTTTTATTTATTTATTTGTGGTGCTCATTGCCATGGAAGCAGTTGCAATCCCACATACACTGGGTTCTGGCATCTGTGAGAGAATCAGACAAGAAAAGGAGGGAGATGACTGGTTATAAAAGAAGAAAGCGGGTGTTTACACTTAGTGCTCTGCACCCTGAGTAATCAGCTGTGATGGGCAGAGAGGCAGAAAAGGCCTCTAACAGTTTAATGGGTGTTTGGAGAAAATATGATGCTCTGGGTTTTTTTTCTTTTCAAAGTTTGCCACAGGCTGACTGTGTTTAATAAGCAGGATGATGACCGCCTGTTTTTTATATTCATGTTTCTACCCCTTTCTGAGTAATAGTAGCCTAATCATGGAGTAATAAAGATAGATTCACAAAGTCTTATTTCGTTGTAAATTCAAAGGCTGACTGCCTGGGAAGTTGGGGAGGATGCAGGAGCCTATTACTTCTTCAGAGTGTTTCTTAGAATGAAGATGAGACACGTACCTGTTGCATCTAGAAGCAGAGTTGCTGCCTACCTATTCATTTATGTGAATATAATCTAGTGGCCTTCACTCTCCTCCTTGGCTCTTCCTCTATGTTTTGTGCCCATATTATCCATCTGCTTTTGGAGATCAGGATATGGTCCTTCTCCCTAGCCCCTAACAAAGCAATTTCCCACTACTCCAGCAAAGCAGGACAGCCTTAAAATTAGGAGAGCTGCCTCATTTAGGGACTCCCTGCATGTCTCTGGTGGAAAAGGTTACGGTTCTCCTCCAAGTCATTATCTTTGGAGGTAGATTTGTCCTCAAAGCTGCTGGCTGATCTCTTCAGGTGCTCATTGCCTCACCCGCAGTTGGCCAACGTGAGTTGGGTGAGCTGGCATTGAAGTAGCAGCTGTTTGCTGTTTGAAATGGGTTCAGGAACAATCACACAACCAGGGCAGCTTGTGGATCTGCAGGGTGGTGACTGTGGCAAGAAGGATCCACAAGTCAGGGAAAGATGTCTCTTGACCTGCTGGTTGGAGCCTAGGAAGGTGCTATCGGTGGTGTGAGGTATGTGGATATGTTAACACAGTGCTGTAGGAAATAATACTGAAGAGTCTTAACAGTGCCTTCTCTTTACTGAGTGGGCAGAAGAGATTTTGTGGCTCTCAATGTTTTTAGGGTAGTGCTTTTTGTACTAAGTGCAGAGTCTTAGCTGTACTTATGGACTCAATTCCTGCTGAAAGACTTTGAGGATGTGAAAAACAAGACACTGTCAAGATAGAAGACGGTGGTGGCACCTCACACTGTACAAACACATTTCTGTCCCAAATGGGTTTGGTTTTGTTCCTTTGTAACTATTATTAGGACTAATTTCCAGACAGTAGCTTCCAATGCCTTTTTCAGAGAGATGTGGACTTAAAGTACCCGTCGTCATACAATGTAGAAAAGGGGAAAAAAAGAGAACTAACAGAATGAAGAATAATGGTGTTTGAAGCCAAAGGAAAAGCGCTGTGTATGTGCCGTGAGGTCCAGCTTTTTTGTTTGCACTTCATTTGATTATCACTATTTTCAGCCATCTAACGCATTAATAGTGCTCTGCAGGGAGGGGTAGGGTTCATAGCCTTTTCAAAGCAGCACTAATGAATGCCTTTAACTTAATAAAATGATCATTTGCC
This sequence comes from Upupa epops, assembly GCA_013397515.1. Lineage (NCBI taxonomy): Eukaryota > Metazoa > Chordata > Aves > Bucerotiformes > Upupidae > Upupa > Upupa epops. The sequence goes on along the minus strand of VZRI01003754.1, from coordinate 119,838 downwards.
AACTACTTACCATAATGTGAACTAGATGCTTTCAGTCCAGAGATTAAAAGGAGTTTTCTTTGTAAATGTGCTGTGGTTACTATTGCTTCCCGAGTCATATGCAGATGCATGTGTGGTGTGTTCATTGGTTATTGTTTCTGAAATCTCAGGATCTTGTAAAATAGGTTGGAAGGAGTTGCTGGAGTCTATATTGTTTCAATAATATATGGATTATCACTCTCTAAATACGCAATGACATAAAAGGCAATAATGCCTTTTATGGATCCCATGTGGCCTATTACACTAATGATCCATGAATAATGGGGTCACGGGATGAGTTTTGAACAGTGCCTTTCTTTGTTGGTTGTTTTTCTCATTTATTTACCCAGGAAAATTCGGTTTTAAGTAGCTGCTTTTCACCAAGGTCCTACCATTTACTGAGTTTTCATGCGGGTTAATGGATGCCAAAGAGGTCAAGTGACTTCCCAAAGGTTACACAATGAGTCACTGAATTTGTGGAGAATAAAACACAAGAACCTCCTAGTTTTCTGTCTTCTGCCTTGACTGATACTAAAGCAGAGAGATTTTCGATGAGCACAGCGTCTCCCTGCTCTGATGCTTTGAGGAGGCATCAAAGCTTGGAGAGATCTGAAGCTCCTGAAGCAACATTTCCCTTAGTCCTCACAGCAACAACTGGAAAGAGCAGAAGTGGTGCCATGCAGATAGGCTGCTTGGATCTGTGTGATGACATGGATTCACTCTTAAAAAAAGCCCCAAGCAGCACAGAGTGACATAAACACGTGGAAGTCCACAAACACAGTTAAGCTGATGCTAATCCAATGCAAGCAGAGTGTTTGTTTAGAAAGGATTCTGTCCTCTGTCTGGCTGCAGCGTTGTCCCTTTTATTTCACCTGGGAAGCCTCCACATTATTCCTCTTGATTAATAAGGATGGCCTGTCTCCTCTCAAAATGAACCTAGGCGCTGCTCCTTCAAGCCCTGTAGACATGGAGACTCAGTTTCAGAGGACAACTGAGGTCTGCTGCAGGAAGGAGGTGAGAACTGGAGAGCATCACCCTTGCTCTGGATGAGAGGTGAAAAGCTGTGGTAGGGTAGGACTTTTGGACTCAGAAAAAATGGCTGTATTTCCAAGACCACTCTTCTGCTGTCCCGTACGAATGTGGGCTGATTTGGTACTCTCCCAACAATGCACAGGACCAGCACCCTTGCTCTGACCTTCTACATTGTTCTGAAGTCCTTGCTGGGAAGAGAAGGGCTCCTGTGTTGAGTTTAGGTACAGAGCACTCTCACAAACCATTGCACATCTCTTACCTGGCTGTGAGTGAGTACCTGAGTGAGGTACCTCTTACTAGCAAAGGTGAGGTGCCTCTTGCTAGTAAAAGTGAGGTACCCCTCATTATGTGCCTGTCTCTCCTGATTTTGTACTCTGTTTCCTGAGCTGCACAGCTCCAAAGGGTTCCTTGTTATTATTGCTACCTACCAAACACTATTTCATGCATTTAATATAGCATAAAGCAATTACAGAATGTAAAGCACTGCGGAAATACAGAAAGAGCTGCCCGGAATCGTAATTTGATTTCCAAACTTTGTTGCTGAAAGACTTCAGGGTAAAATCGTAGCACAACATAGGAGGCTTTAATGAGCTGGTTCCCATCACTTCCAGTACAATTGGATAGAACCTTAACACACGGACACACGTTCAGTTAATTAGCAAAGAATTTCTATCAGAACACACTTGTCAGATTCTAAGTCCTCCAACACTATTCAGCCACAAAGTGAAATGTTTCCACTGTGTGTGTGTGTGTGTCTGTATTTAGAGACTGCTGGGCTGGAAGTGGGACGAGCTATTCGTCTGACACATCGGGTAAGAGATGCTGCCTGTAGAACTACTACTGAATAGTCATGAGAAACCAGACAATGCATCTGTGACCCCACTGATGATACCTGGTGGGAGCGCCTGGAACACCCTCAGTGAAAGGGAATGAGACCACAGAGCATCTTTTAATTGTTTCAGATCAGGAGGAGGCAGCAATTAATTAATGAATGTTGCCTATGATTCCTTGAGCTGTGTTAATGCTGCGTGAATACTGTGGGGTTTGTGATGTTCTGCTTCTCCTCCCGGCACACCAATCCTGTTGCTGTAGCTGTAATAACCGAGTGCCTGCAACCATTTTGCTTAAAAATAGATTTGAGCCTCCCACTGTTGAGGAGAAGTCGCACAACGCCTTGCTGACAGCCCGTTGCACACGCTGCCTTTAAAACAGTTTGGCTTATAATTATATCTTTACAGCTAACTGGGCTAACCTAATGATTTTCTTCTCTTCCCCCCTCCCCAAGTCTACTGACCTGTGGCTAATGAGATTTGTGTTTCGATTAGTTGTAGAACATAAATTAACGAATCAATGAGAATGGATTCACATCCTTTCTTGTAAAAGAGCTCTGCTGCAGTGATCTGTATTTAATATTCAAATCAATTTCAAATTCTCGGGATGATTCTGCTAATATGGCAGGCTGGGACCCGCAGCATCTGTATCCTTGCCATGGACTGTAAATATGGGATGTTTATGGAATCGCTCACTGACCTCCAAAGCCTTCTCTGGTCTCATTGATTTACTATTTCACTTAATAGTGATGATGAGAAGCTCAGAGGCTGGCAACAGAGCTGGGAAAGCTGTGCGAGAGAGAGTTTGCCTCTTCCTTACAGCAGTGTTAAGACCAGGCAGAAGTCACAGGACTTTGCAAAAAGCTCTTTGGTCTCGATATGAAAATTTTGGAGTCAATTTTATGTCTCGAATCAAATTTCCCCTGTTGTAGAGATGAGGGTAAAAGACGGCCGTTACCCCAAAAAGCAGTTTCCTAAGGGTGAGGTTCCTTCATTTTCTTTCAAGGTAGAGAGAACTTTATCTTTTGCCTGGCTGTAATTGTCTCATCTGTACAACTAACCAGCATCTTGGCATAAAATGTGAAAATTTGTACAGTGTTCAAAGCATCTGTGGCCTTTATGGTACAAGTTCTGTTAGTACTGAAGCCACAGAAAATTAAATGTTCCCCCAAGAACTTCCAGATGTGTTTTATTCTAATAGGGTCATTATACAGTAAATTAAAAAGCAGGGTAAATGGAACTGTAAAATTTAAATTACTCTAAAACCACATCTCTTTGCTTTGAACATTCATTTGTGGGGTTGCATTTGCAATAAATGTGAATTAGGCAGCTGCAATAACTGTTAATCATATATTTATAAAATAGTAATGAGGAAATGAATAGCAGAGTAAGACAGCTGCACATTTCTCTAATAGTATGTCAACTGTGAACATAATAAGATGTTGAAAATTGTTTGGTGCTGCGCTGATAATGCAACCAAATGTAAGAGATCACTTCAACCTCTTAACTTTACAGGAAATTATATATAAAATCCATAAAAAGCCATAATAATACATTAGGCCTGTGAATTGTCGTCAATGTTTTTCTTTGCTTTGATTTTTCTGAAATGGGCCATGCTTTTCCCCCAAGTAATCTGCCAAAGATCACTAAGGCTTTTGTTTCAGGCTGCAATTTATTCACCATCTTGCAATTTCATTTAAAAGATAGTGCTTCTAAAAGCTCAACGTGATCTAACGTCTCTGCTCTCCAGAAGAGCTACGGGAGCTCCCATCTCTCTTTCCTCAGAAGAGTTTTTGCCAGGTCTGGAACATCCCATCTCTGAGCTGCAGCAGTGTTATCGATGCTGTGACTGGTGACTCAGTTCAGCACCCCACATGAGGCACAGGAAAAGGTGAGCCTCATATTTTTACACACATTATGTGCACACACACGTGTACATACACACGTGTATATATCATTGATGTCTCTAAATATGGGAGAGATGGGTGTCAGGAGGATGGAGCCAGGCTCTTCTCAAGGTCATCTGGTGATAGGACAAGGGGCACTGGGTGCCAGCTGGAACAGAGGAGGTTCCCTATCAATATCAGCAGGAACTTCTTCCCGGTGAGGGTAATGGAGCACTGGAACAGGCTATCCAGGAGGCTGTGGAGTCTCCTTCTCTGGAGACATTCCAGACCCACCTGGATATGTTCCTGTGTGACTTGGTCTAGGTGATCCTGCTGTGGCAGGGGGATTGGACTGGATGATCTTTCCAGGTCCCTTCTGATCCCTAAGGATTCTATGATTCTATATTTTTGCAAAGTAAATAGTTGATGACATGGCCTGGTGGCATCTGGCTGTCTTTCACAGCCATGCTAAAATCATAAAGAGGGTGAGATTACTGCAAACAACAAGTGAAACAACCCAAACCCACGAAATAAACAGCAACAGTTGAACAGCTTTTTTTCCATCCC
>VZRI01003754.1:62937-113888 GCA_013397515.1 Upupa epops | reverse complement strand
AAAGCACAATGGGGGATCAAACATCTCGACTTTGCTATTGAACAAGCAACCCCCTTTTTCTCAGTGACCCCCTTTTCACTGAGGAATTCATTTGCTCCTGGGGGTTTGCTGTAAATATCCCTTGTTGGAGCACATTGCAAAGTACTTGTAGTTTTTAGATGGATTTGCTTTTTGGAGTGACACAACCAGATCACTTTTTTTTCCCCTTAAATACAGAGAGAAAGAAAGGCTGGAGATCCCATAATCACCCCTTTCACAGGCTAAGAGTCTTGCTGCACACACAATCCGTGATAGCCTCAAAAGGTCACTCAATGAAGGAGAAATTAATTCTCTCTGGGCAGAACAGGGGCTTTTTCAATTAGTCCTGTGTATTTAAGGGTGAGGTGAGGGGCCACCAGAGGTCTGGGTGGACCAGTTGGGGTCAGGAGCTCTGCAGCAGTGCCAGCTCTCTTAGCCTTTTGTAAAACCTTTACGGTCACTCGGTGGACCTAACCTTTAGCCTTCATCAAGCTGTTGCATTTAATGGACACGGGGTTTGGGCTTGTGGTGGGGGGTTTTTTTTTGTGGTTAGGATATGGCACAAATCTCATCAGCCATCTTAAAAACTCTAAAGCCATTGCACAGTGGCCAGATAGGAATGAAAGGTGTCCTTGGTGTAACCCTATATTCGTACACACTTTGTACTGTGTTATCCCGAGCTGTCACGGGTACAGAGAGGCAGAAAGAGCGGATACGAGAGGATGGGTATGGATAGAGACAGAGATATGAAGCAATGTTTCCGCTGGAATCTGTCCTATAAAATGTTGGCCTTCTACTTGCCAAAACAAAGAGAAAACCCAAGCCTTGTTTGTCTTAAATAGAAATTAAAGGATAAGCAATGGAAAGTGGCTTGTTTTCAAATATCTTATTTTTTGTCTTCCCCTTTTCCTCCTTTGAAACAGACGGTTCAATCCTCCAGGAGAAGCAAAGTTCAAGCTCTCATTTCCCACTGTACATTTCTCCGTTAGTGCCTCACCAAATAGCAGTTCATTTCTGGAAATCCTATTACTGTCCACACTCAAGCAGCAACTTTAACAGATACATCTGTTACCTGGCAGCTTCTTCCTACACAACTCCCACCTCTGAGAGTTCCAGCTTACAGTTTTACAAGGAAAATTGAAATAGCCCAATTCTGAACGTCATACATTGGGGTTTGAGGCAGGGAGGAGAAGAAGAGGAGCACATGCCTCTGTCAGCTACGATAGCCTCCTCTCGTCCTACACTCTGATCCGGGCAGATGTAGGGTTTGGAGTGGTGCATTATCATTATCTTGGAGATGTTTATTTGGTGTGTGGACACTCCAGCAAAGAACTAATGCAATCAGAAAGTTAAAATATATGGGCTGGAAATACAAATTCATTAGACGTACACAAAACGTAGGCTGCAGCGGATCTGTCATTGAAATTAGATTTTGACAATTATATGGATAGTCTGGTTGAGATGATATACGGTTTGCTCACGTTATCTATGCTCTGATTTAATTACTGTGAAAGACGTGTAGAGTAAGGACTCTGTCCTTGTTTTATGGACCTGAGCTGAAGGGGTGAAGGATGCGTATTGCGTGTTTTGAAGGGTATATATATATTAAAGTAGACTTATATGTGTGTATAGATAGATAGATATAAATATATACATATAAAAAGACACACACAAAGCTATGTATAGATACACATGACATATACAGACTATATATAATAAAATATATCATATAAAAATATACATAATGTAAAGACAATAGATATAGATATTTATTTCAAATGACTGATGATAGGACAAGGGGAAACAGCCTCACACTGCATCAGGGGAGGTTTAGATTGGATCTTAGGAAGAAGTTCATTACGGAGAGAGTGGCTGGGCACTGGAACAGGCTGCTCAGGGAGGTGGTGGAGTCCCCAAATGTGTTTAAAAAACAGAGTAGCTAGAGCACTTGAGGCCATGAACTAGGGGTTGGGGAGATGTTCAGATGAGTGCTGGACTTGATGATGCTGGAAGTCCTTTCCAGCCATGATGATTCTATGATTCTATGTATACACACATATACTTAATAAATTACATGATCTATAACCTATATATTATCTACGTAAAGAACAAATACAGATATGCACATCTATATCTATACTTGTTCTTTTTTTACCTGGAATGAGCCTGTGTTTGCACCCACTGGAATTGATGCAAATTTTAACCCTGACCTCAGCAGGGCTGGGTCTCACTCTCCCCCTGCACATCATTTTCTACCCCTGCAAGATGCTAGTTGCATTGATGCTGCAAGTTTTGTTTTCAGGTTCAAAAGCTGAGCCAGGTCCCCTTCAGACTGCTCCCAGTCAACCCCAGGTGTCTTGTACCTGTGCATGAGTACTGCCATCCTCCACTTTCCTCACCCTGAGCTAGGAAGGGAAAAACTCCATCCCTTCTGCTCAGAAGGACATTAGCTTGTGATGCTGATGATGAGCTCAGCTGAACCATTTCAGACCTCTGGAAACATCTCTCTCTCTCCAGTATCCTCAGAGGTTTGCACGAGACATCATCAGTGATACGCTGCCAATTACCGGTGTGTCATGGAGGAAGCAGGGCCAGCCCTGCATGAGGATCTCCAGATGTTTGTGCATCTGATTGAAATCTCTGCTCCGGTGCTAAATACGACCGGTACCAAGTGCATCTCAGCTCCTGCTCTACCCTGCTCTTGCCTGACATTTATTAGCCATATTTATTCATACTGCAAACACGGGCCTGGGCATAAAAAATGCAGCATCAGGCACAATCATTTAGGCAGACAAATGACATCTCTTCTCTGCCTGAACGTTGACTATGTATTGAACCCCCCCCTTCAACTATTAAAATGGCTTAAATGATTTGATAACTTCTTAGAGATGCGGTAAATGCCACTTCTTACAAATGAACACCAGCAATCAGTTTAATTTCTCAAATAAAATGATTAAATAACGATTATTGTGCAATCATTATTTTATTGCTAAAACCTTTTAAAATGTTAATTATTGTGCCCCTTGAAAAGCTTTCATCTTCCCCGACTTTGCTCTTACACAACAAAAAAATGACTCCTGGTTGTGACTTGTGAATTGAATGAAAATTTATGCTTTGCTTTCTCTCTCTCTCTCTCTCTCTCCATCTCTCTTTTTCTTAACACCTGCAACTATTCTCCTCGGCTGTAATATTTATATGAATTTAACTTTAATTTTTCTTTGCTTTCATCTTCTGAATTAGGCGGTAGAAAGCACAGATCACTCCTTCTCTGCTGCTTGCCTGTTTATTTGCTTTAACAATAGATTCATTAACTAGATTTTGGTGCTCAAGCCATGCGGACACATCCATTTCAAAGGAGGCTTTAATGGCATTTCATATTTTTCTACATTAAGGAAGATTAAAGTAGATTACAATACCCTTTACTGCTCTATTTTCTTCATTTTAGAAGTGGTCAGTTTTTAACATTTTTTTTCCCCCCTTTTCTTTCATCTGCAGTGTTCAATAAATTGTCCGGGCCTTTCAGATGATAGTTCCAGCAAATTGAGTTCTATATTACAACTCTGAACCATTGTTTAGCCCATCATCAGTCAGATAAAGCACTCCTATTCACACAGGACATCAAAAGAACAAATATATGTTCAAAGTGGCTAAAAAGATTACTGGGACTTGGATATATCATTTCGTTAATTGTTAGTGATTATTCCAGTCGTTTAGAGGTGGTAAATTTGCTGACTCTGAGCTCGTGCTTGTGATGTAATCAGGGTGTAATATATAGATATCCGTGGCTGGAAATTACACCATTCAAAAAGGGTCAGGTCTATCATCTTCTAATAGCTGAAGGTGGACTAATAGCAACATTTTAATAAGGAGAAAGGTGTAGACCGATGTCTTTATTTCATATGCATAGCACATCGCAAAGTGCTCCGGAGCATTTCAGCCGTGCCGGTGCTCCGGTGAATCAGATGATGACCGTGATAGGTGCTGAGCCTTGGTGTTACCTGAGGTTGGTTGGGTTGTACCTGGGAGGAATCTGCCCCAGTCTGAATGATTTGTACAATCATAGGATCAATAATGTTGGGATCCAACCGTCAACCCAACCCCATCCTGCCCACTTCATCGTGCTCCCCCAGGGACACATTCACTTGGTTTTCAAACACCTCCAGGGACGGCGACTCCAGCCCCTCCCTGGGCAGCCTGTTCCCATCTCTGACTGCTCTGTCAGTGAAGAAATTTTTCCTAATAACTAATTTAAGCCTCCCCTGATGCAACTTGAGGCCATTTCCTCTTGTTCTATAGCGAGTGACCTGGGAGAATGAGGGGTTTGCTAGGTGAGAACGGCTAAAGCTAATAAATTCAGGTGATGATCCTGCAAAATCTGATTCACGTGTGTTTCATACTCTACACTTGGAGCAATCCCTCAGCAACTCCTGGCCATATTGTTGGTGTCTAGGTGATCCTGCTCTGGCAGGGGGATTGGACTAGATGATCTTTAGATGATCCCTTCCGATCCTTAAGGATTCTATGATTCTATCTTAGTGACTCCCAACTCTACAGACCACATTGACCTAAATTATTTCCCCTCACAGGTAATTTTAGAAGGGGAATATAGAAAGACAAAACCCTCCGAGCAGCTGAAGAGAGCCAACTGATTTAAGGTCACAGAGAACGCAGCAAAGAAGGGAGCAGAAGTGAACCCATTGAAATCGCCGTCTTCCAGACACCGATGCTTCCTCCACCATCGTCAACATGTGAGTATCTCAATAAAAAGATGCCTATTTGTGGTCTACACACTGAATATCTTTGCAGGCTCCTGCTCTTTTCCTTTCTCTTGTATTTTACCCTTCATCGGGTGAAATGGAAAGGCGACGCTGAGGATGCCTGATCGTACATGAGGCTACTGGCTGGAAGACAGATTTTACAGCAGGAACAATTGCAGGGTGTAGGTTTTAGGCAATAAGCAGGTAGCCTCGTTCTTTCAAAAGAAAAAAGAAAATAATGGAAAACTGTAACATTCATTTGGAGGCCTCAAAGGCATAAAAAACCCAATTCCAACTGTTATAGGTCCCTGCAGGAGTCTACAAAAGAACTAAGCTTTTTAAGTAAGAAAACTAGATTTTGGCCCAGAGGGCCCTGTCATTGCTGCTTAATAGATGAAACTCTTTTGATACAAATATGCTGTTTACTTCTCAGCTTCAGCTTTCATAAAATATAACCTTTTTATGATTTACGACCCCAGAAAAAGTGCAGGATGGATTTTTAGCTCAGAATTGGTTGAATGTCAACAAGAAAAATATAGATAACATATAGAAATAGCAGGGTGTTAATGCCACACAAAATGATGAAATTATTTTTGTTTAGAAAAGTTAAGTTTGTTCTTCAAGTTCTCCGCCAGTGAAACTGAGGAAAGGGGTTGCTGGTAAAACCTCGGAAGCTTTGCGTGAGGCTTCCATTTTGCTTGAAGATGGCTTTGGGCTGCCTGTGAAGCTGATGCCTCAGAATCTAGCTGTGGCTTCAAGGAGGGACAGGTGGTGGAAGCTGGCTGGTGACCCACACGGTAATGGCCAAAACCTATCCATGTTTTGCCCAAGTAAGAAATTCAGAGTCAATCCTTTGGTGTCAAATTTAAGGACTAGTTCCAAAATTGAAGATGTATAAAGACTCCCTTATTTTCACAGATACACAGATATCTAATGGATATACATCTTTAATCCTTTAGAGGTTGGAAGGGACCTCCTGAGATCATCAGGGCCAACCCACCTGCTTGAGCAGGATTGTAGGACAGGTCACATAGAAATGCATCCAGAGGGTCTTAAGAGTCTCCAGAGAAGGAGACTCCACAACCTCCCTGGGCAGCCCCTTCCAGTGCTCAGCAACCCTTACAGTAAAGTTCTTCCTCCTGTTGAGGTGGAACTTCCTGTGCTCCAGCTCACATCCACTACCCTTTGTCCTATCACACACTACAAGTGAAAAGAGATTGTCTTTCTTCTTGACACCCAGCCCTCAAGGATTTGTAGACAGTGATTAAGTGCTTATGAAATCTTCTCCTCTCCAAACTAAAAAGTCCCAGGTCTCTCAGTCTCTCCTCATAAGGCAACTACTCCTCCAACCCCCTAATCATCCCTGTAGCTCTCTGTTGGATTCTCTCAATCAGATCTCTGTCCCTCTTGAACTGGGGAGCCCAGAACTGGACACATGATTCCAGATGTGGCTTCACTAGGGCAGAGTAGAGGAGAAGATAAAAGCAAACGGGAATTATCAGAAGTGACATCATCTACCTGCATTTTTCATTCGCCCAGGCTATTGTGTTTTCATCACTTGACAGCCATGTTGATGCCTATAGACAAGTTCTGACACAAAGACAAGTTCTAATATATTGGGTAGTTATTGGAAGCAGCAAAAAATATCGATGCTTATGAGCAAGTTGTAATTCATAGACAAGTTCTAATGTCTTGGTCAATGATTAAGAAGAAACACAACTCCAATTTGATGATGCGAAGTGAAAATGAAAGTGTAGAGCTTTGAAGGCTGAGACAAAAATATTATAGAGTCATTAGGGATGGGAAGAGACCTTGAAAGATCATCCAATCCAATCCCCCTGCCACAGCAGGATCACCTAGAACAAGTCGCACAGGAACACAGCCAGGCGGGGCTGGAATGTCTCCAGAGAAGGAGACTCCACAACCCCTCCTGGGCAGCCTGTTCCAGTGCTCCGGTACCCTCCCTGGGAAGAAGTTCCTTCTGATATTGATATGGAACCTCCTCTGTTCCAGCTGGCACCCACTGCCCCTTGTCCTACCACCAGATGACCTTAAGAACCTGGCTCCATCCTCCTGACCCCCACCCCTCCCATATTTATAGACAGTAGGTGAGGGAATAACTGTGGCCAAAAGGATGGCACAAATCTTCTCTCTTATGTTTTTCTATCTCTGTTTGCAGTTCCTTTGCTTAGCATTAGAGATGTGTTTGTTTGTCAGGCGGCTTTCCTCATGTTGTTTGTGAACCTGCTGAACAACAACAACAACAACAAAGTAGTTGATTTTTCTGGATGCTTGGGGAAATAGCCTGATCCCAGACAAATTACCCAGGAAGTCTCTGAAATGACTTAGCCTGCCACAGAGGCAAGGTTATAAAAATTGAAAAGGTTTTCACGTTTGACTCTTCCAACTACTGCAGAAAGAGACATTTGCTAGTGTGTGGTCTGTGAAAACTGTCACCGAGCAAATTAAACTCATAAAAATATCCATCCGTGGATCCCCACACATCCAGCTTCTCTGTCCTGCTCTGTCGCAGGGTATGAATCAGGCAGGGTGTGTGTGGCGTCATGCGGCTGAGATGCAGCAGCTGCAGGGCTTTTACAGATAGATTTTCTTCCTGACAACTGTAGGTGCCCATGGGACTTGATGTCCTCAACAAAAGAAGGACATGGAACTGTTGGAGTGAGTCCAGAGGAGGTTGCAAAGATGATCCAAGGGCTGCAGCATCTTTGCTGTGAGGATAGGCTGAGAAAGCTGGGGTTGATCAACCTAGGGAAAAGAAGACTCTGGGGAGATCTTAAAGCTGCCTTCCAGTACCTGAAGGGAACCTAAAGGAAGGCTGGAGAGGGATTTTTCCCAAGAGGATCTAGCTATAGGACAAGGGGAAGTGGTTTTAAACTGAAGGAAGGTAGGTTCAGACAAGATCTTAGGAAGATCTTCAGTGCAAGGGAGGAGAGACTGGAATCTGTTGCCCATAGAGGTTGGGCAACAGATGNCTCTCCTAAAACACTCAGTTTCTTTTGGATATCACTCAACTATACTCAGGGAAGCAGGCTAGCCTTGTGAAAAGCAGAACATAGTGCCCTTGACTTAGCTTCCAGGAAGAAAGAAGTAAAAAGAAGCAGTCTACATCATCACTGAACGTGCTTTGACAGGCTTTCCAATAGCAGGAACCTGTCAATTTTCAGAAGCTGGACAGTGTGGCACAACATACAGTTTATTTTCTTGCTGTTACCTCAAGGCATCTTGCAAGAAGTAATGAAAACATTGGCATAGTTCTCCCACAACAGTCAATTAAAAATACCCCTCTAATATTGTTCTTGCAGCAGAAGGTCTCTAGCTATATATTTGATTTTTTTGCATAGCTGCAGAAGTGTTTAAAACTGTTGAAAACTCTTTAAAACTTTGCTGAAGCCATGCTAGGTATCTGAAGGCTGTTAACTTTGCAGGTAGCCTCAGCACCATCCCATGAGCATCGGTGGTGGGATATGAGAGATATCCTGATCAGGTTCCTTGTTTTTGTGGCTGGAGTCAAGTACAGTCCTCATCGTCAGCTGGTGATGGCTGTTGTGAATCAGGACCTTGTATTGGGTTGGAAGGGACCTGCAAAGGCCATCTAGTCCAAACCCCCTACAACAAGCAGGGCCATCTCTCACTAGAACAGATTGCCCAGAGCCCCATCCAGCCTGACCTTGAATGGCTCCAGCGATGAGGCTGCCACCACCTCGCAGGGCAGCCTGTTCCAGGGATCCCCCACCCTCAGATTCCACAGCTTTTCCCTAATATCAAACCTAAATCTAACTTTTCCCAGCTTCAAACCTTGACCCCTTGTCCTGTTGTTCCTTGCCCTTGTGACCAGTCTTCCCCAGCCTTCTGAGAGCCCCTCTCAGGGATTGGAAGGTCACTATAAGGTCCCCCTGGAACCTTCTCCTCTTCAGGCTGAACAACCCCAACTCTCTCAGTCCCCATAGTGGAGGGGTTCCAGTCCTCTGAGCATTTTTGTGCCCTAAATAGCATCTCCAGATGTTGGCTGCTGTGGCTCATTGCCACAGGCAGCACACTGTCAGCTGCTTGGGCACAACCTAAAGCCTTTAAGCTGTCTATGTTCTGTAGCACCTATTTTGAACTGTGAAAAAAACCCAAATGAAATATATCCTTAAAATACTCCTGTAAATGAAGAGATGCCTTTAATTGCATATTGGGTGACTTGAAACCTTAGGGGTAATCTTTCCTCTTTATTGACTTCTGAAAAGCCTGTCATTGAGGAAGGTTTTAAGCAGATGGTTGAAGTTTAGCTCCCAGTTGAAGTGCTTACCTGAATGCCTCAGTGCTTTTTCCCATTAGTCAATCAGTCAATACATGCACAGAGCTTTGAGAAATGCTGTTGTGGGGGAGGTGGAAGGAAGAATCATAGAATCATTACAGCTGGAAAGGACCTCCAGCATCATCAATCTAGCTTTCATCCCAACATCTCCCTAACCCCTAGACCATGGCCTTAAGTCCTCTATCTACTTGGCTTTTTAAACTCCTCCAGGGATGGGGATTCCACCACCTCCCTGGGCAGCCTGTTCCAGTGCCTAACCACTCCTTCAGTGAAGAATTTCCTCCTAAATTCCAGTCTAAACCTCCCCTAAAGCAGCTTGAGGCCATTGAGACAAAGATGGCCATCACCTAGATGTTTGAAGTTACTCAGGAAGCACAAAAAGAGGAGAGAAAGCTGTGGAATTAAACTTGTTTTGAAGCAGGCTTGTTGGAAGTCTAGAGGATCCCCACATTTGTCAGGTTGGTGCTTGCTCTGCTGGGCAACTCAAGAAATTGACCTCAGAATGGTCCAGATTGAGCAACAACCAGTTGCAGCAACAACCAGCTGGCTTACTCAGAGCATAGGCCAGTCTAGTTCTCCTCTTTTATGAGGCCTCTTTTATGTTAAAACTATTCATTTTGTCTTGTCACTAGAGTATTTTCTAAGAAGTCCCTCTCCAGCTTTCCTGTAGCCCCTTCAGGTACTGGAAAGCTGCTATAAGATCCACCTAGAACCTTCTCTTCTCCAGGCTGAAATGATATCAGAGTATTTCCTTTTGATCCTAATCATCAGGCAGAAATCTGATTTTGTAAGTTTGGCAGGCAGAGCAGACGAATCTCTTTGGAGTTGGCACGGAAGAGGAAGGTGTGACCACCTTTCACAGCATTAGGAACTTGTCCATAGTCATTTCAGCTGACCTTTCCCAAAGTACCTCCATCATCAGAACAGCCAACTGCTGCAATGACTGCTGATGTTTATGCCAACAAGATATTTCACCTTTCCTTCCATTTATTTATCTGTTCTTTTTGGGTCTCTAGCAATTTCCTCCCGGTTTTCACAAGGTTGCTTTCAATAGGGAGAAGTCCCTGCTTAATAAGAATGCAGCTAAAACCTCACATCTACATTCCGAATGCCATCCGGCAAATCTGGTGCTGTGATTCATTGGTACTAGGAGTATTCATTTTACTTGGGGAAGTCATTTAGCTGAAGGCACTGTGCTTATGTCCTGCTCGATGACCTTTGGATAAAGTGAATTTACTTTACTTGTCTACTTTGAAGACTAAAAATTCGGTAGTGTTTCATTTTCAGGGAGAAAAGCAAAGAACTGTTCAGATATTCTCTCGAAGCTGTCCTGAAAAGTGGCTCATAATGACAGAATCATAAAGGTCATCTGCTATTTTCTTTCCATAAATCTGGCAGTGGAAACATTACAGGTTTTCCTGGTCTTTATCCTCTCCCTTGCTGCAATGAGGGTGTCAGATTGGTTTTGGCTCCTGTGAAATCCTAAAGGTTGGAAATAAAAGGCAGAGCACAGGTAGGTGCTGTCGTTAGAGGCTGGGACTGGGAATAGCAGCTGATAGGAGTGGAGGCTCACTGCAACATGACTAGAACCAGAAGATCCTCACAGACCATTGGAAAGGGTTCCTTATGCTGCTAGGAATGAGGAGGACGGCAAAGTCTCTTATAGAGAGATGCAACCCTCTCTAACAAGGGAAAGAAGATGGACATAGAATTAGGTTTTAACTTTTTGGTGCTAGCCCCTACTGAAATAAACTGGANGCAGCTGATAGGAGTGGAGGCTCACTGCAACATGAATTCCTGCAGAAGATCCTCACAGACCATTGGAAAGGGTTCCTTATGCTGCTAGGAATGAGGAGGATGGCAAAGTCTCTTATAGATGCAACCCTCTCTACCAAGGGAAAGAAGATGGACATAGAATTAGGTTTTGACTTTTTGGTGCTAGCTCTTACTGAAATAAACTGGAAGTGGAGTCTGGCATCTGGGCAAGAACCACCCCAGGGACCAGTATAGGTTGGGGACTGACCTGTTGCAGAGCAGAGGAAGGGAAAGGGACCTGGGGGTCCTAGTGGCCAGCAGGATGACTCTGAGCCAGCAATGTGCTCTGGTGGCCAAGAGGGCCAACAGCATCCTGGGAGGGATCAGAAGGGAGGTGTTTAGCAAATGGTGAGAGGTTCTTCTCCCCCTCTGTTCTGCACTAGTGAGGCCCTATCTGGAGTATTGTGGGGTGTTGGACTGGATGATCTTTCGAGGTGCCTTCCACTCCCTTAGGATTCTATGATTCTATGATTCCTCTTAATCTACTAAATCTTGTAAACAGTTCCTGTGGAGGCCCCAGCCAAACCAACAGAAGTGGATCTGAAATGTAGTTGTGAAAGAGAAGCCATCCAGTAACCGGTCCCCCATCTCATCTCAGGTCTGCAGATCACGTGCTGCTCTGCAGCCGTTTGGTATGGGCTTAAGGATGTGTAAAAGGAGGGCTAACATCCTGACTGCAGGCACAAAGCTGGTTTCACCTAAGCCTGCTGGTGGGGCTCGACTGCTAAAAGAAGCTCTGAACTGACACAGCTATGTGACTTCTACATCAACTTGAGGAGAGCAGAGGAGGCCATCTCTGCTTTTTCTTGGGCTATTTTCTTTGAAAAATGAAAGGAAAAGAAACTAATGGCTTTGAAAACATTGCTCTTAATATCTGTCAGAAGTCATATAAAATAAATTGAGCTCCTTGTTCTGGAATAATGGGTCTTTCCTCCCCCCCTAGCTTAGAGCTATATGTTTTTAATAAGAGGAGCTGGTGCATACAAGGGAGTGAGTGAGCATGAAACAAGGGTGGGGTTTCCATTTCCTCAGTAACTCCCAGTTTAGCACTCCAAGTGTCTGGGTGAAGTTTAGCATCACACATTCCCCAACAGAGCTTGAAAGAGCTATTGGAGTGAGAGTGTCCATAGAGTGGGAGGAGAGAGCCCTGGAGGTTTAGTTGTTCTGTGAGAGCTGTTTGGGATTATTTCTCCAGACAGACAATTTCTAAAGCTGCTTTTCTCTGAGTGTTGAGACGACATTTGTGGCTGGGGTGTGTGTGAGTGAGTGTGAGCAAAGGGCTTTTGGCAGGGGGACAAGCACCATTGTTTATCCCAGACACAAACCTGGCCAGCAGCTTGGGTTTCTTCATGTGTCAGGTCGTGGCCATGACCACCAAGCCTGCCAGATTTAAAGTCGTATTGGTCAGAAATGGAACTAGATCAAGGTAGTCACTGTGACCCAATCCAGCATCCATGTGGACTGGGTTAATGGCAAAGAGCTAAAATAATCTGGAGTCTTATTTGATGGTTATGGGCCTGCGACATCTCATGCAATATGATGTCAGAAGTAAGCATGAATAGGAACCATGCTTCATTTGGGATCATTAAGGTTGGAAGAGTTCTACAAGATAATCTGGTCCAACTGTCAACCCAATGCCACTCTGCCCACTAAACCCTTCATCCCCAGGGCCACATCTACTTGCTTTATTAACAACTCCAGGGATGGTGGCTCGACCCCCTCCCTGGGCAGCCTGTTCCAACCCCTGACCACTCTGTCAGAGAAGACAGTTTTCCTGATGTCCAATCTAAACCTCCCCTGGTGCAACTTGAGGCCATTTCCTCTTGTTCTATCTCTAGTGACTTGGGAGGAGAGACCAACTCCCACCTCTCTACACCCTGCTGTCAGGTAGTTGTAAAGAACAATAAGATCTCCCCTCAACCTCCTTTTCTCTAGGCTTGGAGTATCTTTTGTCTTCTTGTTTCACTCTTTTTCTGTCACCTAACGACCACGTGTTTGCGGTCTTGCCACACCAAAACTCTCTCATCCTCAGATTCTTTTCTTATATAATTTTATATGCTTGAGAGTGCAGGAATTTGAAGAAGATAACATTTTTTGACCTGGCACGATGGTGCCTATAATTCTCATCTCTCTCTGCAAAGAGATATTTAGTGATGGAGGGGCAGTACCTAAATTGTTGGGGAAAAAAAATGATGTGTTACAGTCGTCCCAAGGGAATCACACTTATTTAATACCAACAGCAATGTGTTCAGGTTTTTTTCATGGCTGTACTCAAGCCAAAGCAAACATCCCAAAATATTTACTCATGGAATAACTCCAGATGAACTGCACAATCCGACTGAGAGTTTTGTTTGGTTTTGCTTTGTTTTCTTGATCAGTTACATCACCAGGTCACAGGGTAGGCTCTAGTGGTGGTGAAGACAGTTAAACTCCGTGTCACCATCAGCGTGAACTTGCAGCACAGCCAAAGATGTGTCTGCTTATTTATTTATTCACTATCATTTCCCCAGATTTGTAAAAATTAAACAATCCTTTAATATGAAATCATCGTTCAAGCTGTCTTAATGAAATTGCTGTGTGTTACCCATGTTTCATGTCTACAGATTCATTCCTGGTACCGGGCTAATGCACAGTGTAAGGCTTTTGTGTTGATGTATTTGTTGGCCTCAGAAACTCTAGGCAAGGTCAGGCTTAGCTAAATAAATCCTCCTCACCACTGCCGTGTCTGGTGTTATTAATTGGCATTGGATAGATTTCACTCGACTGCAAAGCTGGAAGCAGTATTTTACCAGGAATGGTACCACACTGGTACCACATCCTGCCAGAAATGGTACCACACTGATACCACACCCTGCTTATCGTGGCTAAACGAGCCTAAACCAACTTCCTACACAATAATAGCAAGGGTTTAAGCCTTGCTGGGTTGTCTGTGTCTCTCTCTCTACCAGTGCAACCGGGCATTAATACATGAGATTAAAGCAGTCGATGGTTTACTGATTTCTCTCATTCCTTTGCAGAAATACCCTGGCAATCTTCAATTTATTTAAGATAATTCCACAGCTCTCTCACAGAATTAACTGGCAACACTGTGATGGCTAAAATGACAGCTCACCCTGAGGATTTCCTGTTCTCTTCCGCTGTTGTAATTTCCTATTGGACCGAGACCGCGATCGCTTGCACATGTGAGTTACCAGCACCTTGCATCTTATTTACTCCATCTCACAAACACGTGCAGTATTAACTGCAGCTCACACAGGATTCTTGTTCTCTTTGCAGGGAAGTGCTTAATTGTGGACCTGAATCGGGGCTGAAGCGATAAATATATAAAGGAAACGCTGAGAAGAGTAATAAAGAGCAATCTTCCTGTGAGTAAATAAAAATTACAAAAGGAAACAATAATCAATACATTTTACAGTTCAAGAGTTCAGCACATGCTGTTTCAGTGCAGTGCAACGGAGAGGCGGCATCCGCGGATTATGAATTCCCACGTTTATGTGGAAACAGAAGTAAATAACTGAAACAAGAGTCATGTTGCAAGAATGTAAAACCAAGCTGGACTTAATGGTGTGCTCTATTTAAAAGAGTGATGTGGTCCGAGGAGTGTTCACTTTATCTTTTCCTTCAAGCTTGGTTGCCTGCAACCTGCCAGGACTGGCTAATTCAAGAGGAGGCATTTTTCTCCATTTCAATCACCAGTAGAATGCAGTAGGCACTGCACACTGTTGCCCTGAATCCCAGAGCCTGATGTTACCAACCAGCTGTGTGTCGTGGATGTAAATAAATGGTGCTTCTCATCTGAATTGGGAGAACCATTACTTGGACCAGATATAGGGGAAGGGCAGAGCAAGATGGTGATGCCCTGCATTCTTGCAGTATTTTTTGGAGGCAATAGATGGCTGAAAAGCTTCTTGTCATCTTATCTTTATGAATCAGATGTAGAAACATGGCTGGAAACTTTGTCTTTGATCACCTATTCAAAATCATGCTTGCTTCATCACCTCTCATCCTTTCCCATCTTGCTTCTTCCTCTTTCCTTGCTTCTCACGCTGCCTGATGCTCAGCCTTGATACCTTTCATCTCTCTGTCAGTATAAGAGAAGCCATTTAACAGACCAACAGTGATCCCTTTAATCAAGAAGCATCCTCCTCAGGATTTCCAGTGGTGTCACTAGCTTCCAGCCTTGCTTGCCATGAACAGTTTAAGATAGGCAATGAGCCAAGGGTCTACTCAAGGACATTGAGGTTCTGGAGTGGGGCCAGAGAAGGGCAATGAGGCTGGGGAGAGGTCTGGAAAACATCCTATGAGGAGTGGCTGAGGGAACTGGGATTGTTTAGTCTAGAGAAGAGGAGGGTGAGAGGAGACCTTACTGCTCTCTACAACTATCTAAAAGGAGGTTGCAGTGAGGCTGGTGCTGGTCTCTTCTCCCAAATTACTAATGACAGGACGAGGGGAAATGGATTCCAGTTGCAGCAGGGGAGGTTTAGATTGGACATTACGAAGAAGTTCTTTACTGAGAGAGTGATTGGGCACTGGAACAGGCTGCCCAGGGAGGTGGTGGAGTCACCATCCCTGGAGGTGTTTAAAGGATGAGTAGACAGAGCACTTGAGGCCATGATCTAGGAGTTGGGGAGATGTTGGGATGAGGGCTGGACTTGGTGATCCTGGAGGTTCTTTGTAGCCATAAGGATCCTATGATTCTATGATTCTCCTCATCCCCAGGAGGAAAGCAAGGCTGGATAGACATGATATCACACAGAAAGGAACAGATACAGATGGTGAGCTGTTCCAATGTTTCACCATGAAGAAGAACAAATGTTCAGCAGCATTTTCATCTGGAAAGACAGTTCAACACGCCTGGCTCTTGTATAACTCCAGATCTCATTAGCACAGAGTTGCAGATACCTTGCAAGAGAAAAAGGCAGCATCCTAGTTTCGTTAAGAGGTTCCTGTTGCCAGGGATAGATCCATTTTGCTGTAGCCAGTGGTCTTATTCCAAACTGAGGAGCCTCATGCATAATGTGGGGTTTGATTTGATGGTACCTGTCCCATTTTCCAGGTTAGCACGTGTTTTATCCAATAAAGACTACATCTTCTCACATATTAAGGGTCTAGGCTTGTACATCACGTCTACGTGATAATGCAATCCAGGACATTATATATGAGAGAAAAGAAACCTGACTGAGATGCGCTTTCTCAAACCTATATTAAAAAAGCTATAATTTAGAAAAGTAGTTCTTGCAATGTCACGTTAAGAACGACCAATTTTGAATAAAAACCACGGAGAGGATAAATTTTGAGTGCTTGGCATTGTCAGACAAATACCATTCCTATAATCTTCATCAAAATCAATCTTATACAGATAGTAACAGTTGTGCCCTTGTTCTAATATAGTAGAGCCATTTCGTTAATTTCCCCGTCTTTTGCGAGGCTCGTGGAAAATACATTTTATGAGCAGGTGCTCTCTTACTTTATATAGGAAGTATTAAATTTGATACCACTTTCCTTTAATAAGACCAGATAATGGCACAAAATCTGAATCTATTATCACGAGGAAGAAAGTAACAAGGAGAGAAAGCGAAACAAATGTCATTTTTCCTTATTACAACACTCACATCTCAAACTTGCCGAGTGTCTGGGCTTTACTTTGTAATCACGACCGCGACTGCATTATACGAGGGTAGATATTGTTTAAAAAAAACCTACAAAGAAGAAATCGCTGATAGCCTATTCAGGGCTGTGTCTTTGTGTTCTCGTGGTAGCCCATCTCTTTAAGTAGGTTGAGTTGAACAACTACCCAGCAGGTGAAAAAATGTTCTGCTACTCGCATATTGCAATCTATCACTAAATGGTTACCAAATAATCCTATAGAGTAGTGAGAAAGGAATGTATTTCTACCTGCTGGCAGATATCTTTACAAAGTGTGAACTAACAGTATTGTGTGGATATAGAATGATGAAACTATGTGCATTTTCTCCCGTTCCCCCTCTCCCGCAGCAGCTGCAATGCGCTGTGAAGATCAGCCAGCAGAACTAACGCAAATGACACGGTGGACGTGCAGGCAATGATTTTTTTGTTAGGTTTCTTTCCCCAGTGCATACAATATCAGCCATTAGCCTGCGAGCAGTGATGTGGCATTCATATTTAGGGTGATTTTGCATGCTAACATGGTATATGCAAGCCAGTTCTCTCACCAGAACGTGAAGGTGGTTTGATGGCTGACTTTAGACAAATAAAAGAACTCTCATATTTCATAGAATCATTAGGGATCAGAAGGGACCTCAAAAGATCATCCAGTCCAANATGAGGTCTCCCCTCAGCCTCCTCTTCTCAAAGCTCAAGAGTCCCAGCTCCCTCAGCCTTTCCACATCAGGGAGGTGCACTACGTCCTTCATCATCTTCATTGCTCTACACTGGACACCCTCCAGCAGCTCTGTGTCCTTGAACTGAGGGGTCCAGACCTGGTCACAATACTACAGATGCAGTCTCACTAGTGCAGTGTAGAGGGGGAGGAGAACCTCCCTCAGTCTGCTAACCCCCCCCCCCTTCTGATGCCCCTTCTCAGTTCACTTGGTGGGGGAATTATGACCAGGTTTATGGCCCTATAGTGAGGTGGCATTTACATCCTTATCCAGGATGCTCTTAAGCCCTGGATATAAACTCTCCTCTTCAGTTCTCCTTGGCAAGATCTACAGCTCCTAAGCTCTGTTGGATAAATAGATCTCTTAACAAAAGCCATGCAAGGATTTTGTTTGTGTGTTTAATATTTGTGGTTATTTTTTACTGACCACCCTTCGTTTGATGGTTGCCATTTTTACAGACTCAGGTATGACTTGGACTCACAATATGCCTTTAATAATTCACCTATAAACCAGACCATATTGATCAGCCCTGGTGCAGATGAAACAAGGAGAAGATTGTCTATGAGAAGGGCTATTTTGTTTTGGAAGAAAAGACAAGGTTCACACAGCCAGAGTCTTCAGAAAACTCCGCATTCGACTTTTCACTATATCACTAAAATGGTGCTAAACCAACATTGCCCTGCTGACATGTAGGTGGGCAAGTGAAATGGTCACAGGCACATAATAAATTGCACCGGCGTATAATAAATCTATTTCTCATCTACCTCCACCCCGTACAACTTCTCACACAGATAATACTTCAGTATATGATAATTTATTGAGAGACTACACTCCCCATACATGGAACGATTTGTACACAAGAAAAAGCCCAACGTGAATAATTTAACCAAGCACTACAAGCTGATAGAAAGCAGAGTCTGCCAGCCAAAACAAATGAGACCCCACACAGATGCTTCTATTGACTTATACTTGAATTCATTTAATCTTTATTTTATTTAAACTCTACCTTAAATTTTTTCTATTTTATTTTTTTTAATACTCCTCTGTCCAGAAGATAACTTTTGAGCAGGGACATCATTTGAATAATCAGCCATTTAGTGACATGTCTAGTCCTGTTTAATGACTGAATCTGTAAAAGTATGACCTCAAGCACTGGTTAACTTTAAAATAGCTGTGCCCACTGCATGACATAGCCAACAGGAAGCCATTAGAGCTCCAGCAATTACCATTTACATCCATCGACGAAGTCCCTATTTTATTTTAATCTGCTTAAGTACATTTTCTGCACGAGGTTAAAATATAAATCCCTTCTCCTGAACAAGACTGGTTTTCTGGCTGACTTGAGAGCACAATTTACAACTGATTTAATTTGTTCTTCACAAACATTCCTAATGACATTACCCTGGTGCATATACTGACTGCCTCCTCTTATTCCATTAACTCCCAAATCGGGTTTAAAGACCATATTGATGCTAGATGTTATTATGGGTGATTATCAAAACAACAGACAATGGGGCAAAGTGTTTACTAACTGGTTTATATATAATTTCTGTAATAACTACAACAGATGGTAATGCTACAAACAATAAATCAGGCTTTTCACTGCTGAAATAAATTGGCAGCCTGCAGTACAGAAATGCTGTATGTAACTATATACAGATGCTTCAGTCATCAACTGTATTGTTCATCTTATTAGAAAATGGGTCTGTTACTGCTATTACAGGAAATCTTTCCATTTGCAATTACAAATGTATATTTTCAATTAAAATTGTTTTTAACTGCCAAGCTGGTTTAAGTATACTTTAACCTTTAATTACCAATGGAGTTATCACGTACTGCCAAACTGGTTTGAGGCATTTGCTTGTGTCTGTGGAAGTTCCTCCTCAAATTGGGTTTCCACTCCATCAAATATATTTCTGCCCTTCAAGAATCCTCTGGCCAAAAGGCATTTGCAGTAACTTTAGGAAGTTAATTCAATAGTAGCTGTGTAAAAGGATGCTTTATTCGACATTGCTTAAAACAGTATCAAACCTGCAATTAATTCCATTCACTTTTCTTAGTAGCAATTTATCAAAACATTTGTCTCCCTACCCTGTCTTCTCTCCAGATCCTTTGTGGGGAGCTGATTTCATGTCTTTGTACTCATGTCATTGTTTTCTGGTGTTTCAGAGCTCCAGATATGAGATACCCAGCAGCTGCTCTGCCTGTGACTTCCAGAGAGACGTTAGCTGCTCAAGTTAGGAGCAGATGATGTCAAGCATCAGGGGTCTGCACTCGTCTGGTATGAACCACCAGCATTGGCCCACTGGGAGATTTTATTATGGATTTTATTACAATTCAAAAAATAGAGAGGATTTTTACTTTCTTTCTTGGCTTCCTTAAGTTCTTCTTTGCATAGAGGTAGGGGCATGAAAGGAAGATGGAAATAGTAAACACGTAAGGTTTTCACAAGCAAGTTTGCAACTGTGAATAGATTGAGACTAACAGCCTGCAGCTGCCTAATTGACACTGCTTTTTGCTTTGACTTTGACACTGCTGAGTGGATGAATTAGGTTCCTCCAAGTACCTACCCACAAACGTCAGCATTTTTTTTTCTCTTTACAAGTGGAGGTGCTGTCCCATAGTTATCACTCGCAGAGTTTTAGTCTAGATTCTGCTCCCTGCTCTCTGGTGCATCTCTACACAGTGATACCCAAACATCCCAGCTTTGCACACACACACTTGGGGCCCTCCTGCTCAATGGGACTTGAGGGTTATAGAGACATGATCTCAAAGAAACCTGATGTCTTAGGTCATGGTGAGATGAAAACGTTGAAAACCCTGGAAAATATGTGTGTATGGAGTATAGAGTCAGAGAGGGGGCACAGAACAACGCTGAAGAAAACGTTTGTCAGAGTGCTCAAACTGAATTGCAATGAACGGTTGGGCACCTCAGTCCAAGGACACAGAGCTGCTGGAGGGTGTCCAGTGTAGAGCAAAGAAGATGATGAAGGAAGTTGAATACCTCCCTTATGAGGAAAGGCTGAGGGAGCTGGGTCTCTTGAGCTTGGAGAAGAGGAGGGACCTCATTCATGTCTATCAATATGTGAGGGGTGGGTGTTAGGAGGATGGAGCCAGGCTCNTGGAGTATAGAGTCAGAGAGGGGGTACAGAACAATCCAGACCTGCCTGGATCTGTTCCTGTGCCACTTGGTCTGGGTGATCCTGCTGTGGCAGGGGGATTGGACTGGATGATCTTCCGAGGTCCCTTCTGATCCCTAATGGTTCTATGAATAATCTGTCAGTAGAAATGTGCTTCTTACCTCCCCAAATGTCCCATGGATGGTGTGACCCTCAGACTGCTGGGGCTGGAGGTGATGTCTGCTTGGCCAGCCCCTGCAACTGTAAGAAAACGTTGGGGTGGATGATTTGTCATCTGCACGGGGACTAAATGTTTCACCAATGCCAGCTTGGAGCCTGTTAATGAATTGTATGGAGTGTCACCTGTGCATCCTCTTAGTAGGAAATAACAGTCCTTCTAGTGAAAAAATTGTTCGTAATGTTCACCCATTCTTAGTAGAGAACTAAGGGGCAGTAGGGGTTACCATTCTGCCTACAGATACTGGTACAGGATAGCATGAATCTAGAATTATCAAGGTTGGAAAAAACCTTCAAGATCATCAAGTCCAACCACCCATCTTACAACCCCAGCTCCTAACCACTAAACCATCTAGATCTCATGTGTTCTTCTACTGCCACAAGCTCAGGAGACTCAACTGATTGCCCTGGCTTCATTTCTTACCTCTTTACTAAGTGGCCCATTGCCTGGACACTCACCTAGTTGCCAGAAGTTGCTGTCGTATGAAGAGGAGTTTCTTGTATGACAGCTGCCTGCAGGGTAAGTCCTACTGGAGCGCATCAAACGCGCAGAGCAAACCTCTTCTGCCCGTTACACGTTTGGATGCACAATGCCGTATGAACGTGCGTACGTAACGCCTATTATATCTGCTGTATATAATGAAGATTAAAAAATGCATTCCCAGCACCGTAAAGATCTTTAATTAGGATCCCGCAAAGGTGTAATCTGATTATTTGCTAATTGCCTTTCCGTATTTTTTCAGGGCCTCACAAAACATGGGGGATCCTAAAGAGCAAACAGTGCTTTAAGGCCACAGTACAATGTGACAACAGTGATAGATATGCTAATTTCTTCATTCACTCCACTTCACTTCTTTTATTCTTTCCAATTAAAGCAAATGCTACTGAAACTGTAATTAAGCTAGTGCCGTCGCCCTGATTGCCTGCTGTTTTAATGAAACCCTATTGATTTTTCTTTTATTTCTAATGGCCACACGTTGCGCTCAATGGTCAAACTCGTGGATGTTACAACGCTCGGCCAAACTTAATTTTCCTTCTCTAAAAGGGTGGCTTTATTGGAAAGAATATCAAAAGAGCTATTTGTGTGAGGTCGCTACAGATTTTCCTCCGTCTGCCTGAAGAGATGAACTTTGAGCAAACAAATTACCATTAAAAAGAAACGACGTGCATTTTGTAGAGAGGAAAAATTGCTATTAGTCTCTTGTAGTTGCCATACGGATTTGGCAACATCCAACCCAGACCATTCTATGATTCTAAGAGATGATTTTAAGAGATGATTCTGTGATGTTCAGGATTTCCAGCATTCTTTGAAGGTGTCTTATTTTTGTTAGTGAAAACAAAATCTATCTGTAAGAGAACGTGGGGAACATTGCTCTGTAAAACATTATAGACCACATCAGCAATTTAAGACACACCAGGCTATGAGTACTTCATGATTCATTGATAATTTGCTGGAAGAATTGATTTGCACTGGTAAATGCCATGGAATTATTTTTTGGGTTTGCCTGGAATTGGTGAAGAAGAGATGGAGAAGAAAACACTCTGTTCGAATCCCATCCAATACATAGTCTACCTATGAATTTATTATTCACCAAATGGAATGGTGAGTGTGGAACGGAATGTTCGGCCGGGTAGAGCTTTACTAGGGTTTTATTCTTCTACTTGGAGTCGGTGAGTACAAATCAGTGCCCTGGAAGAAGACACTAAGTCTCGCCAGTAATAAACCTATTCAGGCTCTTATAACACGTGGCAGCAGAACCTCCTGAGTGCACTGAGTGCATCTACAGGAAGATGGAAGATTTTAATTCACAAACCATGAATATATGTGACCGTGTTGCAGTTTTGCTTGAGGAAAATAGATGGTAATAAGGAACCGTGGTTTCCTACCATTCCTTATCTAAAAATGTTTCTCTTATGAAGATAAACTGTAATCACATTCAGGAGGTGCTAAATCAGCAGTCAGCTCAGCAAATGCACAAAACACACACGAGCTGAGGCCCTCATCCATGCTGTGTGTGTGCTGAAAGGCAAGAATTTGGAGCTTTTTCCATCTATTTGTTCAACTTTAATTAAACATTCCCATTTTTTCCTGGATCAGGGCCACTATTTGCTGGTTGAACAGGCTAAGCTGCTCTCTCTCCTCACAATCCCTTCATCAGCATCTTTAAATCACACATCGTGTGCTGGAGTATTGGTGGTCCACGGGGGAAGGATCTTCTCGTGTTAAGTAATAAGTTGGGATACAAACTGTTCCACATACAGAATGGGACTGTACGTGGCTTGAGTGTGTTAAACGAGTCCTTGGAGCATAGGTCTCGTTTGCTCTTGTCTTAATGAATTCCGTGACCCATTATGGAAAAAATTTATCCAGTGTCCTAGGTCCTCATCCTACTGCCTGATCTGTGTGAGCACATCCTTCGGCTTGCCAAGAACCACAGCAAAAGCCTCTGTGGTTTTTCCTTCATGGATCAGCTTGTGGGATCACCACTGGGTCAAGAGTTGCACCAGAAAGAGCGTGGCCAGCAGAAGTAGGGCAGGGACACCTTATCCCTCTCTACAAACTACCTGAAAGTAGATCGGAGTGAGGAGGGGGTCAGTCTCTTCTCCCAGGAAACAGAGCAGGAGGAAAGAGCCTCAAGTTGCATGAGGGAAGTCTAGGTTGGACATTAGAAACATTTTCTTCCCTAAAAGGATTGTCAAGATTGACAAGTCTTGGAAAAGACACATAGATGTGGTGCTGAGGGACCCGGTTTAGTGGTGACCTAGCAGTTTAATGGCTGGACTCAGTGATCTCAAAGGTCTTTTCCAACTAAAATGATTCTGTGTTTCTATGATTCTATAGATGATGCTGTAACTGTTGTATTAGCCTGATTGAGAACAAAAAGGGCAGGAAGAACATGAACAGTAGAAAATAACCTGCACAGGGATTGGTATCAAGAAAGGCTTCTGTAGCCTTTCTCCTTGCTTGCCCACTGCCCAAACCACCTGCATTCCCCTTAGTTTGCAACGACAGATCTCATTTTCAAGCACACAAGGCATCCACAATGCACACTAAAACCAGCAGAAAGGGGTTGGAGCAGTGTGACAAAAGGCCTTGACCCCAGAGCTGGAGGTCAACCAGACCAAACTCAGTATAATGTCAGAGTTTCCAGTTCTTCCAGTTGGGATCACACCTTTTACACTCAGGGCTACCACATAGTCAAACCAAGCTGTCCTCTCTGGTCTGTCTCAACTTGCTAGCTGTTTAGCTCTGCACATTGCATGAGAAATCTTTCCTCAGCACTAAATTAATTCCCAAGAACTAGAGAAGAGATGCAGACTAAAAAGCAATTGCAAATCTTTATGGATAGAGGTGCATTCCAATTTTTAAGTGGATCTTGCAGAAAGCTCATTGCCATAGCCACGAAGCTAGCACAATTTTAGGTGAATAAACAGAAGATGTGGAACAGGAAAACGTATTATCCTTTTCCCCATATACACCAACAGCTCCTGCCTGCCTCACTGCCGAGCCTTCCCCTGCTACAGTTCTGAATCACCTTCTGTTTGTGACTGCTGAATTCTAAATACAGTTTTATTTTACCTGTAGGCACTAGATTTTTCACAAGCCTCCCATTACTATTAGCCTGCCAGCAAACCAGGGACATCAGCTCCTTTTAATTAGATTTCCTAGCTGTGATGTTCATTCAACAAGGGATAAATTCCCTTTAGTGGAAGTTGTGGTGTACACTTGGACTTGTTAGCTCTGGAGAAGTGAAAATAATAAATAAAACCTGTCAGGGAAAAGGTAGCAGTAGGAATAGTAGAAAATAAGAGACCATCATGTCACTACTCAGCCCTGTCAACTGTTAACTCTAATCAGGACGGAATTAAAAACACATTTTCTCCCAAGATGTTTCACAGCCAAACCGGTTAAATACAGATTTTAACAAAATTGAACGCATATTATACGGAGATTTGTGGTCTCCAGCTCGGTGAGTGAGTGCTGAAAGTGTGATGAAATAACAAAATTGCAGCCTAATAATCTATAGAATAATATTGTCAACTAATGGATTATAATAAAATAAAAGCTATTATTAGGGTAAAACATTATAACAAAAAAAAATTCCAACTTTTATTTGTAGCACCTCCCCCTTAATGGTTTCAAGCATTTTGAAAGGTAATTTAAACAAGTACATTGGGTCCTTATTGAAACTGTTTCATCTCGCTAGCTGCTGAAAATGGCTCTAACCATCTCTCTGAACAAAAGCTCGCTAATAAGACAACAAAAAGCCTACAAAAGCACTGGCTCAGCATCACCGCAGAAAGGCAACTAAAGACAGCCTGTAAATGGTCTGTTTCTTTTTTCTTGCATGTAATTAGATGAATTAAAAGGACAAAGTAGTTAATGTTACTGTTGTCCGAGGCCCCCGGTTCTTTTCATACCGCCCGCTCTAGACAAGAGCCTGTGGCTCTCGCTCCAGCAATGCGGTGAAGAATGTTGGCAATAAGTAAAATTAACAAGCTTAATCTGTGAAGAATCTGGTCTGAGTCATAGATGAAATGTATCTCTAGCAACGAAAGGCTAGTAATTCCTGGTCTCCTTTTATATGCCTAATAAAACTTACAATAAATTAACTGCATTTTAGTTTGCAGCGCTGGCTCTATTAATCAGGGCCGAGACGCGTAGTCAAGTTACAATAGAAAGAACTCAACTGGGTGCATTTCAGTTATGCAATTAGGGCCCATTGGCCCGGCTCTAATTAGGCTGGGGATGTTGATATTTCAAGTACTGTTTTATCATTAGGTTTCATTTCCTTGGAACGTCCTCAATGGCCGAGCAGTGAGAAGGGCGGAGGATATTATAAGCACGGGTCATCAGAAAGTCATTAATGGGAGTGAGGAAGGGAAGGGCTGACATTAATACCTCACCCTGTGAAATGTTGAGCGGTCTCTGGGAGACTCTGAGCTCTGCCGCTGCTTGGGAGTCTGTGGCACCTGAGAGAGGCAGGACCAGGCTCCCAGCAAAGGACCTCCCTTAGAGGTGGTATCATTGTTCAATCAGTATCTGCCAGACTGGCATGCCCTGGTGGCAGGTCCTGTAGAGAGGGGTTACCCTAACACTGTGGCATTGATTTCTTGCTCCTTCAAGCTGCTGGAGTCAAATCCTACAAGAAACACCCATTTCTGGCCAGTAATGGAGGTACTGGATCTTGAGGCAAGATCATTAGACTAATTGTGGTGACATTGCTGTATCATCCCCACGCCGCTTCATGTGGGCATGAGACTTGCTTTCAGACGCTGTATCTACCACATAGAGCAAGGGCGATGTGCTGGACGAGGGTCACCTTTGGAGGGACAAATCCAAATACTGAAGGTCAGCTAAAAGCACAGGGAGCAAAAATAGAAAAGGCATCAGTCGTCGGTTGTGCTTTCCTTGCCAAAGGTTAGCTTAAATCCGTAACTCCAAACAATACTTGGCCTGTTTGTAAAATATGGCTTTCTTTCATTATGAAAAAAGAAATTACATAATTAAATCCATTATATCCAATTACTATATGATTCATCTGGCGGCTTAATGAAGCTTCACATTATACTAACAAGATAAAGCAAAAGAATAACGTTTTATGAGACTGCAGGCATTCTGTGTACAGCAGGCTGGCTAGTTTATGATCTGTATACAGTGCATTTCCTAATAGTATATATCGTATTAGCTCGAGTAGAGGAGTTATTGCTTGGTCCTGTGCTATTTCACCCACCTCATTCTGAAAACTTCAAGGAACCAGAAGTTTAGCTTCATTTTCTTTCTTCTGTTCAGTCCTAGACCTCCCCTCTGGATGCTGCAAAACGTTGTCCAAGAGGACTGCACGATGCAAGGAGTAACCTTAATAGGATCATAGCAAGAAAAGAAATCTAAGCGACCCTACAGCCATCAGAAGGCAACACGTTTGGGATGTAAAAGAGCTGGTTTGGTTTTGAACCGGTGACCCAGAGGTGAATTACCTCGGTGTCTCCGTTGATAGGTATATAAATATTTTAAATACGATTTTGCAGAAGTGTAAAACTGCCTTTTCTTTCAAAGTACATTATCAGCCTAAAGAAGTCTATCAACTCTGTCCTCCCAATAATTTATGATCTAATAAAAGGCTTCTGGCTTTGGAAAAACTGACAAAACCCCCTTAGTTTTATCTTTTGGGAATGAGATCCGTCAATAGAGGGAAGAACTTGTCTTTCAAAGGTAAAACTGTTTGAAATGTCTACAATTTGGAAATTAGTCACTAACATGGGAAAGGGATGAATGAATGACATTCAGCCTCCTTTTTCTTCCACGTGCCAGTGCCCTTCAGCTTTTCCCATTACCATTTCCTATTTCTGGACAACTATTGACATTCAGTGTGAATGCAAATGGGTTTGTAAATCATAGATTGTGAAAAATAGGTTCTGGAGGCATCAGGGAAGTTTGATGCCTATGTGGAAGGACAACAGGCATGTGGTTCACTTTGCTGTTGAAGGATAAGGCTGCTGTCTCTTGAACTGAAGGCTTTGGGTTGTTTCAGTCTTCCCAACTGAGCAAACCTTGAAGATCAGAAGGGAAGGCAGCAACAAGTTCTAATATAATCAGGAGCCCCATCTTTATGACTGCTTGTTGTTTCCTCACAGTCTGTGTTTGTCCTTGCTGGCCACTTGAAGAAGAGGTTGTGCTGAAAGACATCAGTGAGGGATTTAAAAATCTCTCCTCTAAATCAAAATTTATCAGCCTGTGACGTGAAAACTGAAATATTTCCTGTGGCTATGCCTTCATCATCTCCTAATTTCCTTAATTAATGTAAGAAAAACTCTCTCTGCCTCTGGGCAAGTTTCGGTTTTGGTCATTTGTCTTACCTTCTGTAAGTAGGAATCGCTTGCAAGTGTCGACACTCATGGTGGAAAGGACTGCAAATGCACAAGGAAGGCTTGAAATAAATCATGGTGATGGGAGGCTGGCAGAGCATCCTCAGCTGAACGGTGTCTGCTCCAGCCAGGACAGTAAAACTCCCCGCCAACCTCCTTTTCCAAAAGTGCTGCTGCTGAGTAAACCTATTCTATTTACCCTTGTGTTTAAACTGAGAGTGAGTAGTGCTGCTTCCAAATTCAGAGCCAAGCTTGTAGCACTGAAAGGGTGGCGCTCACTGAAAGGAAGGTGCTCATCCAGGATGAGCCCCGTCTGGGGATTTGTGTAGCATCTTTTGCCCTCCTGCAGTGCTGGATGAGGATGACCCCCCATTTGTCTTGCATGTGAAGCCATCCTGTTTGTCTGTGGGATTTGTGCCATTTTGAGCTGTTTAAGCTTTTCCCCATGCTGGGTGATGAGCAGCAGCTCCTTCCCAAGGGGTCTGAATAGGATAGCTTGAAGCGCAGCATGCAGGTGACTGATAGAAGGGACAGTGCTGGTCAAAGTGTCCCACAGCCACCCTGGGGTGGGTCCTGTCCTCTGCCCTTCTCAGACGTGGCTGCCACTGGTTGAAGGTTGGTTTGAGGAGGTCTCAGCTCTCCCTAGAGATGCTACAGTGATCAGCCAGAGGGTTCAAGCACATGGCTGGTATCATCATAACTCTTTTGTCAGTCACATCAGAGTGGCTCTGCCAGGTGATGGGCTGACATTCCTGCAAATCCACTCTGTCCTCCCCTGGAAGAATTTGCTCCCTTTGTCTGATTTTTGCCACCGCAAGGGAGCTCTGGTTGGTGAAACCACACGTGTGCAGTGCCTATCAGAGCTACATCTGGCGATACACACAGCTGATGGACAAGACGCAGCCTGGCACTACCTACTGCTATTATAAACATATTATGCATCTCCATTCGGGAGAAGATAACAATATAAATTGTGCAGCTCCTTAACCAGTTGCCATGAGTGACAACCGCAAATAGCTGCTGGGATAGCTTGAGAGACTTGCCTCCGCCTCTTTACAAGGAGCAATCAAAGGTGCTTCTTATTTCTGGGGCAGAAAAGTGAATCCAGGGAGCTATCAGATAACCGAGGTTCTTCTTTGCTTCCCATAGCAGCTGCTGCTTACAACCACGTTGTCATGTAATTGTAAAATGAGGATGGTAAACACGATACATAATTAAGGAACAAAGTGCAGAGAACCCTTAGAAAATGCACAAACAGAGAGTGGGATGAGATTTCTGCCAGCAGTGAATATCTTTATTAAAAGCTTGTAGTTTCTGGAAATTATTGTTTAATCAAATTATCGATGGGAATGAAATCAGGCTTTGGGGGAAGCGTCCAGTTCCTGCACTGTACCTGGTGTTACGTAACTGCTGTTTGTACTGGGTGGAAAAAAGCACTACCAGCACATTGTTCATCACTAGGAAAATCCTTGATAGTTGGGGGACCAATCTCTAGTTGTCGTGATAAAAAATATGAATAACTTAAGAAAAAGCTACTTAGAAATAAGTGTCTTTAGTCAATGCATGTTTTTGGGGTGTTTTTCTAATAAAAGAGCTTGTTGTAGAGAGAGTCTGAAGCCAACAGTAAATATTACAGTGGTTTTAGTGGAGACATCATTAGCTACATCATTAGCATCATTGCCCCACGCCTGGAAGTGTCCAAGGCCAGGTTGGATGGGGCTCTGGGTAATCATGTCTGGGGAGAAGTGCCAGGGGGTTGGAACTAGATGATTTCTGAGGTCCCTTCCAACCCAGACCATTCTATGATTCTACAAATGTCCATTAAATCAAGTGTTTGGAATAGCAGTAATAACACTGCCACGCACAGGTAGCTTGAAATCAGAGTTGGTGGTAAAGAAACTGGACTCAGACTCAGAGCTTGGTAAATGTTTAAAGTACATAAGGATTATTTTAGAATCACAGAATCACTAAGGATTGGAAGGGACCTTGAAAGAGCATCTAGACCAATCCCCCTGCAGAAGCTGCTAACAATTCCTAATATGATTTTCCAACATTGATTTCTGATGGAGAACCCACAGTATCATAGGACAGTTTGGAATGGAAGGGACTTTAAAGTTTGCCTAGTTACAACCTCCTCACCCTCCCTGCCAACTATGAGACCGGGTTGTTCACAGCCCCATCCAACCTGTCCCTGAACACTTCCAGGGATGGTTTGGGCTTCTGGATTAGCTCAAATCACCTAAGGCTTGTCACACAAAACCCTGTGGCCAAGTCCTTCAAGAAGAAATCCAGATTTCCAGGTATAAACATGACAGTCCTGGCACAGGACAATGCTGCTAAGGTACTGAGCTGCTCTCTGCATCTTTCTTGGATGTTGCTCATAAGAGAGCTGCTGGAAGAAGGACACATGGCAGCAAGTCCCTCTCTTTTGCTGATTTGACACTTCATCTTTCTGGCTTCCTTTCATGAAAGCATCTGCAGCCAAAGAAAACATCTGCTGAAACAACCCAGATTGATTTATTTATAAATAAATACATGCATTAACCTCTTTATTTACAAAGAGTCTTATTCTTTGTTCCCTTAGATACTTCATGATATGGCAGAGCTGTGGAAAGGCTTAACAGGCTTCAGGAAAAAGTTGAAGCTGAGAAATAGGGAGGGAGGAAAGGAAGGGATGCATAAAAAATAAGCAGAATATGTACTGCACATCAACTGCATGCCCACGTTTTCCAGTGATCAATCCATTAAGTATGGGACTTCTTTGTGATAAGAATAGACACCATTTGACACCAGTATAGGTCCAACAGCCAATAATTACTCTCTCAGCAATTATTTGGAGAGGTTGCTAATCAAAGATGATGCAAGCAAAGATGGTAATACTTATCTTCTAGAAATTGGAAGGGTCAGTATGTCCCAGAGCACATTCCTATCTGACTTTGTGCCTTCTGGGATCATCTTGACATTCATCCTAACTCTCAGAAAAAGGGAGATTTCCACAAAAATATCCTAAGAGGGTCATCATGTAGAAACTGCTGAGAACAGAATTCCACTCTCTCCGATGTAGGATGCTCAGGAGCTTCAGTTTCACAAAAGATGACTCATATCAGTTACAGCCTATGTCTTTCTTCTATGGAAATGCTTTACATTTCTATGATCTCTGTGGCACAGAAATCCTTCTGTTGAGAATAATGGAGTTTTGTCACAGGGATGGCTTTATCTGTGAATCTTAATCAGCCTCAATCTCGAATCTCTTCAAAGTTTGCCAAGTGCTGTGGTTTAGCAGCCGGTACTTCTGGCTTGTCACGGTGATTTTGAAATGGTTGCCAGGATGATACATAATCAGGGTATTCGTCCTTTAAAGGCACCGTTACTAGGTGCTTTGCAAGGATGCTTTGCTCACGTGTTGCCCTGTTGATGGTTCAGCTTGTTCTCTAAACCTGGCTTGCTTGAATATTACAGGTGGTAGCAAATGGCAAGCGTTTAGCTGTGCCTCTCCCCAAGTGCAGTACCTGATACCATAAAATCATAGCCTTGTAGAATCACAGAGTGTGCTGGGTTGGAAAAGACCCCCAAAGCCCATCCAGTCCAACCCTCCTACAACAAGCATGGACGCCTCTCACTAGAACAGATTGCCCAGAGCCCCATCCAGCCTGACCTTGAAGGTCCCCAGGGATGGGGCCTCCACCACCTCTCTAGACAACCTGTTCCAGGGATCCCCCACCCCCAACTTTGTCCTGATGTCTAACCTCACTCTACAAATGAGTACAACACAGGAACCCAGATCCCCAGCAATTACAGGTGGCCCAAAGTTCTGCACCAGAGACTCTGTCTAAACAGCTTTCTGTCTCAGAAAACCAAACTGTGCCCTAGAAATTATCTTTATTAGAAGGTCAGATCTCCAACACAGATTCCTTCTCTTCTCTTCTATCCTTCCTGTGATAATGTAAACCAGGCTTTGCTGTACAAACAGCAAGTGCCTTAAAGAAAAGCAACAGAAGGAGTTTCATTTCTTCGTGTATAGCTTCTCTCCAGTATGAAACATAAGCTGTGGTGAGACTAAACCACAGTTACGGGGCAAGAAAATTACTGCAACATTGGAAGATGTCCCGGAGGGGATTCTCACACCAAAGTGGATTTATTCCTCCTACAGTGACTGCTACTGCAGCACCATTTTTACAGCTCTGTGCTACTTTCCCAACCGCAAATGTGTGAAGTAATGGAGCAAAGTCCAGGCTGGCTGTGTTTGTTTAAGTGACTCACATGGATGGGGCAGTGAGTTTGGGGACTGTCAGAGGACAGGCTGAGAGAGTTGGGGTTGTTCAGCCTGAAGAGGAGAAGACTCCAGGGGGATGTTGTAGTGGCCTTTCAGAACTTCAAAGGGGCTGTCAGAAGGCTGGGGAAGACTGTTCACAGGGACAGCAAGAAGAGGATGAGTGGTCATGGTTTGAAGCTGGAAAAGGAGAGATGGAGGCTGGACAGGAGGACAAAGTTGTTGAATCTGAGGGTGGGAAATCCCTGGAACAGGCTGCCCAGAGAGGGGATGGAGGCCCCATCCCTGGACCCATTCAAGGTCAGGCTGGATGGGGCTCTGGGCAACCTGGTCTGGTAAGAGATGGCCCTGCTTGTTGTAGGGGGCTTGGACTAGAGGCTTTTTGGAGCTGCCTTCCCACCCAATACCTTCAGTGATTCTGTAATTCGATTTGCTTGGGGAGTGCAAGGCTGGCCACGGGTGGTTTCCCATGGCTTTGCCTTTCACTGCCTGGAAGGTTTCTGAACAGAAAACCGCCAGTTTAGGTAAATCAAACTGCATGTTCTTAAGCAAACAAAAGCTATAAATCCAGAAGAATTAATACTCAGCTCCTCTTCTGAGGTAGAAAAAAGCACTTTATTTCAAAGGGTAAAGTTGCATTGATTAAAAATAATAGATAAAACTACTGATTGATTAAAATTACCAGTTAAAAGCATGCAACAGGGGCTTTGGGGTGGCAATGGGAAGGGCCAGCATTGTGGAAAGCCAGTCGCCATCCAGCAGCACACCTCAGCAAGAGGAATCAGCTATAGTGAAGCAGGCATTTTCATGCTTCATTGGGGATAATCGAATTGTCAGAAATTTGTTGGTGCTGAGCTCTCAACGAAATCAGCCCACAGCCCTTTGGCTTCCCTTTGGTTTACATGAGGACTTACCCCTTGAGGACCTTCTTGGTGTACACGCAGTATCTCAGGCAATCAGATTTATATCCAATATGATATTATCTCTGAAAATTCACCTTCAGAATCGACAAATAAATGATCATTTGGCTGCTAAAATCCAACAGTTCAAAAGGTGATTTACGCTCCCCCCCCTCCTCACAGTTCTTGAAACTTCTCATGCATTTTCGCTTCCTATCTTTCATCATTTTGAAATTGAAATGATTGTGCTTTGAGCAAGCATTCACCTCGGCATCAGGGAACAATCTTTATGATTTTCAGTGTCCTGAAATATGGGGAGGAATAGTTCAGGTGGTAATAAATTTTACTGCCAGATAACACCGTATCCATAGAGAACACATATTTGCCAGGGCAAAAAATTTTCGAGTAAGGACCAATTAATTTTTGTAGAAAGAATATTTCTCAGATAAAAGAGCCTTCCATCTACTTTCCACTCCGTTGCGTTTTACTAGATCTAATTTATGTGTGGAAAGTAAAATAAAATTGAAATAAAAACATAATTTATATTGAAAACATAGCACATCCAAATATGATTCCTGGGAATGCAATTATTCCATGCAAAATAAAAAACCCAGCGTGCTTCGGTCTACGAATTTATGTGGATGTTCATTTATTTGCCAAATAAATTTTGTCTGAGGGAAGGATTAAAGAAAAGAAGAGCTGTCTAGCTCACCTGCAATATTTGCCTTACAACAAAGGGCTAATTGTAGGAAGCATCCCCATGTGTTTATCATTTTTATACACAGGATTATGTGTTGAAGCAGTTAACTTCTGTTGTTGCTGGTTCTGCTGGGGCTGGGAGCTTACAGAGGCATCTTTCTCCAGGTATACATGAAGGTTTTCCCCAAGAGAGAAGTCCTCATGTGACTTATGGCTGCCATTGCACCCCCCCACCCCATCGACCTAATGTCTTAAACATGATGGACTTTTATCTGGAAGATAATTATCACGATCATCGGAAATATGCTTTAACTTGAGAAAACGTAAATCACTTTAATTTGACAGCTGCAAAAGAAAAAACGTGTAATGAAGGTCAGCAGCAAGAATTGGAAAAGCTTGATCTGAATTTTAAACCTGAGAATTAAAAAATAATATCAGTGTTCACATATGGGGTGCAAACAGGAAAGCAAACTCTTTGTTCTCATAGAGTGGATGTTAAACACTCAGATCCCATCAGAGTCAGATAAAGTCGTAGATTCATAGAATCATGAGGGATCAGAATGGACCTCAAAAGATCATCTAGTCCAATCCTCCTGCCACAGCAGGGTCACTCAGACCAAGCTGCACAGGAACACAGCCAGGTGAGTCTGGAACATCTCCAGAGAAGGAGACTCCACAATCCCCCTGGGCAGCCTGTTCCAGTGCTCCAGTANCTTCCTCAGCCTTTCCTCATAAGGGAACTGTTCTACTTCCTTCATCATCTTCATTGCTCTACGCTGGACACCCTCCATCAGCTCTGTGTCCTTCTTGAATTGAGGACCCCAGAACTGGACACAGTCTCACCAGTGCAGAGTAGAGGGGGAGAAGAACCTCTCTTGATCTGCTAACAACCCCCCTTCTGATCCCCCCCAGGATGCTGTTGGCCCTCTTGGCCACCAGAGCACATTGCTGGCTCAGAGTCATCCTGCTGGCCACTAGGACCGGACTCCCAGGTCCTTTTCTCCTCCACTGCTCTCCAACAGGTCAGTTCCCACCCTCTCCTGGTCCCTGGGGTTGTTCTTGCCCAGATGCCAGACTCTCCCCTGACCCTTGTTGTTTTTAGCTCTCTTTGCTTGCTGTGAATTTCAGCCTAAGCTTTAAATGCCAGCAATGATGTGGTTTAAAGGGAGAAACTCACTGTGGAGTGGAAGGCTGTGTTGGAGTCCAGCATGCCAGCTCTGCCAGGAATTTGGCACTCGCTACTGCTGAGGTAAAATGCTCAGTCCTCTGATCCTTCTGGCTAAGATTTTCTCTAGCAGTCAGAGGCTTTTTCAGCTTTATGTGTTCTTCATTTATGTGCCAATGAGATTATCAGTGGAAGGAATAGAAACAGAGAGAATAAAGAACTCCTTTGCAACTGAGTAGTTTTGTATTCCTTAAACCTATCTGCATCTTCAAAGGATAAATAAGAACAGGAGAGTAGGAAGTCACTTGCAGATGGAAATGCAGAACAATGTGAAGAATGTTTAGGCATAGATTTGTTCTAGATGCATAATGCCTCTTCACTAGGAGGTTCCCTATCAATATCAGAAGGAACTTCTTCCCAGGGAGGGTACCAGAGCACTGGAACAGGCTGCCCAGGGGTTGTGAAGTCTCCTTCTCTGGAGACGTTCCAGACCACCTGGATGTGTTCCTGTGAGACTTGGTCTGGGTGATGCTGCTGTGGCAGGGGATTGGACTGGATGATCTTCCGAGGTCCCTACCATTCCCTAATGATTCATGAGTCTATGATTCTAATAACCCCAGCTTTAATTGAGCTCAGATGCACGGTACAAAGAGCAGAGGAGTTATCAGCTGCTCTTACTTTGCCATAAACATTCACATAAATAGTGAAGGTCTTCTGTAAAGATTTATGGCCTTAAAGACATAAACCAGAGCATTGGCACTGCTTAAGCAAAATAAAATCAACTCACAATGTGTGAGAGCATCACATATGTCACAGGCCAACAGAGCAAACCAAGGAAAGGAGAAACCTTGGGAAGGTAATCAGCTAGGGATACTCTTTCTGGGGCTGGAGCCAAAGAATTCCCAAAGAATTCTCATCACAGCCTGAAACTCCCTACATGTGCTTTGCTCTTCCTACCTGAGCACTGCAGGTAAGAAGGATCTAGCAAGAAGAGAACTCACTCATAGAATCAAAGAATCATCATAGCTGGAAAGTACCTCTAGGATCATCAAGTTCAGCCCTCATCCCAATATCTCCCCAACCCCTAGACTATGGCCTCAAGTGCTCTAGCTACTCATTTTTTAAACACCTCCAGGAATGGTAACTCCACCACCTCCCTGGGCAGCCTGTTCCAGTGCCCATCCACTCTCTCCATGAAGAACTTCTTCCTAAGATCCAATCTAAACCTCCTCTGATGCAACTGGAGGCCATTTCCCCTAGTCATCAGTGCAGTGCATCACACATCCCAACCCTTCTCAAAGGGGAGACTTTTCATTCAGCACCAGCTTTTACCAGCTTTACAGAGTGCCAGGCAAAACTTGCCCGAGGTCCCTTTTTGGATTCATGATTATGATTTGCCAACCCCTGGCTCACGCTATCTACAAGCTGTGGATTCTGTGTCTTCTTTTTGTTAGCCACCAGTTCAAATGGCAAGGTTGATCAGAGCAGTAAGCAGACGAGGTATTATTTACTTGTTCCTGTGGCAGCATCACTTAATTCAGGCTGGACAGACTGCAGCAATTAGGATGCATTTTTCATTCACTCCAACGAGTCAATCAGTGGCTTCACTTATGTGCGAAGGAGAAGCAACAAACCCAAAACAAAAAGGCAAAATTAAAAAGCAAACAATCAAATCCAAAGACTTGTTTGTTGGGCTATAAACAGGCAGTTTGTTTTTTAAGATCAACGTTTACGTGAAATGAGCGAATTCACAGCCCCTAGTTAATAACTATTGGAATGAAGAGAGGAATCATTAGCATTTAGCACTGATAGGATAATAACAGGATCTAAAAAATATCCATAAAAAAGAGGGAGTACTGGAAAATCTACCGCAAAGTGGCACCTTCAGAATAAAATGTAGGTGAAAAATGGAATAATAGACAGAAAATGTTTTAAACATGAAGGGCATCAGAGTCTCTGTTCATCTTGGAAGCGAGTTGATGGTGATAGGTGCTGTATGCAGATCCTGTAAATAATTATAAAGATAATGAAGCCAAATGTGGAAGAAAAGAGATGGGATTTCGTCTGGATATAGATCTCCAAAGGTCTGTAAGAACAACTAGAAGAGCTGCAAATGATCTTCCATTCAGCACCACTCGGGATCACTCCCAAGACCCAAGTGGAACTATGAGGTTTGCTATGCTGAGCATGTGTGTAGGATAGAATCATAGAATGATAGAATCATTAAAGATTGGAAGGGACCTTGACATTTCATCTAGTCCAATCCCTCTGTCACATCAGGAGCACCTAGACCAAGTGGCACAGGAACACATCCAGGCAGGTCTGGAACATCTCCAGAGAAGGAGACTCCACACCCCCCCTGGGCAGCCTGTTCCAGTGCTCCGGTACCCTCACTGCTCAGCTCCATACAAGAAACCTCTGAAGAAAATCCATTTCTCCTGCATCCCGTGTTTCTGCTGTCACTCTAAGATCCCCCCCCACCTTTTCCAGGGTGAAAGAAATGAACAAAAAAAAGATGTTATAGCTAATTTCGGAAATAACTCTCATTTAGACTTAAAGCCTCTGAAGCCATAAAGGGGCTGTATTATGAATATGATTGTCTGAAGTTAAGACTCTCTTTTTTATTCATTTGTCTGGCAATTTATTTGTAAAAAGTAAGCAAACTGAAATGAGCAGGCAATCAGCTGCCCTGCCACAGTATTTTACCCAAGGGTATTCTCCAGGAACGGAGGCAGACTATTTTAGCCATACAATGTAATATTTATACCTCCATCATGAGAAGAACTCATGACCTTACTCCTAGTTGTAATGGAAGGGTATATATTAAAAAAATAACCCTCTCTTTCTAATGAAAGACGTTGCAATACCCCAAACCCTAATACGAGTGGACAGAGGTATTTTGAGGTATGGCAGGACGTATTCCTTTGGAGAAATCATCAGCAGGTCTGCAGGTACAAATGAGCACCTCTACAAAGGAGCGTTTGGGAGGTTGCTTACGTTTGGAGAGCTGTGAATTCAACTTCCACATTCACCTGTACTTTACACAGGTCTTTGCTCTTTGTATAAAGTTCATTTGCAGGCAGATTTCTGTAGTCAGTGCTGAGAAGTAGCTTGTTCTCCTTTCTCAAACCCAGCCAGGCTGCAGCAAAAAAATACCCTGTGGTTTCAGTGCTCGACTAATTTGGAGTGACTAGATAAATGGAGATGTTTGTGGGCAGTCCAAAGGATGAATAAAAATCAGATATGGCATTTTTACTGGGGAAGATCTGTCTGAGGACTGCCTTTCTTACTGCTACAGTGGTGGGATGGAGTGAGAACCTTGCCCCAGTGCCTTGAATAGCAGAGGCTCTTTAATTATCCAGGGTAAGAAGCGATATTCTAAGGCTTTTCTCTCATTGGGGTAGATGTGATGCCTTATAAAAATATCCTAGAGACGATGCTCTCACATCTACACTGACAATGTAACGTGCTCCATCTTCTCTCGCTTACCCCCATGCTAATTCAGTAGGGTTTAACCTGGCTGACGTGGTTAGTCGCTAGCAATACAATTTGGCCCAGTATAGATCCAACTGTAAGGGGTCTGAGAGTGGTGGGTAACACCGAACAGGAGCCAGAGGAGCGTGATCACCTCCACCGGAACGAAAGCAGCCCTTTAGAAATAATCATAGAGGCTGTAGGCACAAAACAGGAGAGGATGGTGGCAATATGCTGGGACTGTGTTGTGCTCCCTCCTCCATCCCTATTACACAGCCTGGAGCCCAGTCCAGGCTCATGAACACCTCTTTTAGGGTAATTCTAGGGCAGACGTAAAAGACACACAACAAGATGAAAGACAGTCTGCACTGGTGTTTCTCCTCGCTGGAGTCACAACCACTGAAAAGAGAATATTGTTCCCGTAACAAAGGTGTATATTGTGAACCCAAGCAGACGATGATGAACGCTGGCAACAGACTTCCTGTATCAGCCAGCAGGAAGGCTAAATTATAGCAGGGAAAAATTAGGATTAAAACGACTCTATGATGAATTTCCCATTTTGCCTGGAATAAATAAACCTCTGAAACTGTTGTTCTAATAGCTGAGCCGGTATCTGCTAAGGAGCTAACATCTTCAGCTTTATTGTTTTGTCAAAATATGAAGAATCTCAATATATCTCCATAATTCAGTGTTACACAAAGAAGCATTTTTGTGCCATATATAGCCAAGATTGTATTATACTTTTGAGATCATAGGTAATGATGACAAAGTGATCTGTGTTCAATTTCAGCATTAATGTCTGGTTTGAACAAAGCCTGAAATATGGTCTGGGAGCTAAGAGGCTTTAATATTAAGATCTTTAACTGTAATTTATGTGACAGAAGATAGGGTTTAGCATAATAAAATGTAATGGGCTCTTAGAATGAAGAGGACTAAGAGACAATTGAAAACAAGGTAAAAATGGTAAATTATAAATAACAGTAAATTTACCTTTATGTTGTTACTTCATTTATTTTTGATTTGTTAGACAGGCTCTGTAATTTCTCATTTCGCTGCGTTCGGAATCAGGCCTTCCTGCACCTCAGGAATAAAAGGGTCGAAGGCACAGCAATGCTGTTGGGCAACTCTTATGAAAAGTGGTATTAGGGCTCCAAATGAAAACTCTTTATCTCCAGAGATTGCAATGCAGCTGTGAAAATTCAGCCTGAGTTAAATTTCAACACAAAAATATGCGGGGAACAAACTCTTTGCTCATTTTACCTACAAAGAAAAAGAAAAAGCAATCAATCAGCCTGGCTTTTGAGGGAATTCTCTTAAGCCTAAAGAATGAAGAATGCAAGTAGCATCCTTTAATGTTCACTGGAATTCTGCTTGATGGAAGGAAAATAATGCTAATAAGGAGCTGGCATTTTTGTCAGGTGAGTTTTGCAAAGTGCTTGTAGACGGTGACCACTAACTGAAGCCTCTCCTCATT
The DNA here is from genome assembly GCA_013397515.1 of Upupa epops. Lineage (NCBI taxonomy): Eukaryota > Metazoa > Chordata > Aves > Bucerotiformes > Upupidae > Upupa > Upupa epops. The sequence continues at coordinate 74,414 of VZRI01003754.1, read as the reverse complement.
ACAAGCTAATTCTTATATTAAAGATTCAAACAAGATAATGGCACAACATGAGTCAGTTCTGGATAAATATCCTGGTCCACCAGGTCTTGGAAGAGTCCCGGACAGAAGTGATGGCTTCTACATCACATCACTGTCCAGGGACTGGCTTTGGTCACTCTCCTGTACATGAAGAGGAGAAGCTCAATGATTCTTGAGCATAGTTCCACCCCTACCTTGTACGTTACAGACTATTATAGGCTATGCCTGGGATAGGCCAGTGACCTAATAATTCCCTTCAGTGTATACCTGGCCTGTCCTATAAACGACTGAAATAGTTAAGAAGCCTCCTAATGTCTTCTATAGCAACTGGAGTCTCCTAGAAGCAGAAATCAGGTCTGAGATCAGAAAAGGTTAAAAAGAAAGACTACAGCATTTCAAAGAGGTGATCCTGATGAGATACAACTCAGGATAAACACAAGGTTTTAATGATAATTAATAAAACATGCTGGGGATGCCTTCCAAAGGAGTGATGCATAAGAAATGAATCATGCAAATGTAGTCATTAGCTAAAATTACCCTATGTAATAATCACATATTCTGAAAAATTTATGATAAAGGGAATCTCCTGACCTCAGACAACTTTGTGCAGCTTTAGGTGGCTTCAGAGCAAACCTGCAGGTGAACTCAAAGCTGGAAGGTGGGGTGTGTGTTTTTACATCCATAATGTTGGGAAGGGACTTCCATGTTCTAAGAGCAATGTAAATTCATGGAATTATTAGGGATTGGAAGGGATCTTGATATCTCATCCAGTCCAATTCCTCTGCCACAGTAAGATCACCTAGACAAAATTGCACAGGAACACAGCCAGACGGGTCTGGAACATCTCCAGAGACTCCACAACCCCCCTGGGCAGCCTGTTCCAGTGCTCCTGTACCCTCCCTGGGAAGAAGTTCCTTCCGATATTGATATGGAACCTCCTCTGTTCCAGCTGGCACCCAGTGCCCCTTGTCCTATCACCAGATGACCTTGAGGAGAGCCTGGCTCCATCCTCCTGACACCCACCCCTCACATAGTTATAGACATTAATTCATCCTCCTCTATTTCTTATTTAAAAAACATTCTGTGTGGTCTGTAGCCCAAGGAACCTGTCCTGCCACCCTGCATAAGCGAGTGCTGTTGCTATAGGAAGTGTGATTTATGGGAAAAAGACTCTGATTCAGTTTTCCTAGTCTTCAGCTGTCCCTGTCTGTGGGCATATGGCATCTGTGATGCCCCTGCTCAGGCAAGTGTTGTGTTAAACCTGCTCCTGAAGTGAGTGAGGACTTTGGAAAGGCATTGAGTTCTGTCAGATGCAGAGTTCCAAATTCTGGCCACAGGGGTGGTCACCTCTTCAGCAGTTTACACTGGCCATGACTTACAGATGGCTCAGATGGGCAATGAACAGCAAAGAGGCCGAAAGGTTGCTTCTGTGTTTGGGGTATTGTATAAAACATAGGGTTTTGGATCATTTCAAAGAGGATTTCAGGAAGGTTGTGGAGTCACCATCCCTGGGGGGGTTCAAAAAACACAGATGTGGCACTAGGGAATAGAGTTTGGTGGGCAGAGTGGAGTTGAGTTGATGGTTGGACTGGATGAAATCAGAGGTCGCTTCCAACCACTCTGTGAACTGTGCATAGGGTACTGCTTCAATGAGAAAGGACATCTGCCTGAGTTATCTTTCAGCTCAAATAGAAAAACCCTATAATTGGAACTAAGTTCTCAAATACTTAGTCCCAGCAGCTGCCCTCATGGTTTTCTGCCAGGCAGCAACGGTCTCTTGCTTTCTGCACTGCCAGTATCGGTGTGATCAAGGTACCTGTCTCCTGAGTGCTGAATTTTCCCCGACTCCTTTGGAGAGATTAATCTGTTGGGCATGTCTACAAAGAGGATGAGTTCCCTCCCTGGGAGAACCTACGCTCTCAGATAGGTGTGCACCAGTCAGGAGTTAAGCAGGAATCAACCAAGGTGGAGACTAGATCAAAGGTTATCAACAGCAGGGAGCTTTAATGACGATTGTAGAGGAGAAAAGCCAGGGCTGATTTCAGGATGCGACCATTGTGTTCAGTTCCAGTTACCAAACAGGGGAACTGGAGGATCAGATAGGCCAGTGCAGGTGGTGGAGGACTGTAGCAGCAAAGTCAGGGTTTGAAAGAAAGCCAAGATGGGCTTTTATAAAAAATCCCACCACAAAATGCTTGTCATTGACTCACTTGGGAAATCATATTCCTGTCCTTTCTTATCAGCTGGTGGCTCTTCTGCTCCTGTGAAATCTGACCTCTGGGTGGAATCCCCTCAAGATAAAGCAGACGGAGAGGGTTTGCTGTGCTTACCTAAACTGAGAGAGGTGAGCATTCCTTGTGCTGTGGCTAAATTATCCTGTAGGACCAACAGAGCCTGAGCGATGCGAGAAAGGAGCCACAAGCCATTTCCCTGCAAGACAAGCGAAGAACACACTATATATTCCTTGGGATTGCTTCAGCATGTTGCCTGGATGATTACTTCAGATTAATAAGTGTATTTTAAATGCAATAGCACATGTCTTTAAAATAAACATGCTTGCTTTATTAATTGCAGAGATTTGCCCTGCCACACGGCTAAGTGGCTCTGGAGTAACAGGTTTTAGGATTTGATTACAGCACCATCTACTGGGTATTGGACTTCTCATGTCCCCAAACCCTTCCTGGCATCTCTAGCTGTTACGGTAGCAGAAAAGGATCACTTTCAGAAGAGTCCAGGGAAAGAGAAAATGGAATAAATTTGTCATTTCATTAGGACCTAAACTTGAATGCTCTTGAAATCAGTGCAAAGAGTCATTCATTCAGTGGGATTTGGCTCTTTCCAGTGATGCTCAGCTAGAGGCATATTTAATTGGACTCAGCAATGAAAAACAGATCTAAAGAGTGAGACAGCACGCTTGCTGCGATATGTTTCAGATAATTATAACAAGGAATCATCCGTTTAACTAATAAGGGAATGATAGGGGGCTGAAAGGGTGTGCCTAGACAGGTAGGAGTGAGCAAACAAATGTGATGTCCTCAGGCAAAGCAACTAAACGGCAGCAGAAAGCGCTGAATTAATTTCAAGAAAGCAATTTTACTTAAGGGATTAATCAGTTAGACTTAACTCATACCATGTAATAGGAATCTCTGATTTCCTCCTGGAGAGGGGGCAGGTTTCAAAGCTGATTAGTGGAGCAACGTCTATAATATTTGTGTTCCCCAATGATTGTTAATTTTGCAGATAATCCAATCTCCCACTGACTTCTACATGGCTGGAAGTGTTCTGGACATACCCCTGCTACCATCTGAGTAGTGCTGTGTGCCATCTGTTAGTGCCACCATCCTTAATCTCAATAGGGTTCGATTCAACACAATCCAGTCATGCAAAACCTTTTGTAGCTCTTTTTTTGTGCCCATAAATTGATGTGTTTTACTCTTTCTCCAAGAGGCTTTGGGGAAAGGCTGGCAAACAGCTGTTATGAACAGACCTGGCAAATGTAGGAGCTCACCTAGGAAGTCCCCTCCTGATGGAGCCCTGGTCCTTGGAGCAAAATCTGTGTTTTGGACCACCTGGCTGGCAGATCTGACAGCCCCAACCCTGTGGTGCTCCCCAAAAAACACCTCACAGCCCTTTTCATCTCTCCATTCCCATTTGCTATTACACAGAGAGACTGGCCTCAGTATTGTGCTGTGCAGTGATGGATGACCACGTACAAAAAAGTCCCCTCCTGATCGACCTTGTTCTCCATCACTTTTAGTCATGTACCAGCTGTAAACTGGCCGAGGAACTCTATGAACAAAACCCAGGGATGGTCTGAGCCCAAAAGGGCAGATCAGGTTGCCCTTTTCATATACTTTCTGAATTCCCCCTTAAGCTTTCTGTGTTCTGGAAGACACATTCACACTTTACAAAGGGAAATCAAACCCCAAACCAACCAGCCAGCCAACTGATAATCCAGATAATCACAGTGCAATGACACTGATGTGGGGATCCAGGTAAGAAAATAAACCCCTGTTCACCATGAAGGAGATGCTGAAACCTCCTGTGGTCATTAGGGATGAGCTCTCACTGTTACACCTTCAAACCTTTTCCAGAGCCTCCTTAGACTGATACTGGGTGAAAGCTGCAAGTGCAGCAGGGTTTCTTTACCCCACAGTGAATCCACTCACCCAAGCCTTGCAATAGGATAATGAAAAGTCTCTGCTGTCACAGGTAAGGTCAATTTTTATATTTATTTTTATTCTATGCAAATCTTTGAAATATTACAGCTAGAATTGGAATCTATTTATTGTCTGGACAGTACTCATTTTCTCTCTGTTTTAGTAGAAAGGTTTTCCTTTCCCCCTCCCCACATGATTAGTAGGAAGTTAATGCTAGTCTGTAACACAATCCATACTAGATGGAGCAGTACAGCAGTACCACTTGGATTTAGGGTACTAAATTAGTGGAAATTAGTTTAAAGAAGCACTGGAACAGGCTGCCCAGGGAGGTTGTGGAGTCTCCTTCTTTGGAGATGTTCCAGACCCGCCTGGCTGTGTTCTTGTGTGACTTGGTCTGGGTGATCCTGCTGTGGCAGGGGGATTGGACTGGATGATCTTTCGAGGTCCCTACCATTCCCTAATGATTCTCTGATTCTTATATTTATTATCAACACATTTTATAACTAGATATCTGGTATCAGCTAAATGCCCAATGATGCAGTGCAGGATCCTTCTGTAGCTGATCTGTTCCAAAAGGCTTACGAGCCATTTTTAAAGTCTGTTATTGATTCCTTTGTGCTCATAGAAAGCAGAGCTTTTTCTAGCCATAAATTCATATTTAGATGGTTCTTACTTCTTGGTAATCTGCTGTGACAGACTCCTAGGTATACCTGTCCCCTGCTCGTAAGGAGAAGGACAACCAGGCAGCTGAAGCGAGTTAATCTCCGCTCTTGCAGTGGAGAGGGGATGTATGAGACACGGTGGGGATGTTTCTACTGGGCTTTCTCTGGAAGCAGGGAAGGGCTGCAAAAAAACCCCCATGGGATGCTTGCTAATGCAAGGGGAGAGAATCCAGTGGAGGAACTCACATGAGGACACTAAGGAAGGTCACAGCAACTGAGCCATAGTAATGAAGTGATGATGATAGGAGGGTTTGTCTGCAACTGCCTATAAATTCTGCATACAACTGCCATGCAATTCCTAGTGTTTCTCTTGCCTTTTTTAAATCATGCAACATTTACATCCAGTTTTATGATTCTTCTAGCTTTATAATTCTTCTATCCCTCTGAGGCATTCAGGGAGCTGAAGGAAAATGTAGGAGAGCCGAAGCTTTCCTGAAAGAACCTTTTAGGTTGATGGAGAGCAAAGGGATGGCAGTGATTGTGTGGATGAGGACGGTAGCGGTGGTGACAAATGGCCATTCCCCACGTTTGGTAGCTTCACTAAACAGGGACTTCTTCACACTTGTTATTTGCAGGATTATTTTGTCCCAGATCCCACGTGGCAATAGATCCTTTCTGAAAGGCATTCTAACACATTTTTCTTAGCCGGAGACTGAAACCAGTGGAAGAAACGGGGCTACCTGATGAAATATCCTGTTTAGTTCAGTGGTGGTAGAGCATTTAAACACTGCTCCTCCAAAACAACACCACCATTTGCTAGAAGCAAGTGGCGTTGCCTGCGCCTTCAGAGAGGAAGGTAACAGGGTGACGTTTGATCTGAGGCGATCTGATGACAAATATTGCTGACCGGAGGAAGACGAAATGCCTCCTTCCATATGTATGAGCCTGACTAAGCTAGTAATCCCCAGTTTAAAGAACTTTTTCTAAATTTAATAAAGAGGTTATTTTAAACTTAGATCTGCAAAACATACCTCCAGCACATTGCCTCGGTGAAATATCCCCCTACATGAAAATATAGACAGTTAGTTTTTTCTTCCAAAGTGAAACACTGCAAGGTCTTTCATTACTGGTTTATTATGCTTTCTGTATCTTTGCTCATTTTTCACCAGTATTGCATTAAGTATTGATATTGATTTCTTGTAAATGGTACTGAAATGGATGGCTCACAGTTTTTGTTATTGTTCTGTAGCACTTGTATGTAATTTATTATAGCTGCAATGGAACCTGCCCCTTGCTGCCAGGGTTTAAATTAAATGTGCCATGTTTTGGCCCCTAGTAGTCACGTACATTTCTCATTCCAGATCTAAAAGTGTTATGTAGAAAGTTACTCCTATAATTACTTCCTTGATACTATTTAAAAAGTTTATCTCAATAATTTTGGTAATTAAAATGTAATATATTGGTGGAATTAACAGTGTTTTTCTTTCCCATTGCAGAGGCAGATTGCTGTCCTGTAAAAAGAATGTGGGGCAGCTGATAGTCAGGACTGGCTTTGCTCTTTCTGAGAGAAAAAGGGCAAATCAAGTCCTAATATTTTTCATGTGTGGTGGATCTAAAGACTTCCAAAAAGGTGATAATGGAAGATAATTGCTTTGGACACTGAGGAGGAGCAGTCTTATTGGAAGGGCTGTCTCTGGACCACTTTAATGTAATAGACTGATTCTGGGCTCCAAACCTGTCCCAGATCCATCTATTATTGTCTGAGAATAAAGCTATAGCACTGCTATAAATGAAATCATAGAATCATAGAATCATTAGGGATTGCAAGGGACCTCGAAAGATCATCCAGTCCAATCCCCCTGCCACAGCAGGATCACCCAGACCAAGTCACACAGGAACACAGCCAGGTGGGTTTTAAACATCTCCAGAGGAGACTCCACAACTCCCCTGGGCAATCAAGCAAAAAACCTCACCATACCAAATCTCTCATGGTTTCTTCATGTAGGGTTTGAAGAGATGATAATATGGATTGGGAGAGGGGTTTTAAAGGAAAAAACCTGATTGACAAGGCAGCATCCAAGGTATTGAGACGAGTGGTACAGAACGTCTGTCTGGAGTCCAGAAGAAAATTCATCATTAGAATAATTAACACTGGAATAATCTCCCGAGGGAAGGGGTCAATTGCCCTAGAAAGTTTTCAGACCCAGCTGGACATGCTTCTGGGACATCTGCTTTAAACTCTACTTTTAACTTGATAGGTTGGACTAGATGAACCTTGAGAACCCTTCCAACCTGGTACCTATGACTCAGCCAGTTTTATTTGCTGCTATTTTTAATATAAATAAATGCGGCTATTCTGGCAGGGAATGGACAGTTTTCCACCCTGTCCATTAAAAACCTCCTGCCCCAAGAGTTTGAAAGGATTGGGGTGAAGGAAGGAGAGCTATTTGGTGCTTTGTTGAAATGTCTCTGTGTTTCCTCTTCTTGCTGGTGCATTTGAGTCTCTGGACTGGTGGGTGTTCCTAGTCCATTAGCGTGGCACTCAGGACATTGTACTGGTGTAAAGCACATTACTTCTAAGTTGGTTTAGAAGTCATTTATAATGAAACTCCGAGCTTTTCACACAAGATTAACTGCAACCCTTTACAAAAAGTCTTAGTTCCAGTTCACTGAATAAATCCAATTGCCATTTCACAGGCTCTTCTGGGGTTTTCCCTCCCCTTGATTTTGGACAACATCGCTTACTCTTTGTCCCACAGCTTTAAATAGGTCTGTTTGTCCTGCTCATCTCCCTCTGCTCATCCCACGAAGTGCCTGAACCCATCCCCACAGCCTTGGTACATGAAGCCTTTGAAGCACCTCAGGAGTATTTTCACAACAAGCAAGCTCACAGTTACCCCTCAGAAATTCAACATTTATTCAACAAAGCGGCTGAAATAACTGTTTTTAAGGCTGATGTGAACACAAAGCACAGCCCAGCCCTAATTCTCAGGCAGCCCTGCTGCTCCACCACTAGCTGGGAAGGACTCTCTACTACTGAAATGGCATTGAATTCACCAAAAAGCATCTTTCAAGTGTATTATGCAGCTCTGTAGTTGACTGCCTCAGCCAGGTTACGGCCACATCCCCCACCCTTACACTGGTTAATCTTTCAGCAAGGTCTGTAGGGCAAATTCCCAGCTGCATGGATGGGGGTCATTTTGGTTCGTGGGGTCTAACACTATCGGTGACCAAGGGGGAGCTGTAGTTTGGGATCCTCACTGGGCAAAGCAGCCTCCTGCTGCTGGGGAAACTGGGGAAACTGGTGAAAGGGGGAAGGATATTGAGGCAGAGAAAGCAGCAACCTCCCCATATGGTGAAGAGGCGCTGCTGTGTGTCATGTCATCCCTGGAAGCAAGAGGCAAAATCTGCCACAGTTCAAGCTTTCTCAAGTGAGTGAGAATGGGTCAGGAGGTTGTGCAGGTGTTGGAAGTGGGCTGAGCTCAAACAGAGAAGCAGAAGAGCTCACTTTGCTGCGGAGGGTAGGTGTAGCACTGATAGGAACAGGCCTTGACCTTGAGCACTTTCCTGGAGCTATTCATGACCCTAAATCCATCCTCAGGGTTAGTCAAGCAGAGCAGCTCCTTGCCTTTGATGCACAAGCCTGGCCTGATGCAGGGTGACTCCTAGATTGGTGAAGGAGAGCAGGAAGGGCATTTAACTTTGCACAAGGCTTCGGTGTAGACTGGAACTGTAAAGCAGGGGGAGATGACAGGGTGAATATTGCTAGTTAAAAATAGAACAGGGAATTTAATACAGCTGTGAAATCCCTCACTGGTGCATAAATGGAGTGACTCTGGGCAAGAACAACCCCAGGTACTAGCATAGGTTGATTGGCCTGTTGGAGAGCAGTGTAGGAGAAAGGGACCTGGGGGCCCTAGTGGCCAGCAGGATGACTCTGAGCCAGCAATGTGCTCTTGTGGCCAAGAGGGTCAGAAAGGGGTGGTTAGCAGATTGAGAGTGGTTCTTCTCCCTCTCTACTCTGCACTAGTGTGACTGCATCTGGAGTATTGTGTCCAGTTCTGGGCCCCTCAGTTCCAGAAGGACACAGAGCTGCTGGAGGGTGTCCAGTGTAGAACAACAAAGATGATGAAGGAAGTGGAACAGCGCCCTTATGAGGAAAGGCTGAGGGAGCTGGGTCTCTTGAGCTTGGAGAGGAGGAGGCTGAGGGGGGACCTCATTCATGTCTATAAATATGTGAGGGATGGATGTCAGAAGGATGGAGCCAGGATCTTCCCAGTGTCATCTGGTGATAGGACAAGGGGCAATGGGTGCCAGCTGGAACAGAGGAGGTTCCATATCAATATCCATATGACCTTCTTCCCAGGGAGGATGACAGAGCACTGGAACAGGCTGCCCAGGGGGGTTGTGGAGTCTCCTTCTCTGGAGGTGTTCCATACCCACCTTGCTGTGTTCCTGTGCAACTTGGTCTGGATGATCCTGCTGTGGCAGGGGGATTGGACTGGATGATCTTTCAAGGTCCCTTCCTATCCCTAATAATACTATTGTATGACTTGTTTTCACCCAGGAGATCCCTACACCCAATCTCAGTTTTAATGCCACAATGCATTTCTGCACCAGTGTGGTTGTTGCCGTGAACTATTGTCCTCTTGTGGTTAATCTGGAACCGCTAAGAACAACCCTCCCTGCTCCCATCTCAAAGCGTGAGATTTTTTTTCCAGTGGGGTGGACACGAAAGGCTCTCAGCATCCCAGCAGCTTCATGCTGTTCAAACAGAAAGGGAGTCTTGACTTCCCTTGGACAGATTACTTTGCCATATTTACAGGCTTTATTTTTCTTGGCCTTTCATCGCATTAAAACGAGTGTGGATGCATTAAAAGAAAGATGGAACCTGATTCTCACCGCAGGAGGGTTGGACCAGATGACCTTTAAAGATCCCTTCCAGCCTAACACATTCCATGAGTCTATGATTAATGAAGAATCAAACCTTAAACAGGGGTAGTGCCCGGTTTCTTCAGCAGTATATCTGAATGACTGCGTTTACAAGGAAAACCTCCCCATCAGGGAGCAGGTCCTGCACTTTCTTTGACTCCTGGCAGTTTGTTATTCCCATTTCCACAACCATAAAGGCTAAGGGACACAGCAAGGTAAGGACCATAACCTACATTAATAGCTGAGAAATTTGTCTCTTAGCAAATCTCTGTTTCTGAAGAGCTCTCTGGGGTGTTTGCAGCGATGTGAAATAACCAGCGCTGGAGGTTGGCAGTGCAGAGGAGGCCACTGAGGAAGGGTGAACACAGAGCAATGGGGGTGAAACTGGGCAAGGATCAAATAAGGAAAAATCTACTCTTGCTTCTCCCAACAACTCATAAAACTCGGCTGTGTTTATTCCAGGGCAGTGGTCTAGTCATTACCCCTGCAGGTACTGATGCTTAGAGAGATGGTTTAGTAGTGGACTTGTCAGTGCTGGGTTAACAGACTGATGATCTGAAGGGTCTAACCAAATGATTCTGTGAGTTTATATTCTGCCATCTCAGCTACCTGAGTGTTGAAGAACAGACTGAGAGGAATGAAGTAAGACAAGGGGCGATGGGTGCCAGCTGGAACAGAGGAGGTTCCATATCAATGTCAGCAGGAACTTCTTCCCAGGGAGGGTACCAGAGCACTGGCACAGGCTGCCCAGGGGGGTTGTGGAGTCTCCTTCTCTGGAGAAGTTCCACACCCACCTGGCTGTGTTCCTGTGTGACTTGGTCTGGGTGATCCTGCTGAGGCAGGGGGACTGGACTGGATGATCTTTCAAGGTCCCTCCCCATCCCTAATATTTCTATGCTTCTATAATTTCTTGAGGAAAATGAGAAACTGAAGTAAAATAACTAGTGATGAGAGAGTTCAGCCAAGAAAATGGAGTTGTTTTGCATAGATACACTCTAAGAAATCTGACAGCACAACATTTACAAATCCCACACGCTGTTCCAGCCCTTCTACAGGATGATGTACAACATTTGCAGCAGGACCATACCCCAGAGAATGCTACTGTCACTCAAAGCACCATAAAACCACATCATCTCCTATCTTGTCACCTCTGCGCTCTTTGTGGAACCACTCACATCTGTCAAGATTAGCTCTCCAGAGTGCTTAGATAGCATCATTAACTTGCTGCCTGTTTTCTTAATCAGTCATTACATTCAAAAGTGTCTTCAAAATTTTAGAGACATTCAGAAAAGCAATCTTTATGATGAAACAGGGTGAATCTCAAATATACTCTATGAGTTGGGTAGGAGGTCAAGTGAAGCCTTCATTCTTCCAAACTTCACCTCTACAAATGCAGGTACCTTCTGACATCTGTTATATATGCTTTGTTTTCTCCTTCCACACTATGAAAACATCAAGGTGAGTTACTACAAGGCAAGGTTTGGTTTGGCTTGGAGCTGTCTAACTCCACGTCAGCGGAATCATGGTACTCAGGCCTGAGAGCTGGAAGGTTCAGACATGAAATGGAAAATACCTGATTATCCAATCTGGCAATGCTTGCTTGTGGCCAGAAAGCCAACAGCATCCTGGGCTGCAGCAAGAGAAGCAGGATCAGTAGGGTGAGGGAAGGGACCCTCCCCCTCTATTCTGCTCTCCTGAGACCCCA
>VZRI01003754.1:46529-62845 GCA_013397515.1 Upupa epops | reverse complement strand
CCAGCTCCCTGGAAGTGTTCAAGGCCAGATTGGCTGGAGTCTTGAGCACCCTGGTCTGGGGGGGGAGTCCCTGCACATGGCAGGGGGGTTGGAACTGAATGATCTTGAAAGTCCCTTCCAATCTGAACCAGTCTATGGATCTATGAATTTATTTCCAGCCCATGTCTCTTGCTTTACCCTGAATGAAAGGCTGTTTTACACAGCCCTGTTCTGAGTGGAACACATCAGCTAATGAGCCAAAACATCTTTGCTTGGTAATCACACGAAGTATTTTTGCTGGACCTTAGACCTCCGTCGTCAGATCACAGGCTGTACCTTAGGACAAGTACAAACCCACCTCAGACTACAGCCTGGGACTGATTTCATCCAATATATTCTTACTGGGTGAGTTTGTGTGTCGAAAGGTGAATTTATTGAGAAGATAAAGGAGAAAAAAATAATCTCCTTGATCTTTTTTTCCCCCAAAATACAAATTAGCCACCCAGATGGCTTAGTTTGCCCATCAGAAGTAGCCACCTATGTTAGTTTTGCTCTATATTAGTTTGTTCCAGTCCCCTGAGAGCTGACAGATGCAGAACCCAGGGCTCCTACTGGGGCAGTGATGATGCATTTTGCAGTAGCACAGTGGAAAATCTGAGCCCCGGAGATGTTAATCTGATCTATCAGCCCTGGTGTCCCACACCCCGGCCCCGGTGCAGGAAATTAAAGAGTGAGATCTACAAGGGAACTATTTCATAATGCTTTAAACAAACGAACTTAACATGTTATAATCTCTGGAAGATTGTTTTGTTGGTAGCAGCGCTGCCTGCAGCGTGAATCAGTGGTGTGACGGTCGCATCAGCTACAGCCCTGAGCTACCCTGAGGACACTTACTTGAGCTTTATCATTACTGAGTAAGTTACTCAATCATCGTCAGCTTGCATTTGGGCTGAGTTTTACAGGAAGAACTGCTCCAAATCTAGGACTGCAGCTTGCTTTGTATGGGAAAAGCTTCACCCAGTCTCTCTCTCTCAGATGCCACCAGGCTCACTCCTATCATGTGGGTAGTTTGTGAATCAAGTAACCCCCCCATTTTCTCCCCTGCTTGGCTTGCGATGATATGAGACCATTAAAGCTTTTTTGCTGGTTTATGCTATTTAGAATCTCGTGCCCTCCTTTTCCCCCATTTCCAAGAAATTTCAATTCACTTTAGTGTCCCTTTGCCATCCTCTGAACCTCAGAGGGGGAGAGGGAGACATCCAGCCCTGAATCAGCAGGCTGCATCTCTCTCTTCAGGAGCACCAGATCATGTCTGAAGAGAAATAAATGCAGTCTGTGCTCAGCGAGAGGCTCTGGCAAAGCTTCAGCCTAACGTCTCCTGTTAATTTCAGAGTCCCCTCAAGAGAAAAAAAAAGGCATATAAAAAGGAAGCAGAAATTCCTCAAGGATAACGGTAATGTACCCTATCCACAAATTACCAGCAGACCTTTACAGTAGCTTATCGCCTATAAAAAGCTTCAGAGTAGTCATTACAGTCATTGAGCTGATGGTAGTTTTATGACTTTTACTCACCATAAGGCAAGGCAGCGGTAGCCTGATGCAAAACCACCTCAGAGGGGCCAGAGCATAGCTCAGCCACAGCAGCGGGCATCCCTGGGGCCTTCTGTGCTGTGGTGTCACCTAGCTACTACCCACCATCAGAAGGATGGGGATGTGGAGCTATAAACCTCAAACCATCCAGATGTGAAGAGCTGTGAGGATCCTGGTGGCTACCTGTGTGAGCAGCTGGAAGCTGCTGTGAGCCTGGCTTTGTATAGACAGTCTATCAGGGTTTGCACCCTGAAGGTCTCAGGAAGATTTGTCCTACCTACCTACATCCCTGCTTCTCCAGGGTCTTATTCTGTGCCTGTGCCCCAGGCAGATACTTTGAAGGTGAGTCCCTACTCAGTTGTTAGCGTGTCTTGGGATTGGTGCCTGTGAGAGCAGACACAGGTGTGATGAATACGCCTGCCACACTTCTGCCCATGTGCTGCTGGGGCTGCTCCACTGCCTCTCTGCCACACTGGCATCGCATTCTCCACCAGCAGCCTCTTCCTGTCCCTCACTTCCAAATTCAGCTCTGATATCACAGTGTTGTTTCAATTCATAGAAACATTCATGTTGAAAAAGACCCTTGAGATCAGAGAATCATAGAATCATTAGGGATCAGAAGGGACCTCGAAAGATCATCCAGTCCAATCCCCCTGCCACAGCAGGATCACCCAGACCAAGTTGCACAGAAACACAGCCAGGTGAGTCTGGAACGTCTGCAGAGGAGACTCCACAACCCCCTGGGCAGCCTGGTCCAGTGCTCCGTTACCCTCCCTGGGAAGAAGTTCCTTCTGATATTGATATGGAACCTCCTCTGTTCCAGCTGGCACCCACTGCCCCTTGTTTTATCACCAGATGCCCTTGAGCAGAGGGGCTGTTTCAGTTTTCTCCATTGGACTGGATTTCATGTGGGACAGCTACTGGTGGCTCTGTATTTATTGAATAAACTAGAGAAAGCTTGGCCAAAGCTCAAGACAGAGGAGGCAGAGCTAATCAGCACGTGTGCTGGTCATTTCTGCCCAGGGCAGTGAGTTGGCTTTAGAGAACTTTAAGGAAGATGTGCAAGGCAGGAGGGGAGCACTGGAGAAAGCACAAGAGCTGCTGTTGTGGAAGCTGGAGGACATGAAAGCTGGTCTCCTCTGAATGTGGGGAGGATGTGGTGCTTTGTCACAGCTGTGAAGGGCTTTGAAAGTAAAATCAAGGAGTTTCTTATGCACATACGATGGAAAAGCCAAAACCTGTTTAGACCATTACACAGAATCAAGAATCATGGAATCATTCTGATTGGAAAAGACCTTCAAGATCATCAAGTCCAACCCTGAACCCAGCTGTCCCAAGGCCACAGCTAAATCCTGTTCCTGAGCTCCAGATCTCCATGACTGTGAAACACAGCCAGGGATGGCGATTCAACCCCCTCCCTGGGCAGCCTGTGCCAAGGCCTGAGGACTCTTTCTAGGAAGCAGTTTTTCCTCAGGACCAACCTCAACTTCCCCTGGGGCAGCTTGAGGCCATTTCCTCTTGTCTTGTCACTTGTGATAATGTGCTTATGTGTGAGATGGAGATATGAGAGGCCAGTTAAGTAGAAACAGCTCTCAAGTTAACTCTGTTTAGTGAACCCTCAGTTCTGGGTAGGATTCATTCATCTTTTATTTCCACCTTCTTTAGATCTTGGGTTGGGAAAGAAAAAAACTTCAGAGAATGAAGTGATAATATCTCCCTTCTTTTTTCCACTCTGCCTTTGGAGGGGAGAGATGAACTGATTAAAAAGACGGAACATTTCAGATGAGCTATAGCAGACTCGTTAGATACAGTTAACGAAATGAGCACATTGGATATTGCTGGTCTATTTGTTAGGCAATCAATGGCAATAACACGAGCTCTGTGCCAGAATAGAGATGAAGTTTCTGTGCATGTTCTGCAGAGGAATTACTGTTATGATCATTGCTGTTAGATTCCATTTGATTTTAGCTCTGTACTTTAATAGAAAAGACTTGATATCCACCTGAAGAAGGTTAAACTGTGATGTATTCTTATCATTTGCCATGCGACACTTAGCTTTACAGGGGGTTGAATCCCCATCCCTCGATGTATTTAACAGTCGTGGAGATCAGGAGCTCAGGGACAGGGTTTATTGGTGGCCATGGGCTAGTTGGGTTCATGGTTGGACTTGATCTTAGAGGTCTTTTCAAACCTAAATGGTTTTGTCATTCTATCATCCTTCTTCATAACCAGAGCATTACAGCAGAGTCTATGGAGTTTTGCATCACTCTCTGTGTTCCCTTTGGATTTTATTTGTTATTGTGGAGATATCCGTGGGGTGAAAACCTTACAAAACCAAATCATATGGAAAAATACAGTTCTACCAGGATAGCAGACAACCCATGAGTGCACACAGGATTACCAGAGTTGTTTTTGAATCCATGCTTTGACACAGACAGAAGGAGAAGCAAGTGTTTTAACTAGAAAACAAATGTTTAAAGCGTAGTACACACATAAAACCATGAGCAAATGTTTACTGACTACAACACCTGGAACAATTCAGTTACTACGATAGAGCAGCAGTTGATTTAAGAGGAAGAGCCTTGCAGATGTGTGCTAAGAGCAATACCTGTGTCCTCCAAAGCACAGAATGGCTCTAAGCTCCATCCTTCTGTTGCTGTACTTGAACTAATCCTGTACTTAGCAATAATTGATGCTCTCCACTGGAGGGAATAGGATGGAAGGAGGTGAAGATTTAGCAGCTGTGTGTTTGCTACACTTATTTTAACTTATTTCTACTCTAGTGTGCATCGAATGCCCGTGGCAGGGGGGTTGGAACTAGATGATCTTTAAGGTCCCTTCCAACCCTGGCCATTCTGTGATTCAATGAGTACGGGTCAGAGCTCTCCTTGCCAAGCAGTATAGGGAAATGTGCATTTAATTAAGGGAAGATGTGCAAGTGGTAGTGTTTAATCCATTTCCTGGCCAGATGCATTACATTATAATTTATCCAACAGTTAATCCAATAAATGGCTATTAAAAAAAAAGGCATTGCTTCAGTTATTTTTAGGAAGAAAACCTGCAATTTTTGCTGTGTTGTCAGTGCAGGTTGTGGCAGAATATGATGAAATGAAAGCCAGTCTCCCAACTAAAATGCTCCATTTGGGAGAGGGAGGATGATACTATTCTGCTGGTCCAAGCCTTGCCCAGTGACAGTGTGATTAAGTCACAGAGAACCATAGAATCGTTATAGCTCTAAAAAACCTCCAGGATCATCAAGTCCAGCCCCCCATACCAGCATCTCCCTAATCCCTAGACCATGGCCTCAAGAGCTCTATCTACTTGTTTTTTAAACACCTTCAGGGATGGTGACTCCACCACCTCCCTGGGCAGCCTCTTCTAGTGCCCAACCTCTCTCTTGGTAATGAACTTCTTACTAAGATCCAATCTAAACCTCCCCTGACACAACTTGCAGTCATTTCTCCTCATCCTGTGTCCCAATGCCAAATCCCAGAGATACCAAAGATCATATTAAAAAAAAAACCCTCTTGGAACTGGTCCTGACAACTCTGTGACTGTCAAGGCAAGGATGGGAATAGGACTAAATTGGGAGCTGGGTGTCTTTAGCTTGGAGAAGAGGAGGCTGAGGGGTGACCTCATTAATATCTGTAAATATGTGAGGCAGGGCCTGAAGCTGCAAAGACAGGGTTAGGCTGTATGTTATGAAGCCCTTCCTCACAGAAAGGGTGCTCAGAACCTGGACTGGGCTTCCCAAGGAGGTGATGGAGTCCCCATCCCTTGAGGTATTAGAGGACAGACTGGATGTGACGCTTAATGCTGGCTGAGTTGGTGAGGTCAGGTTATGGGCTGGGCTGGATGATCTCAGAGGTCTTTTCCAGACTCAATGATTCTGTGACAAGGCAAACAAAACAGCACCTGTATGATGAAAGCACTTTTCCAATCAAGTAAAGGGTATTGATTACATTCATGTTACTCTGTCAGTGGACTTGGTGAGATCTCTGAGTGAGAAATGCAAAGCATTTGTGAATCAGTTGTTTTTCACCCACTGAATTCCCAGGAATGAAAAGATTGGATGTGGTGTTTCTCAGTTTGAAATTTAAGCCGCACTGGTTAATCTTGATCGGATGTATTCATAACATCAGTTACTGACTTGATGTCTTCAATCTGTTTTGTCAAAGTAAACGCCTGCCTTTATGCAAGAACTAACTGCTTTGTGCAAGGAAGAGAAGTAGCGGTAGAAAAAGATGAGGCTGAAGGAGCAAAACCAGAGGTGGAATAAACCTCGTTTTTATTCAGGTGAATATTCACTTTTTCCCCTGTTGCTACTCAATTCTGTTCCATCTTACCCATCTAAGTGGATTAGATTTTCTAGCTGCTGACAGTATTTTTTTAGAAAACTAATGTGTTCAATGCATCCTCTCTGGAGAGCTTGCTTGGTCTAAGTATCGATTGGATTTTACTACCAGCCAAGGTCAGAAACTGAAGAGGTTCTTGCTACAGCAAGCTGTATATTAATCTCAATATCACCTAAAGTACCTAAACTGTTATTGGAATTTGATGATCAATTACATCTTTGAAAAGTACTTAGTATGACATTTGTTGGGCTTCCATATTTCGTGTTATACAGTCACACCTGATCGTTCAATAACTGGAAAAACACCAGCTCAGGATCTCCTCGGTTCTTTGTGCAGACAATATCTGATTTATAATTCTAGCTTCTTGCCTTTATCCATGTTAATGGGAGCTACACACCGTTAAGAGGATTTCCTGCTGCCTCCCTTACATTGCTTGATTGGAGAATAACTGCTGCTGTGCGTATTTAGGAAGAGAGATAAACAAAACCTTCCTCCAGAAGAATAATTTCTTAAATCCTGACTCTGCCACCTTTAGTTTTGGAAGGCTCAACATTAAATTCTACTCTACTCGCTCAGCCTGTTTCCCTGCCATCAAACGCTCTGCTGTAGTTTGTAGGGATGCGGAGGTGCTCAAGGAGGGGTACTTGCACACCTAGGAAGGACTCACACACTTTAGTCACAGAATTTTTCCTTTGTTTTAGATTAAACCAGTGTTGTAGAAGTAAAACAACCAAAGGCTGTAGTCAAGCCACTTGCTCTAGAGGTTTTACGATATTTACCAGTCCATTTCTTTCTTCACTCGCTTCCCAAGGTAGATTCTTTTGGTTGAATGAGAGCAGCTCATAGAACAACTTTCCAATAATCACATCAACAGATGACATGCAACAGTATGTTGCTCAAGGCCATCCCAAGGGATCAGACACACTTAGGAATGGTTCATGTCAGCCAGAAAAACTGCACTGAAATGAAAGGAGACTTCTCAGCACAAACTCAACTCTTGTTTCTATCTACTCTATGTTATAAGGTGAGGAACAGAACTCAGCAGATTGTAGATGTCTTTACAGTCCATGACTATTTAGATTCATAGAATCATTAGGGATTGGAAGGAACCTCAAAAGATCATCCAGTCCAATCCCCCTGCCACAGCAGGATCACCCAGACCAAGTTGCACAGGAGCACAGCCAGGTGGGTCTGGAACGTCCCCAGAGAAGGAGACTCCACAGCCCCCCTGGGCAGCCTGTTCCAGTGCTTCGGTACCCTCCCTGGGAAGAAGGTCCTGCTGATATTGATAGGGAACCTCCTCTGTTCCAGCTGGCACCCATTGCCCCTTGTCCTATCACCAGGTGACCTTGAGAAGAGCCTGGCTCCATCCTCCTGACACCCACCCCAAATAAATCTGCATAAAGCATCCAAGAATGAGAGCCCAGCTGCACATTGCTCCTACACGCCTGCTCCTCATTCACTGTTGGTTTTGAATGTTTGGGGTTTCTTTGTTTGTTTGTTTATTTTTTATTGTTTACTTGCACCTGTCTGTTATTTCCCTGCTGGTTTCTTCCATCACAAGGCAGCCACTTGCCAGCAGTGGGAATCATACAGAAGCTTTGCTTATTCTAAGCATCACGTCTGATGGCATCATTCATTACAACAAGGCAACATCATCACGATCACAAGCACCTTCCAATTTTAAAGGACATAAAACTTTACAAGTGCACTTCTGTCTTCTCACGTAAGTGTTGCACCTTCTGAATGAGCTGGAAAGAAAGGAGAGGTTTATCAGGCATCGAGTTCAGCCAGACAAATATCACAAACCTTGTTTTTGTTGCTGTCTATACATAATTTGGAAATGGTTTGTAAATTTAACTGTCCACGTACGAGGTGTGCACAGGCCATGCACACTCGATGGCATTGCCGAGATTAGCAGCTCTAGTTCTTAGGCAAGAAGGTCTAATGTGCTTTATTGGGAGCAAAATGCACCCTGAGGTGTTTTAAACACAGCAGCAGCCAGGTTGGGGGAGAGAAACTGCAGTGAATGTTTTAGGAGGTCAAAACTGGAAGTGCTTATTAGGATGTCAGTCACATCAGTTGGACTTCAGAGAGGGTATCCGACTGAGTTACCTGTTGTTGCTACTGTGTCTGAGAGGATGAAATGGAGAATATAGAACCGTAGGATTGGAAGGGACCTCCAAAGGCCATCTAGTCCAACCCCCCTACAACAGGCAGGGACATAGAATCATAGAATCATTAGGGATCGGGAGGGACCTTGAAAGATCATCCAGTCCAATCTGCCCACCACAGCAGGATCACTTTGATCAAGTCGCACAGGAACACATCCAGGTGGGTCTGGAATGTCTCCAGAGGAGACTCCACAACCCCTCTGGGCATCCTGTTTCAATATTCTGGTACCTTCACTGGGAAGAAGTTCCTTCTGATATTGATACGCTTCTGATAGTGATATCCTGCTGATATTGATATCCTTCTGATACTGATAAGTTCTGTTTCAGCTTCCACCCATTGTCCCTTGTCCTGTCACCAGATGACCTTGAGCAGAGCCTGGCTCCATCATCCTGACACCCACCCCTCCCATATTTATAGACATGAATGAGGTCCCCCCTCAGCCTCCTATTCTCCAAGCTCAAGAGACCCAGCTTCCTCAGACTTTCCTCATAAGGGAGGACATCTCTCACCAGAACAGATTCCCAGAGCCCCATTCCGCCTGATCTAGAATTGCTCCAGGGATAGGACCTCCATCCTCTCTCTGGGCAGCCTGTTCCAAGGATCCCCTATCCTCAGATTCAAGAACTTTTTCCTGATGCCTAATCTAAATCTACCCTTTTCAAGCTTCAAACAATGACCCCTCATCCTATCATTGTATGTTTGAACAGTCTTCCCCAGCCTTCTGACAGCCACCTTTCAGGGGGAAAGTCACTGTAAGGTCCCCTCCAGCCCCATAATCTGTTTGTATTATCTAAAATTGGTAATTAATATTGCCATTTTATTTTTCAGGCTGATGACAACTAGCATTCAGTTTGGGATCTTTCATAGAATCATAGAGTCATTAGGGATCAGAAGGGACCATGAAAGATCATCTAGTCCCATCGGTGACATTATATATCAACATCTAGAAATCTCCTGCCAGTATCCTCTTCCATATAGATTCATAGGCTAATTTAGGTTGGAAGGAATCTTAAAGACCTTCTAGTTACAACTCCCTGCCATGGGCAGGATCACCTGTCACTAGACCTGGTCCATGTTAGGTGGGTGTTGTAATTTATCTGACTGTGAGCTGGCATCACATTAAACTACGTCTAGAGCACTATGATCTATAGCTGACACTGGAGGATCTTCAGCCTTGTAACTTGAATTTGGTGTATTTGTGTAGGCTTCCTGAAATACAGACAGCAGTTTGAAGACGAAGAAATAAGACTCTGGGATGTTTAGACTATTCTAATTCATTCTGAGCTCTATTCATAGTGTAAAGAGATGGAGGTTTTCTGCTGATGAAAAATTGGGTGCTTATGACCTGCAAAGTCTAGTTAAAAGCCAAAACAGCGGTCAAGAAACCATGTCTGTTATTTCTATGCAGTCTTGATGCAGTGCAAATCTGTGCTCATCTTTCAGGTTCCTTTTCGAGCTGATTACTGCTATCATCAGCACAGAAAGCAATGAGGCCACAGTTTCATCAGAACATGACTGAGACAAGACAGCATCCAGCTACCCTTACAGAGCAGTCAGCGTGACTGGAGTAGTGGTAAACCCCTTGCCAATGAAAAGATGTTAATTAATGATAATATTAATGATAATATTAATTAACCAGGATTGCTACAAGTGGGATTTTACAGCCAGAAACTCTCCAAATAGTTACTTGTAGCAGCAGTGATCCTATACCAATGGAGGTTGCTGCATCCATGCAGTATAGACCCTGCATGAAGACAGAGAGCAGTGAGAGGAGAAGCAAAACAGCTTTATTATCCAAGCAGTGCAACTCAGCTGAAGATCTGATAGGAAGCGCCTGCAGTACTCAAGGGTAGGATTCAGTGACCCAGATGATCTTGCTGACTACAGTTTGCATGTCCTTCAGATCTGTTGTCCCCACCAAGGCCCTAGGCAAAGGATAACACTGCCATTCTGGGCACAACAGATGCCTGCTTGCTCCACTCAGCAATCACTAAATTAAAGCAGTATCTTCATAAATTACTGCCTCTTTAGCTTGGGATATCGGATTTTTTTCATGTTTTTTCATATTTACCACTTTCCTATAAGCTCCCACTCCAAAGATTTATGCCAGGGAGGCAATTTTCTTCCCAACAAGAGAGTTATCTTTGTAGTCACAAAGGCAGGTCCCCAGAATCATAGCTTATTGCAGCGGCACAGAAGAATAAGTCAAGAGTTATCACTGAGCATAGCCAATCGAAAAAAAAAAACCCCAAGCCAATTTATTTTTTTTTTCATTTTGAATTATTTTTCAGCTCCAAATCCAGTTCCTGAGTTACGGTTATGAGACTCTCAGCTCTCGGCTGGGTTCTAACGAAAATTTTCAAGAAATCACAAAACTATTGTGTTGAAAAGCCCTCTCCGAAATTCAAGGCAAACATCGAGCTGTTGAGCTGATGCCGTGGAAAAGCACCACGGAGCCCTTGTAAAACTAGTCTCACATGAAATGTTAGCTCCAACTCACACAAGGACTCAAATCACTCTTTGTTTGTTGCTGACCTCTACCTTTTAAGCTTAACCTGCACTTGTCAGACTCCAACGGAGTTACATTCTGAGTCTGGGTGTTCGGGTGCCTTTCTACCCAAACTCAACTAAAACAAGTTTCAAATATGAGTGACTACAGCTCCTTTCCAGTAAACAGAGATTATAGAAAAGAATGACTTCGTTTCATGAGGCTTTTGAAGGTTGGTATTGATACTGCCGGGTGAGTTTGTTCATCTCTCTGGCTCTCTGATGTTCAATGGCTTTGGGTGGGGTGGCATTGGGACACAAAGACTGTGACTTTGAAGATCCGGGTATCTATAACTTTGGAGACCCAGCTGTTTGCTCTGCTGTTGAATGTTTTCTTGCCTAGGTGAGCAGGTGGCCAGACTGAGAGAGTTGGGGCTGTTCAGTCTGGAGAAGAGGAGTCTCCAAGGTGACCTTATTGTGGACTCCAGTATCTGAAGGGGGCTACAGGAAAGCTGGGGANGTCTCCTTCTCTGGAGATGTTTGAAACCCCCCTGGACTTGTTCCTGGTGATCCTTCTGTGGGAGGGGGATCGGACTGGATGACCTTCCAAGGTACCTTCCAATCCCTAGTCTTTCTATGATTCTATAATTCTATTTCCCTAGTGGCTGTAACATTCCACAGTACCTAACTAGAATAGTTGTTAGGTAATTTCAAGCCAAAACCATGACTCTTAATAGAATCACAGAGTGCTTTGGGTTGGAAAGGACCTTTCAAGCTCATGTACTCCAACCTGCAGGGGTGAGTAGGGACATCTTCAACTACAGCAGATTGTTCAGAGCTCCATGGTCCAACATGGTGTGGAATGTTTCCAGGGATGGGACTTCTACTACCTCTCTGGGCAACCTGGGCCAGTGTCAATACCCTCCGTGTAAAAAATGCCTTCCTTATAACTAGCTTGAATTTCCCTTCTTTTAGTCTAATTCCATCACCCCTAGTCCTGTTGCAACAGGCCCTAGTAAAAAGATTGTCCCCACATTTCTTATAACCTTCCTTTAGGTATTAAATAGCCCTGAAATTAGAAAAGGCAACCTGAATCCCTGCTTTTTGATCTGCTAGAGGAAAGGATCCAGCTGCACTGATAAAATGTTTTCACTCATCATTACTGTGATACCGTGATACTGTGAGTGTAGACATAGAAATCAGCATTCCAGTTTAGACCTATTCTTATGCCACGTAGGTTGGGTGGTCCCTTGTAGGGTGTCAAGAGGTTTTGTATTGACTTACACAAACGTACACCAAAGAAATGTCATGGGATCAGGCTTAAGATACCTAACCCAGCTCTACCAGAGCAGCCTTTACATCAGTATGTGTCACAGGCAAGGAAGGGTAGTTATGGAAGGGTAGTTTTTAGCCTTCAATTAACTGCATCAGTTTGCAGGTAGGGAAATCCTATGCTACCACAGAATCTTTCAGCAGAAAGAGGAGACTCAGGGGGGATCTTATCACCCTCTACCACTGTCTGAAGGGAGGCTGTAGACAGTTTCTTCTCGCAGGCAACTAGCAACAGGACGAGAGGGCAGGGCCTGAAGCTGCCAGAGGAGAGTTAGGTTGGATGGGAGGGTTAGGTTGGATGTTAGGAAACCCTTCTTCATGGAAAGGGTGCTCAGAGTCTGGATTGAACTGCCCAGGGCAGTGATGGAATCACTACCCCTGGAGGTGTTTAAGGACAAACTGTATGTGGCCCTAGTGCCCTGGTCTGGCTGATGTGGTGATGTCAGGTCCCAGACTGGGCTGGATGAGCTCAGAGGGGTTTTCCAGCCTCACTGTGATTCTGTGACTGTGTGATCTTGAACCATAGAGTGTGGCAGTGCTTGCTGCAAAACATATTTCCCTTCCGCCTCTTACCCTGGCCTCTCTTTTAGCTCTCACTCCATTCAAATAAAATCAATGCAATGCAGCCTCCACCAAAGCCCTTTCAGCAACGGAAAGAAAAATCAAGTGGAGCAACTTCAGGTGACTCTTAGGGTTCCTAAAAATGCAAGTATCCACGGGTAAGTTTTTTTGAAAATTGAATATAAACTCATGGAGAAATGCTTTATTTGATTCTCTGTTTATGGGAAATTCATTTTATTTGACTTTTTTATTTGTAATATCAACTCTATTGCAGAGCAGAGTTTCTAGGTGCTCCCTTATGGTACCATTCTTCTAAATTATTAATGCCGTACTGTTGATATATTGTCAGCCTTGTACATACATTCTATGAAAATGAGTTTTACAGTAGGCTGGGATTTATAACAAAGCTTGACATATGCAGCTAATTCACCTAGACAGTCTTGTCAGTTTTAGGTTCATAAATAATTGATACCCGGGGCTCGGAGTTCAGCTACTGTTAGTGCTCCAGCTGTTAAATTTCAGCAGCATAATGGATGAATATTTGTTTATAATTTCTGTACATGGACCCGATGTCAGATCCCCGGTCTCATTTACATAGGTAGATTGAGATGTTGGAAGTGTAATGAGCATATGAAGATGATGAATTGTTTTGCTCAGTGCTGGTGCGTTTCTGTAAATGTTTGATTAGTTTTGAATGGATTACTGTTAGATTATCTGGTTCAGGGGTTAAAGCGAGCAGCTCTTTGCTCCCAAAGCTTTCCTGATCCCTTGCTGACAGATTTTAAAATTCATACAGTGATATTAGTGCTGCAAAAGCTAGGGGTATTCTTTGCAACAGATGTTTAGTAATTAAACATACGGTTTCCCTGTTTGGAAGTTGCTGGGGAGATTTAAATCAGAATGATTTGTTTACCGTAGTTTGAGGGAATTATAATTTCTAAAAAAATAATATACTTTTGCCCCTGAAGTGCCGGAGTTTTCCCCCCAATGACACTAATTAAAAACGAGCAAAACACACACATACCCTCACAATAATTCAGGTGCTCGACGCCTTGGCAGACAGATGCAAAGCTATTAAAAGCTGAGGTTCGTCTCGTTTGATCCGAGCAATATTCAGAAAAACATTGTCAACTGGATGTCCCAAGCAGAGGTGTTGAAGCAAACCAGTGTTTTCAGCCGTACCCTTCTCCTGAAGCTCAGCTGGGAGAAGCTGTGGGATGTGGCCATGTGTGTTGCACACAGTTCTCGACGACGTAAAGAGCGTGAGTGAGGAGGGGGAGTGCAGTGAGGAAATGACGTCGGAGGAGCACAGAATACATTAAAATGAGAAGTCACCTCGTACGTTGAGACGTGGCATGTTCCACACAGCTAAAGGGACAGTGCATCAAACCGGGCAACCAGTGGGGAGCAGGCTGGGTCTGGCTTGCTGTGGGTTTATATAAAGATGGAAGAGAAGTGGGCCATCCCATCCCTCACGTACTTCTCCAGCCATGTTGACGCAGGTGATGATGCAGGAACCAAGCTGTGGGGAGGACGAGCCTCTCTGCTGCCGCCTCTGACCCTTCTCACTCAAAAGCAACCCTTTATATACCTGTTTTATTCCTGTTCCCTCCGCACCACCCTCCAAGCAAGTGGCCCTGCGACAAGAGGGTCTCATGGAGCAGCAACTTAATGAAAAGATTTAGTGGCCACAGCTCCGCGGAGCCGAGTTCCCCCGCTCGCCGCCACGCTGCATTTTGTCAGCCCCGTGTACAGTTCCCCCGGCTTGTCTGGCAATCATGTTAGTGATTATATGGGTAATGAAACACGTGCTCTTTTTGTCTGTGGCTCTGATTAATCTGCTTTCTATTTAGCTGTGATTTATGGTGCTCAACTGTTGAGGTGAGCGCTGGCCCATCAGTTCCATAGCCTATTACGGGCGCCGCGACGGTGAAATGCCTGCGAGGCTTGAACTGTTTCTTGACAGCCAGGCTTCCCGCTACATTCCCTCCAATCTGTTTTGCTTCCTGGTGTGACCTTTCATACAGTAAAATACATTAGTTGAATAGCACAGTCTCATTAAAAGAGTGAATTAACCGAAGAGTCTTTTTAACTAAATGACAGCCAAAGGACTGAGTGCTAATAGCCACGGGCAGTTAGAAACTTAACTCATGAATCAGGCTGTTAATACTGCTCGGTGCCTGAAGCGCTAAGGGCACCACACTCTCTGCTTGCTCTCATAAGAAGAAAAGCTCATTACTTTCCTCCTGATGGGAGAGAAAGAGTGAGCGAGCAATAATAAAGCTTGAATTTTTCAATACTGTTAAAAATGGGGCTGACAGATTGCCGACAATAGGAGCAACGGGCTAGACACTGCAAAGAGAGCCACTGAATTAGCAATACCATATATCATACAATCTAATTAAATCAACCCGAAGAATGAAATTAGTTTTCTGTGAGTGAAATGGCCTTTGAAAGAGCGCTATTAAATGAACTGTAGAGCATTAATTAAATAATTCACAGTGAGGGATTTTGCATTTATACAAAAATTGTGCACTTAATTGTCCATGCTGTATTACAGATTTGGCCTTATGTTAACAATGTGTCTAAAGCACACTTATTGGAGCATATCAGGAACAGCTTAACCTAAATGCAGCTTATAAAGTTTTAAGGATCGGCAAAGAAACCGAAGAAACGAAGGATCCCACAGTAGGAAAAAAAAAGCTCCCAACCAACCCAACCCATTGAGCCGGCAACTTTTCCACATTAATCCTCTGCTCGCATGACAACTTGTTACAGCTTTTTTTTATTCCCTGGTGCGGTGACATTAGGGCTTCTGAGCTTTAATTAAGCAAAAGTTGTAATTTCTCATGGTTTAGTAAAAAGAAGTGTTTTAATATTGCGTGAAAAGAACGTGCGGGTGAAAATAGCCGGGAAAAAGAGCAGCTAATGCTGTGGAGGGAGAGAAGACAAAGCCACATCTTGAGAGGGGGATTGGACTAGATGATCTTTCGAGATCCCTTCTGATCCCTAATGATTCTATGATTCTTAGTTTTCAGTAAGGAGAAGAGCAAAAAACAAACAAGGCTCAGGGAATAAATTTAGACTTCTATTTTGATCTTAAATCTCTTCAATTAAGGAGTATGGCTCTTTGAAATGAAAACAGTTTATTTGGAGACCATGAGATGGAAACATTTTTCAAAAGATCTATTATTTAGAGAGAGGGGTTGAAGAACATTTTGACACTTGGTTTTGTTCCTGCGAATCTTGATGTATTCATAGCTGTGTTACGGCTTGACTCTGATGTTATGCAACTTCCTACCAAAGAGAAGCTTTGACTGTTGAATATGAACGGTAGGGGTTGGTATTAAATAGGATGATAGAATCATAGAATCACTAGGGATTGGAAGCGACCTTGAAAGATCACCTAATGCAATCCCCGTGCCACAGCAGGAAGACAGTACTATGAACATGGATAGCTCATCTATGACTTTCTCTGCCCCAGTTTGATACTCACATGTATTATTTTAACTGGTATGAATGATATTCTCATAAAACAATATGAATTAATATAATAATAAAAATAACATTCCTTTAAAATATAAAAACCACACTATTTGGATCCTTGCATGAGAACGTAAAAACAGGTAGAGCATTGAGATTTTAAGGTATTGGTTCTAATTCTCATTCTTTTCCATGTTTGTAAATATCAGAGAAATGTAAATAGGGAAAACAGCGAGCCCCACGTACTGGAATTTTATAAAAATGCAAATACAGAAAGCATTTGTCTTCCCAATGCTGGTAAAACTAGGCTTGCACGGCTCAATAATTCATTCATTTCAGTTCGTTTCTGGGTTG
>VZRI01003754.1:34279-46220 GCA_013397515.1 Upupa epops | reverse complement strand
CTGGCTGTGTTCCTGTGTGACTTGGTCTGGGTGATCCTGCTGTGGCAGGGGGATAGGACTGGATGATGTTTTGAGGTCCCTTCCAATCCCTAATGATTCTCTGATTGTACATTTCCTGTCTTCTTGCCAGCCTCAGTTATATCAGTGGTCTCCTCAACTGGAAAAAAGATGCTTTTCAGTCATCATTTACTAGTAATGTAAACTTGAAGAAGGGGAGAAAGCAGTGATAGTCAGTGAAATCACAGTAGGTGAAAACTGTGTTTGGACAGTTAATTTTAAACAGAAGATGGAGGCAATTGAGTTAAACAGTTTATAAGATGTTAAAGCATGTTCCCTCATTTGGTTTTCTTCTTTGAGATCAAACCCCTGTGGTAGATGAGGGTGGCACTCATGGGATGAAACAGAAACCTGGACATTAGGTGTGGGGCAGGTTAAGTACCCACTGTGAAGTGGATAGAAACGGTGATTAGCATCTTGAAGCTGTACATTCTATTGCATAGGAAGAGTTGTTATCACCTCATTTCTTGTCAGCAATGGGATGGCTGCACAGCCACTGCAAGCAACTAATATAGCAGCTGTGAAAAGCCAGCTCAGATTTACTGTGCTGATTTACAGCTTGCTAACCTTCAGTACTGTATGTTTTTATGCAAGGTGATGCTGATGCTGAGGGAGAGAGCTACCAGCATCTGCATCCCCTGGATGTATACAGTTCTGCTCCTGACATCTCCATAAGGTGATGCCAAATTCCAAGGGATCTCCGTCATGTAGGTTAATTCTCAGACTACTTGGTCATGAGATGCTGACACAAGCTATGAATCTCAGATCTCTGAAAGAGTTTTATGTATGATATTTTGCTTTTAGGTCTATCCTGCAAATAATACAGTGAGCCTGAGATATTGAGATACTGCAGTGGGTGCAAAGGAGCAATAACGCTGGGCAGCTTGGAGCCCATGGTGGGTCCTGATGGTATGAAATGATGGGCACCAAGATTTTCTACCAAAGTACAGAATTAGAATCAAATGGAATCAAATGGAACCAAATGAAAACGTATCTAGGGTAAGTCTGACAAAGAGAGGCTGAGGGAGCTGAGGATGGTTAGTCTGGAGAGGAGGAGACTTGGGGGGGACCTTATCACTCTCTGTAACAACCTGAAGTTGCAGTCACATGGAGGTGGGGCTCTTCTCCCAGGCAACTAGCAACAGGATGAGAGCGCTGGGCCTGAAGTTGAGCCAGGGGAGGGTTAAGTTGGATATTAGGAAGCCCTTCCTCACAGAAAGAGTGCTCAGACTCTGCAGTGGGCTGTCCAGGGCAGTGGTGGAGTCCCCATCCCTAAGCTGGGCTTGATGATCTCAGAGGTCTTTTCCAGCCTCACTAATTGTGTGATTCTGTATTAATTGTAGCTATCCTAAACTGTTTAGCTGGGCTCATTCTTAATTGTACACAAGGCTGTAGTTTCTTCTGCTGCACCAGCTCATGCTGACTGGTCTTTCACTAAAAATATTTTCTTAAATGGCACTGAAAGGCTCTGGTGACAAATCACTGCAGTCTCGTATTTCCATTTATTTTATTCTGAGATTCGGTATTGATATAAAACCATCCTGAACATGTTAATGATATTCCATGTGCAGTAATGTCAAACTCTTCAATCAGTCGCATCATTACTTTTCATATTAAGCATATTTAGTTTATTCAGTCGTAACAAAGCATTTCTAGCTCTAAGGGTTTCTTTTCTCCCAAGTACTCATTTCAATTTCATTTCATATCGGCTCTAAAAATGTGTCTTTTGTCTTGATTTTAGACGAAAACCAAACGAACACAATGCTTTATTACCTAGCTGACAAAACCTGAAGGTGTGCTCCTCAAAACAGGCAGCTGAAAATGTTTGGGCTATTTCATTGCTGAGCTGAGTTTTTCAGGTTTTTCCCTCAAAAATTTCAGACAGGCTTTGAAGGGATAGAGATTTTTGTAAAATTGGTAGATTAGATCTCCAGGTCACCCTGCTGGCAAGGGGAAAATCTATTTCCAGTATGAAAACACTGTGCTTCATCTTAGCCCAGGGTCCCCATCCCTGGCTGTGTTCAAGAGTCACTTAGATGTGGTGTTATGAGATAGAGCTTGGAGGTGAACTTGTAGAGTAGGGTTAGTGGTTGAACTCGATGATCCAGGGGGTCTTTTCCAACCTGAATGATTCTGCAGTTCTATGACTAATATCTTTATACATTCACAGGTCCCTATCAAATCACAGGCACCTATCAAACTACTGCACAGAACTTGCTGGGTGTTGTTTTGACATGAAGAAGGAAATGGGACCAAGTCTTTGACATTCAGCCTCATGCTGCACAAACCTTAAATCAGCTTCAAACTTTTTGCTGATGCTCCAAGAGTGGTGTGGCTGAGGAAAGCAATTAAGGTAGAACCTCAGGCCTCCTTGGTACCCCAGCCATTGGGTCTGAGGTCTTGTCTGGAGCAGCCTGTCCAACATATGGATCAAACTAAAACAGAGTGGTAGCAACTCTTTTCTCAGTCAAGTCTTTGTACAAACAGTGCTTCTAATGGAAGATCTAGATGTCTCCTTCCATTTCCACTCTTTGGGCTACCTATCTTCATGAAGGGATTCAAAGCAAATGAAGAACTGCTTTACCTAATTCTCCCCAGAAGCAGTTCTTTATCGCTAAAGTCAAAGGACTCTCACAGGAGGGAATGTCTTTGCTGTTACTCCTTACCAAGATGCCTGATTTCAAATGCCATGCTCAGAAATAGTCACAGTCAGGACAGATGCAACATGATGTAGTTAAAGAAGTCTGTGCCTACTGCGGGTCAAGTTGGTCCAGATGATCTTTAAAGGTTCCTTCCAATCCAAAGCATTCTATCAAATGCAAACTCTTCATGAGTGGAGGATTTCTGTGGAAGAATTACAGAGACCATGAGGAACTCCACACGGTGCAAATGAAGAGGTATAGTGCAAACTGAATTAGAGAATAATGCACTTACCCAGCCTCTCCTAACAGTCCACCTTTCTGAAAACACAGATTGCAAGAGGGAAAGGAAAAATGATTTGGTTAGAAAGATAATAGAGGTGATATAAAAATTCTACCTGTTCTGTGAAAGTGAGATTTTGAAACATCTGTGACACTATAAAACCAGGGAGGTTGTGGAGTCTCCTTCTCTGGAGATGTTTAAAACCTGCCTGAGCATGTTCCTATGTGACTTGGTCTAGGGTAATCCTGCTGTGTCAGGGGGATTGGACAGGAAGATCCCTTCCAATCCCTAATCATCTGTAATTATGTGAAAACAAGGAAAGAACAACCCTTGGATTTTTAAACTTGAGTTTATTTATGACTGGTAAATGCAACCCCCCACTAATACACCTGTTAATACTAGAAATTGAAAGAGCAGTAAGGCATGTTAAACAGCAAAAGAAGTCCTGAACAAAGAAGTTTGATTAATCCTCAGACAAGTGTCTGACCTTCTGTGGTTCGTCTAAATTGGGCTGTGCCTCCTTTGCCTCAGGGAAGCAGGGACAGGATTGGCATTGCACACATTTATTGCTGCTTCTGCTTAATATCAACATCCAAGACAGTCATCATTCAAACCAAAATGAAGTTGCAGAAGATTTTGGTACAAGTGAAAAAGCAAGAGTTTTATGGCTCTGTCCCTTACCTATTGCATTATCTATAAACTATGCCTTGTTGGAAATGAACTACTAGTCAGCATGGCATAGGACCAGTGCATTATATATCAATATATAATGTAAGAATGTGTCATTCAATATGCTGCAAACCCTGCTATTGGGGATTAATCATTCCCTGTCTTGAGCAGGCTCTTCAGTGCTCTCCAAAAAGTTGCCAATCCTGAAAACATTCCCAGTCGAGAAATCTTTCTTTCAGGAAGAAAATTAATTACAGGCTTTCAGTATAGAGTTCAACATGTTTTAGGAATTACTTTTGTCCCTTAACAGCACAGGAGACTGCAGCAGACCAGTGGTCTGCTTCACCCAATAATCTGAGAGCAGTAGGAGATGCTCCTCAGGGGTTGGGGCATTATCTGCAGTTTCACAGAGCTCCCTCTTCACTGAATCACACAGACTCAAAGAAGGGGTTGGAAGGGACCTCTAAAGATCACCTAGTCCAACCCCCCTGGCAGAGCAGTTCTTGTGTTGCTAAAGGATTTGGTACCTATGGGTTGTGCATTCACCCTACTCATTGCAAGCTTCACTCACACTGTCACTGTCAAGTCTTTACAAACACAGCTTGCTCTCCTTTTCACCTTTTTCATAGCCCTCACCTTCTTCATATCCTACAAGGTATTTAACCCACTGGGATTTGCCTAAGTGGCTGTGAAGAAGATACTGGACTGCCCTGGTATGGTCATCTCTTGTTGTGGCGAGTCCAAGGACAAGGCAGTCAACACAAAGAACAAGGACAGATTATGGTAATGTAGGGACTTTGTCATTATGGCAAGTCTACTTGGTCCCTTCTCCTGAAAGCATCAGGGTAGAGATGTGCAGATGTTTGTTGTGAGTCTTCAGGAGCTTCTGTGTTCTTCTGAAGTGATTCAGGAACACAGCTCCTTGACAAATAAGCATGAGGTTTGAAGCTGGTATATAGGAATGGACTTGTACCTAGCACACCTGCCAATCACCATGTCCACAAAAGAGGAAGCTGCAGACACATTTAGAGATGATCAGAACCACATGGAAGACACAGTGTCCCATTACAACAAGGGTCAGTGTAGAGTCTGGCATCTGGGCAAGAACAACCCCAGGGACCAGGAGAGGGTGGGGACTGACCTGTTGGAGAGCAGTGTAGGAGAAAGGGACCTGGTATCTTCCATATCAATAACAGCAGGAACTTCTTCCCAGAGAGGGTCCTGGAGCATTGGAACAGGCTGTCCAGGGGGGTTGTGGAGTCTCCTTCTGAGTCTCCTTCTCTGGAGAGGTTCCAGACCTGCCTGGCTGTGTTCCTGTGCAACTTGGTCTGGGTGATCCTGCTGTGGCAGGAGGATTGGACTGGATGATCTTACGAGTTCTCTTGCGATCCCTAATGATTCTATGAATACAATGGCTGGGTAGTCAAATGTCTGCTTGGATTCCCTAGGAGGGATGAAAATACAATTCAGTAAGACAATCTGACTCACAAGTACTCCTGCTCATTCACTGGGTACCTTTTACTTAAATGAACTCTGATCTTAGGAAAACATCTCTCTATCAGGTGTCTTATCTCAGACAATAACCTCATGCGAATAAACGACTTGACAAAGGCCCCTCTAGCTTTTTCAACCAATAATTTTTATCACTTTCCATCAATGTTTTGATTCTTGGAGGAATTCAGCCCCTAACAAATGTGTTGTATATGTTCTAACAAGAAAAGAACAGATGCAAGTTTAGTGAATATTGAGTTTTAAACTTGCCTCGTAGTGATTTGTGACTGTGTCACTGCAAATATTTTTCAATGTCATTGCCTAAGCCCCGGCTGTCACTAACGTGGTCAGCTGGGGAATAGAAGGCCTAACACTATGATCTCAGTATTAATGGGAGCTGTTGAGAGTGGCAAAGGTGATAAAGTATTGTTTAGTTATTGGTGCCATACTTTTGCTGCAGGACATTATTATAAAATGGTGTTGGGGTTTTTTTTGTCAGATTTCAATCACCCAGCCAAGACCACGTTTAAAAATACTGCAGACACCCAAAAAAACCCCAAAATATTTGAGGGGTTTTTGTTTGGTTTTGGTTTTTTATTGACATCTTTTGATTCTTAACTGCGACTAGAACTGCACAGCCCTAACATCTTAAATAAAAATCAGATTTAAGCCTGGCTCTGATGCCCAGGTTTATTCGTGTTTGGTTTAGGTGCAGTTAATTTTATACAGATGGTTTAGGTTCAGCGTTCAACTGAACAAACCAGTAAATCCCTGTGTTCTGGGATGGATTGGCACCTACTAGAGGGAATATAGTTCTGCTCCTGTTGTAGACCTCTGGATATCTGGTAGGCTATCCTTCCTCCTGGTGTGCATGTATATTTTATACTAATGTTAATGGAAGTTATGCGTGGGGATTCAAGAGAGAGAGAGGGTGAGAGAGAGCGCACAGACCCCATTTGGTAGGTAAATTTATGTGTCGCTCTTTTTCATTATTCCCTAGACCAGTACAAGGAGAAATAGAGATATAAGATTTATAAAGCTTCTACAATATCCTGTTTTGCCAAATTGTACTCCAGCAAGGGCATGACAGGATTAGTTACCTCACCCTTGACACCAGAAGAACACAAATTAATGATTTGCTGTCATTGTCATTAGGAGTAGCCGTGCGTGGGTTTCAGTTATAATTTAAATTACCTGAAATTCAAGCTTTTATCGATGGTCAAGATTGCTTGATTTTAAATCTTTTGATGAGCACATTCACTTTTAATTTAAATGAGGTAGGGTACCTCTTTATATGTATGTATATAAAAAAAAGGGATATAAAATTAGATTATGAGAGTTTATATAGCTTTCAAATATCAAGCTGTCAGGGTTTGTGCAGGTAGAAATATTATAATCGAAGACTGGTGAAGGAAGAGTTTATAAGAGAGAGAGGATTTTCAAGTGAATTCATACCAAGGAGGATATAATGGAGACAGGCTTTTTGCCAGTGCTTTGGCTCTGCTGACCTCCATTTGCAGCAGAGATTAGCTTGATAAAGCCGACACAACCTCAATAAAACACTAACAATGGAAAGAAGTAAATAGAAATCATATTAAGCAGCAGCAATATTGCATGAATTGAAACAAAAATTTAGGTATAATAGCCTTGGTGGGTTTTAATATTGTTCCCAATCGCATCACAATATGAATCATATCAGAGTGATTCTAAATAACATTTATCATCTTGAAATCTTCTCTCCTAGTAGAAAACTTACATTATTTGAGAGGGGTTTTATTTTTTCTCACTCTTTTTTGTTTTTTTTGAAGCATTCATACATAATTAAATGTGTTGGAAGCCAAGGGTACAAAATACCTTGAGAAACAGCAACTTTATATGTTTGATTAAATGCACAATTCCATATTTATTGTTATTTTGCTACCTTCCAGAAGTTAAATGAATAGAATAAGAGACTGGTATTGTAGAACAAAACTCAAATCAATCTAGATGGGGAATTTTACTCAGTTTTCAATTACTGTGGAGTTGCTGATTTCTGGGTACCATCTGCAGAGCATGACAAAACGAAAGGAAGGCTGGTCAAAAATGCATTTAGAAGGGATTAGAGGCTAAATATAAGTGGAAGATGGATCAATTCGTTTTGTCAGAGAATTATCTGTCCAAGGGACTATGACTTGATTTACAAGTAAAAAAAATTACCCATCATGTGGATGGACTTCTCTCTTTACCATGGGACTCTGGGGTTCGAGGTGCAGGGGTCTGCTTTTCAGTGCATCAGAGCAGACTTTACATAGCCCTGGCATACTCCAGACTCAAAGGGAAGAGGTATGAGATAATGCCAACCCCTCAAATTTTCACAACCCCAGCTCCAAGATACGGATCATCAAACTGTTTCATGTACTTGTCTCACCTGGAGAATTCAGGCTTTCTCCAGACACCCAACTGCCGAGGATTAAAGGTGCAGCACCACAAAAAGCTCAGTGTTTTCTTTAAGCTAAGGGAGAGGAGAAGACCAGTCAACTCTGTAGTGCCCTAGTGAATTGGTATGGGAGCATTTTGACCAGGTCTTAAGCAGTTCTGTACAAACACTGGGAACAACAACTTATTTTAATTCAATTAACTTGAGAAGCCATCTCGTTGCCATAAAGAGTAATAGGTAGATCTTCTTTATCCACTCTCATGGCTGTTTGGGATGACCTAAGTGTAAAGTTGACACTGAGGGCAACATCTTGGACATGAAGGCGAATTTCAAGCTGTTTCAACAAGAGGACTTGTGTGAATCGTAACCTTTCAGATAGGATGCCCAACAACTACCCCTTTTCTCTCATGCCTTGTAGGAAGCAGCTTGCACAGCACCGAGTTCATGGATGTGGAGCCTGAACAGGGGAAGGAAGTTAAATCTATAGGATGAATAAGGAATGAGCCTTTATTCTACTTGCTGACCAATACATCATCCTGTTCTACAGGTAGCTGCTGTGGATCCTGGTCAAATAAGCATTTTTCATATTGCACACAGAACTTGCCTAGATGCCTCATGCACAGCTCTAGGTTCCTCTTGATGGCAGGGTATCAGAAAGATTTTGCAGATGGTCTCCTTAACTGCCCAGCTTGAATACTTTGGACATCGATAGTGACCCAGCAATAGCTAACATGAATTGAAAAATGAGAAATGTAGGATATTTGTCCATTTAATATCATGAAGTCTGATACTGACACTACCCAACTTATATTAAACAGACAGTGCAGTCTGTCATCTGCAATCAATTTATCATCCTTTACAGATCTAGCTGGTTGAATATCCAAGTTAGCTAACTGAAAGGTTGTTTCAAAGGTCCTATGTAGCGACCTGTCTTTAGACATACGATTTTAATAAGTGACCTCCATTGTCTGTTTGCCTCAAAATGAAGAAGAACATAAGTTATCTAGAATTACACAAATCATACTCGGGAAAAATAGAGCATTTCTGTCTTGCACAGCAGTGATTTTACAATGCAAGATGCAGGTATAAGTGGTAAGTCAGGAGAGATCAGGAAGGTATCACATAGTTATGGTAGGGCAAAGACATCAGGACTTTATACTATAAGAAGTTTAATCCATCTATTTGCAGTGGAGGTTAATAATATGCAACAAGTCAATTAAGTGAAATGAATGAAGCTAATTAAGATTTCAACATTAGCAATGAGAAGAAGTTAAATTTCACTCAGATGGGTAATTAGCAAAGAATGAGTTTGCTATTTCATATGTAACATAGTCTCTATGAAATATACTTTATATTATACATATAGAAATCAGTGATCTATGCCTCATTCCTGACTGTTCACTGGCTCTTGTTTAAGCTGCTCTCCTCTCCATGGCAAAAATCAGACGTGTGAATACAGAAGAAGATAAGCAGAGGGAGAGTGATCAAGCATAGTACAATGAGATGAACCAAGAGATTCACTGAGGAAGATGCAGAAGGAAGAGCAAATGAAAGAGGAGAGTAAACGCTGGTCAAAGCCAGCAATGGACAATGCAGAAGTCTTTTAGGAGATGAAGGAGGACAGTGTTGTTGTTAGAGTCTTCAAGGGAAAAGGAAGTGTTATGACAGAGTTTTCCTTTGACCCAAAACACATAAAGAAGTGGCTGTTACCTATGCGAGTACACAAGGCATTGTTCTGGGGATGTAAATATTTGGTAGTCAGAAGTAACTTGCTCTTCAAAAAGCAATCACCTACCAATTGGTTTGTGTCTAGGAAACAAATACAACAGCTCATTCACAATCCTGTAGGCTCTAAACAGCCCTCAATGGTAACTGGTCAAAAGAGAGCATATCCTACTGGTATAAGTGGAGGAAAGCACTACTGGGAGGGTCCTGTTCTTGAGGGAGGGATAGTTAGCTCAGCAGTAAATGTGGTCTGGCACTAAGGTGAGACCTTTTGCATCATAAGACTCAAGTTAAGTCCCAGAGTCCCCCCCTACTGCCCTCATCTATGATAACAAATTTCTCATGACAAGGATCCTGCCAGGGTTGTGCTGGCATTGGGAAGCCAGACCAGGATTCAAAGGACTGCAATGAGAAGATGACCCCATCAAGAAATTGTTTGGATGTCCCAAGGATGAATAACCAAGTTCTTTACATTTGGAAAAGGAATTTGCTGGGCTTGTCAGTGCCAAGCTGCCAATATGAAGATGGAGCTCAGTACACATGCACAAGCAGAGTGACCCATATATATCCGTAAGCACTTTGATCTAATGCTGCACCCTTTGAATGGAAACCACATACCAGTGGGTCAGTGGGAGTGTTGGGTTGGTATCCTGTTTCCTGCACTCAACAAAGAAAAAGGAGAGAAATATCTGCACTTAGGAACAATTTCCCTTATTTCTCCTTTCAGGCCGGAAGAGGGGAGGTTGAGACTGGAAGTCAGGAGGAGGTTCTTCCTGATGAGGGTGCTGAAACCCTGGAACAGGTTGCCCAGGGAGGCTGTGACTGCCCTCTCCCTGGAAGTGTTCAAGGCCAGATTGGCTGGGGCCTTGAGCACCCTGGTCAGGTGGGGGGTGTCCCTGCTCATGGCAGGGAGGTGGAACTGGATGACCTTCAAGGTCCCTTCTAACCTCAACCATTCTATGAATCAATGAATCTATAAGGACAATTAACAGGCTGCCTACGCGCTTGCCAACTGTAAGTAATTCTTATTTTCATCACGCTTTTCTGGCATGAACATCCTTGGGCTTTTAAGAAAGAATAAAAGGCTTTTCCAACCCTGTGATGTTAAAGCTTTGTCATTTGTATCCAAAATACCACAGAAGGCTCTCTTTTTTTTTTAAAGGATGGTGACACAGTAGTAGCAAAAATTAAATCAGCAACAAACTTCTTATATTTTGCATTTGATTTGGACGTCTAAGTTGACCATTTCTGGTGCGTGCATCAGTTCATTAATGCAGGAAAATTGCAGTCAAACAGACAATCAAATTTCATGTAAAATAAGCTCCAGCATTAAAACTGTTCCCAGTATTTTATGTGTAACTCGGTGGGTAGATATATTTCTTGCTACTAGAGCAAAACTGATTTGTGTGATGGTTCCCCATCATGAAATCACTTGGAAGGTTGTGAGATAAAATGTCGCTTAGGATAATGTAATTGGCCTTAAGGTACAGGAGTTGAATTATTTTCAGTGATTTATAATCTGGAAATTAAAGACTCACTCATTTTCTAATTTAATTCCATCTTCAATGGAAAAATGTTCACTCTGAACTAAATTGGCGAGTAATGTTGCTAATTCAAATGCAGATGCAATTTCGATTCTGGTAGCAGTTTGCTGTGATTGACGAGTCCCCAATGGATCATAATGATTCTTATCTCCCAATCTCACAAATTCTCTAGCAGTTGTGATAATAACTTCAGCTAAGGAGAAAAGGGAAAAAATAAATTCTCTGCTGCGCTGTCAATTCAGGCTTTGCTTTTTTCTGACACGGAATGGGGTTTATTTCAAATCTATTGCGTGTCGGAGACAAATACGAAGCCTCATTACTAAATTCTGTGTCATCGTAAAACCGCGGTTTAATTGTTTACTGATACTCTTCTAACTTGGTTTTAAATCTGCCTAAGAATTATTTCACGTTTCTTATTGTTAATTAGCCGAAGGTGTGTATGTGAAGCAGCTCATTGGCTGGTGTGAAATACCGAGGGCATTTCCAACAGCCAGCTACCACCGGCAATACCTTGCATTTTTTAACTGCTACCCTATTAAAAAAAATGAATTGAAAATGTTCTGTATTCAATTATTACACTAGTTCTCGGTATAAATGATGGTGTGGACTCTGGGATGAAGATGCACATATTCATAGAATCATTAGGGATTGGAAGGGACATAAAAAAATCATCCAGTCCAATCCCCCTGCCACAGCAGCATCACCTAGACCAAGTCACTCAGAAACAGATCCAGGATGGTCTGGAACGTCTTCAGAGAAGGAGATTACACAGCCCCCCCGGGCAGCCTGTTCCAGTGCTCCAGGACCCTCCCTGAGAAGAAGGTCCTGCTGATATTGATGTGGAACCTCCTCTGTTCCAGCTGGCACCCAGTGCCCCTTGTCCTACCACCAGATGACCTTGAGAAGAGCCTGGCTCCATCCTCCTGACACCCACCCCTCCCATGTTTATAGACATGAATGAGGTCTCCCCTGCATCCTGGACTGCATCAAGAGTAGTGTGACCAGTAGGGAGAGGGATGAGATCCTCCCCCTCTATTCTGCTCTCTTGAGACCCCATCTGCAGTCCTGCATCCAGTTCTGGAGACCCCAGCACAGGAAGGAGATTGAGCTGTTGGAA
>VZRI01003754.1:0-34159 GCA_013397515.1 Upupa epops | reverse complement strand
AGATGGGGCCTTGAGTACCCTGGTGCATTGGGGGGTGTCCCTACTCATGGCAGGGGGGATAGAACTGGATGATCTTGAAGGTCCCTTCCAACCTGACCCATTCTATGAATATGAAAACTGCCACATCCATTTGG
The DNA here is from genome assembly GCA_013397515.1 of Upupa epops. Taxonomy (NCBI): domain Eukaryota; kingdom Metazoa; phylum Chordata; class Aves; order Bucerotiformes; family Upupidae; genus Upupa; species Upupa epops. The sequence continues at coordinate 34,025 of VZRI01003754.1, read as the reverse complement.
CTTTTGTTTGCAGTGGTCAGGCTGAGAATCACAGAGTGTTTCCTAGAAAGTTTTGGACTGGAAGGATGCTTTAAAGGTCACTGATTCCCACACCCAAACCCAGTACTGATGGAACACTACCAGTTTGCACCCTCTGGGCCAGGCTCTTTGTGTCATTAAATTTTTGATGGTGGTCAAGATGAGTGGAAGTAGAATATTGCTGAAAGATCAAAGAGTGCCCTTTTGAAAACACATTATTGCCTTTTCCATCTTATCAGTACTCACCATTATTAACCTGAGGATTTCTGTCTGAGTGGGCTATAGAGGCAGAGGATATCAGTGGGAAGCTGTGGCAGGAGGAGAACAGGTAAGGTGTGGAAGAGATAAGAAGATGCACTCCTCCCTTTCACCCATACACGTTGCAGCTGCTCATACAAATATCCTGATAAAAGTCATGTAGCAGAAACTCCTTTTCACACCCATTCAACAAAAGCAGCATGTGGTGCCCAGTCAGGGATCTGCACAACCGAGGGACTGTGACCTCAGAGTGTATAAAGAAACAGCACAGCCTGGGGTTATCACAGAATCATCAGCTGGTCTGTGTTGGAAGGCACCTTAAAGATCACCCAGTCCCAATCCCTGCCATGGGCAGGGACACCTCTCACCACACCAGGCTGCCCAGAGTCCCATCCAGTTTGGTCTTGAACACTTCCAGAGAGGGGTCAATCCACTTGCCTTTGCCTCACACTAAGAAGAGGGACTATGCAATGGAAAATAGATCTGGACCACTGCAATGAGCTTTTAATGTGTAATGGAAAGAAATTGCCTTCTCAGATTAAGAAAAGAGTATAAATATACCTGCCAGTGGATTTAAAGCACCCAGTGCAGCTGGTCTGGGTATAATTGCATGCCAGATGTCTTGTTTCTCACTCAGTGGTTGTAAGTTTTCTAGAATAAGATAAATATGTATGTTCTCTCTGCATTTTATGGAAATCTTTCAGCTTTATTTTTTTTTCTGAAAAAAATATAGCTCCTTAAGCGACGCTTGGAATTATTCCGTTCGATCTGTGAACTTGGCAGCACAGGTAAAACTGTTGTTCTCAACCAACCGAAGGATATTCTTCATTGGGTTAGAAAAATCTCGGAAATATTTTAGAAAGATCAATTTTTTCATGAATGTAAACATCTGGCAGAGAGATTTTTGATTCTTGTTGCATTCAGAAGGCTGTAAAAATAGGACTCGATGGTTGCAAGCGTAGATCACACAGGATAAGCCACACAGGAGATCAGACCCAGGCTGGTGACTGGCTATTGCTGTGTGTGGCTACCTCTAACGGTAGGAAGTTGCTTTACACTCTCCAGTGTCAGGGGCAGTATCTGATGCTTGATGTATTTTCTCTCTAGTTGCTGCTAAGATTGCTTCATGGCTTTTCACCAGAGTAGGCAAAATCCAGGCTTACAGTGGCTCCCCAGCAGCTCACCAGACCGCATCATCCTCATCAGCTTGAAGGAGTGAGAATAAATGATCTTTAAAACACCAGGACATCACCATGTATGTCAATGGTGCTTGTGATGTCCTCTCTCAGTCCAAGGTGTGTCTCTGCCCTCTCCTTACTGACCATGCAAACTTCTTCAGGGAGGATCTGCTGGATGAGAATGAGATGGAGCCATGTCAAGAAGGGCACAGAGCTGCTGGAGGATGTCCAGCACAGAGCAACAAAGATGATGAAGGGAGTAGAGCACTTCCCTTATGAGGAAAGGCTGAGGGAGCTGGGGAACCCAAGAAATTTCTATTTGAGACCTATAACATCGTATGTTGCAGCCCTAGTGAGACAGAGCATGCAGAACCTCATGGGCAAGCAGGAGCAGAGGCTTTTTAGTAATCCAGTGAGTGCAGAAGTGGGCAGTTCCACTGAGCGTTTGCTCTCAGTAATTCCAACAGCTGAGTGCTTTTAAAATATACTGCTGTGCTCATAATGTCTTGCCAGTGTTTCACATTAACCTTTAGAATATTTGAATTTAACTCTGTAAGTAAGCTAGATAGCTTTCTAAAATGGTAGATAATATAACAAAAAAGGCTCCGACGTGAATGAAGATATGTGAGCAAAGCAGTTATTAAAATTAGAATGATTTATGCTATAATACTCTGAAGTAGCCTGCATGTGGAAATCGAAGTGGCTGCTCTCTTTAATTTGCAGATGGAACTGCTAATTGTGAGGCACTCAGTAGGTAAACTAAGCCAAGCGACACAAATAAACCCAGGGCAACAGGAAAGAAAAGAGCTTCTCTGATGCTGTGTTGTGTTGGAAAATGCCACTAGCTCAAAGGTCCAAATTTGTTGATAGAATCAATGTTTAGCAAAGAAATTGTTTGTGGCAGCTTCACTAAAAATAGCTGTCTAAATATCATAAGCATAGGCTTGGAAGGGACCTCCAAAGGTCATCTAGTCCAACCCCCCTGCAGTAAGCTGGGACATCACTCTACAATCTACTTAGGTTTCACACTTATGAATTAATTGTACCATCTACATGAGTTTATGGGTCTTTATGTCCTTTGAAAAGTTAAAGACTTACTGCTTAGTAAGTAGTTACGGAGGAACATCGTTACTTCATAGCGTATTCCACTTTACCCAAACCAATTTGGTCACTGCTATAGAAGCAGAACTTAAACTTACAGGGGCATAGCCTCTTGATTCATGAACACAGCTCCCATTAATGCTAATGGGAGTTATGCACTTTGTATAGAGAGGAGAATATATCACAAAGAGCTGATGATCATCTTAGACTAACACAGTAGCTTCCTAAAATTTCTCTTCTCACACAAAATGAGTCCTCACTTTGCTCCTAATTCCCTGATGGATATCACTGCCAGCCCACAAACACACACACATCCTAGAAATGATGCATGGCAAGGGCAGAAGTTATACTGAGACATTCTGAGCAGGTCAGTATCAGTGAGGATGGTGGAGGTCGGTCGGTTCCTTATTTGCACAAGAGAAAGTGAAGAGAGAAGTCGTCACCCGGTGGAGAAGAGTAAACAGACAAAACAAAGCACAAAAGTTTTCCAGTTTACTTATTAGCACAATATGTAATTGGATGGAAGTAGCAGGTTTCAAAAATTTGTCTTACTGTAATGACTATAATTTTTTAGAGATCGAAAATGAATCTGACTAGAAAATACCATTAAACTACCAACTTGCTTAAAATTTAAAGGGTAATTCACATATAATGCTTTTATTTAATAGCCCAATTTACAAAACGTCTAAAATTAATGCAGATCTTTTCAGGACAAAATCAGCTGTAACTGCACCAACTAATTTTTGCTCATTTGAACTGAATTATTAATAAGAGAGAAATATACCATATGTTCCCAAAAGAGCTGGATACATTTATTTCAAATAAAATTGCTGTGTTTGGTGGAATATAAGAGGTTTAAATGCTTTCAGAGAAATGGGTTACTTATATACTGATTTAATAGAGTATAAATCAGGCTGCATAATTAGGGACACAGCTGTTTCCTAACCTAAAGCTGCCAGCTTCTGTTGGTTAAGTTCCTTTATCACCTGCATGGCTTTAATCAGCAATAATTTGTTCTTCTGGTGGAGTAATACAAGTTAATCAATAATTTTGCTGTTTGTACTATACTGGAAAAGGGCTTTTATGGCAGGTTGAGCTTAAACTGGGCATACGTTCTCCCGACTTGTTCACTTGATTTATTTAATTTTAGAGTGTGCTTGATACTAATTAAAAATGAAAGCGAAGGGTATTTCGGTAGAACAGCTTCTGCCTTAGTCTGGCTGAGAAATAATTTGTTTTAACTTTTTAATGCACCTGCTTAACTTGGCACTGTTTGGGCATAAATCCAAAATCCTGACTCTCTAAAGCTAAAATTCCATGCAGACTTGTCCCCCTGGAGCACACTTGGAGGTTTCCATTCTGCCCACACTCTCTGCTCTCCCTCCACCCCAAAAGGGATAACGATTCTTCACACTTTATTTTAAAGTCTAATTTTTTTAGTTTCTTTACAAGATAGCATAGAATCATTAGAGATTGGAAGGGACCTCGAAAGATCATCCAGTCCAATCCCCCTGCCACAGCAGGGTAACCCAGACCAAGTCACACAGGAACACGTCCAGGAGGGTCTGGAACGTCTCCAGAGAAGGAGACTCCACAACCCCCTGGGCAGCCTGTTCCAGTGCTCCGTTACTCTCCCTGGGAAGAAGTTCCTGCTGATATTGATATGGAACCTCCTCTGTTCCAGCTGGCACCCAGTGCCCCTTATCCTATCCCCAGATGTCCTTGAGAAGAGCCTGGCTCCATCCTCTTGACACCCACCCCTCACATTATTGAAGTCTCCCCCAAACTAAAGAGAGTTGAGACTTAAACGCATAATATATTTATACAAACACTAGTATTCAAAAATATGTGGGGACACACACATACACACATATATAAAATATTTTTAAACATGACCTAACGTCTATAATTTAAAATGAAAATACAAGTTAAACATTAACTTTGAAATTAAGCATTGAAGAAGCTAAAACTCTTGATGAACATGCTGGGAAATCTCTAAATGAAATCAATCGGAGCTGCCCCCATGCTACTTGTTGAACATTAGAAAAAAGCTGTGTACCCTACAAATGTAAACACATGCTATCTGACTGTTTTTATTTACATCCAAGTTCATCTCTAATGTAACCTCTACTGTAACTTTAGGACAAGAGGGCATTGCCTGAAGCGGCCAGGGGAGGGTTAGGTTGGATGTTAGGAAGCCCTTCTTCATGGAAAGGGTGCTCAGAGCCTGGACTGGACTGCCCAGGGCAGTGGGGGAGTCCCTGTGTCTGGAGGTGTTGAAGAACAGCCTGGCTGTGGCCGAGTGCCCTGGTCTGGCTGATGTCGTGATGCGATGTCTTAGGCTGGACTTACTGACCTCAGAGGTCTTTTCTAGCCTCAATAACTCTGTGATTCTTAAGAAAAGTCACCTCTGTGAAGAGGTTTAATTCTCTGAGCAAGAGAACATGTTCTAATTACAATCATAACTGTTTGGGGCTGCAAGTATCTTCCGATGCCAGGTTTTTATTTTAAATAGTCGTACTTTAAGTGCATCTTCTACTTCCAGTCTTTCTCTTCAGATTCCAGAGGCTTACACACAGATAATCACATTTCTTGCTTTTAGAGCCAGAATATTCTTTTAAAACCCCAAAGAGACAATCTGCAACTTAAAGTAGAAAATTAACTTCACTCACAAATTATGCATTAAAGAGACTTCCTATCTCACTATATGTCTTGCTCAGAGGGAGCTTCCATACTCGCAGACTCCAGCTGTGCGAGCTATAAAAAATTTATGCTGTAACTTTTACAGAGTGAGAAGAAGTTTCTCCTCTGCTAGACTGGTTCAAAGAAGCTGCCACTGAAGAGCAAGCTCTAGCACCTTCTCTTTGTCCCTGATGACAACCAGGGTGTCATTGAGGGGGAAAATCAGAAACTTCTGATCATTGATTTGAAAAATAGACAAATTCTTCTCCTGGTCAGGTTAAAAGTTAAAGACACAAATCCCAACCACCAAAAAAGAGAAGACAGTAAGACTCATAGTGATCTGCTTTTCTTTCCTCCTTTGACAGCTCAAATCTCCACCATCAGATGATTTCCTTAGCTTGCTTATGCCAGTGCCTGTGGCTTACTACCAGTAACTGCCCACTGGTGTCATGTCAATACAGAACCCATAAAGACACTATGCCTAACCATATTTTCCTTGTCTATGTGCTCTGTAGCACAGGTATCCCCATGCAAACACAAGCTATCCATTGGAGAGTCCCTATGTCCAGAATAACAACTGAAATCAAGGGAATATCTGATTGATTCTAAAAATCTTCTACTTGGGGGTACAAATGATTCTATGATTCTATGATTCTATGATTCTATGATTCTATGATTCAGGTTTCTGACCCAACCTTAGCATCTTAATGACTGAAATACATGAATTTCAGACCATTACAGCTGTGTTTCCTTCTCCAGGACTGCTGCCTTGATCCTACAGCCTTGTTTCAAAGGATATATTCAGATTTCTGAGTGGACCCAACCATGCCTTAACAGACTCATTTTTCACCACTAAGTTAAAATAAAGATCCTTTTTCAGTTTGGTTGCCTGAGACACTTTCCTCTACTGATGAGCAAGAACTCAGAGAAGAAAGGATCTCTAGAACTCTCTGATACCTAAACACCTGATTGATGGAAAAACACAAACTAACCTCTTCCCATGCTGCCACTCTAGCCTGTCAGAAAGCACCATGGCTACACGGTTCTTAAACACCTCCAGGGATGGGGACTCAGCCACCTCCNGGGACTCAACCATCTCCCTGGGAAGGTTATTCCTCACCACTCCTTCTGTAAAGAAATCCATTCTAAGATCCAGTCTAACCCTCCCCTACCCCAACTGCAGAGCAGTTCCCCTTGTTCTGTCAACAGTCAGCAAGGAGAAGAGGCCAACACTTATCTCTCTACAACCTTCCTTCAGGACAGTAAGGTCCCCCCTCAGCCTCCTCTTCTCCAAACTCACCCTGCCCAGCTCCCTCAGCCTCTCCTCAGACAACTGGTTCTCTGAACCCCTCATGAACTCAGTAGCTCTGCTCTGGCTGGACCCATTCCAGCATCATCTCCATGTCTTTCCTGTCATAAGGGGCCCAGAATATTTAGTTTCTCATGTTTATCTTATTGCTACACACTGTAGTTTGAATCAACATGTGTAGCTAAAGAACCAGTCAGTAAAGAACTGGTGCTTTCGATGCAAAATGGATGTGAATTTTCTAACATCAATGCAGAGTAGCATCAGTAGGTGTGGAGGTACGACCCCTAATTCTTAATTTAGAAAATATAAAATTGCTAAGGATTGGTAAACAAGATCTATTTGGTCATTCTTCCAGGGTACTTTGATCTATGGAATAAAGGTCAGCACTCAGTGCTTCATTCCACACTCTCCCAAATATCTAATTGCCTAATTATTGCATTATTTCACAGCCAATCAACTGAAAGGGTTTGGATGGGAGTATGGCAGAATAAGAGGGCTGTCAGTCTTTGGTTATGGTCCTATAGTTCTAATTCAAGAATTAAATATCTGTCTTTTCTAAAAGTCATTACATGATTTATTGGAAAATTGGTAGAAACAGCCCTGGGGGGGTTGTGCTCAAAATCTGGTTTAGAAGAGTGGCTGCTAGCTATGACTTTTGATTTTCTTGTCTCAAAATGAATAGCACTGCCTGTTTCTATGCAAATGGAATGTTTGAATGTATGTTTTAAAGATAAATTATATTTGTTAATTTAATTGCATTTCACATGCAGAGCGGGTGACTTGTGTTTTGATCTTTTCTTTTCTCAAAGGAAGTAAAATTCACCCCTTTTGCTACTGATTCCCCACAAGTGCAGGACTGGGGTTTTGTTTTTTTCTGGTGTTTGATAGCTCTAAAATGTCTGCAGAAATTGTAGGTCAAGAATTACAGCCGTGGTAAATCATGCTTCATGAATGAGAAGTCATTGGTGATTTCTCTAGGGGTTTTTTTTTGGGGGTCTGTCTTTAAAATGAACAGAACATGCAGGAGAAAATAAAGGCTTCTTTAACATAGTTTGGCATAAATATGGAGCATGCCAATATCTCCGTATTTATGACATTCAAGCTCTGTTTATGTCTAGAATTTAAGCTCCATCAAATAGAGAGGAGACCCTATAAATACGCTCAAGTAAAAATAATACTACAGCAAGTGCTGTTCCAAGTAATTAGTTTATTACTTCTCATCATGGATCCAGGGGGGGCTCCATCCTCTCACCCCTTGCTTGCTGAAGCATTGCTAGCAAACTCCTTTTGCTTTATTCAGCTATTTTTTTCCTGCCACAGGACCTGAGTGTGATAAATATTTCCCAGCACAGTGCCCCTTTAGGGCTAAACCAGGAGTAGGTGGCTTCTAGCTCTTGTGAACAGTGGTGCTAGGGACAGCCAGATGTTGGCAGTGTTGGAGGATGCTGGAGACATAGCAGTGGTTAGCTGGGGCATTAGTAGCCTGCAGATCCTTTGGTTTGGGACAGCAATTCCACTGCTATCACCTGAGTTGCTCCCTTAAGCATCTTTGCTGACCTATCCACCTGACTCACTTTTGTAAAATCACTGAACAATGAACGTGATCCCCTTTGGCTGCCATTCCCTGAAGAGCTGCAAGAGATAGACAGGACAGGCTTCTCTGTGGCTTCTTTATCAGAGGCTCCTCCTATTTTCACGCTTCCCAAGCTGAAGGCTCAGAAAAATCAATAACTGCTCCTGATTTTTCTCTCTCTTTTTGGCAGAAAGGAGGATTATGGCTAGTGAAAAAAGCCCCCACGTGTAACCACATACAAGGGCTTAACTTTCCTATTTCCCCACCCTGTAGTTTATAAGAATTTTTTGCATGTGTTGTCAGCAGCTGGACTCACACAATAGCCCTAGAGCTGCAAAGGGCAAATAACAAGAGCATCAGATGCAGCTGGACGGATACAATAGATCAAGCATCTCCAAAGAACTCCCATTAGAGTCCATTGGGTCAATAATCTACAAAGTAAGAAGGATTTCCATGATAGACCCTAACAGCTGTTTGGGAGCCGTTGCATTTTGTCAAGGCAAAATCTAGTTTTAAAAGTGTGGTAATATCTGTATTGATGAGAGAGGTCATGAATGGCTTTTGCCGCCTTGTTCTAGGTTACAGCAAATATATGGCAATATATTACAAATATGTGGCAACCAAATTAATGAAAGGATCGTAATAGGTTGTTTACTTGATTCCTCAAGTTATCTCTCTGCGAACCATTTGGTTTATTGGAATTAAACAGAAAACTTAAACCAAAGCAATCCCACAGACTACGTAGCTTTGAATCAGATGCACTTTTCTTGAGGGGAAAAAAGGATAGAATCATCTTTTCTACATGAATTCCCCACTTTGTATTCAGTAGTGATCTAGGAAAACTCGGAATAATATTGTGACCTGTTTTCAGGTATGGCCAAACTGGATTGAATCTGTGACAGAAGGTGTGAGAGGAGATGCTACTCTACCCCTCTCTTTCCATCACTCTTTGCTCAGGGTGCCCAGAAATTAACTCAAGCCTGCTGAAATGTAGAGCTCTGGCAAAATTGCTCTAATTTCTGCCAGTGAGCAGAACTTTCTCTGCAGCGTTTTCATCCTTTGACAGCAATTGTCACTACACTTCTGCAGAGAGAAGCCTGCATCCATAGAAACAACTGGGGGGGGTGGGGGGGGTGGAATGAGGGAGACCTCCCAGTTTTTATTGACCTTTTCTTTTGTGCCAGGACAGTGGCGTTAAATGGGTAAAGGAACCACCAGGCTCTGACTCCTTTCTCCCAAAGGTCTGTGCAGTAAACCAGCCCCACAAACACAACACATAACAAGAATAGTGTTGCAGTTCCATGGTAAATCTGCAAAAGACCTAAACATTAAAAATTAATCTCAAGACTTTATTATTCCTTTGTAACTCAGCACTGCAATGATCTTTGTGCGGTGGAGATCTCCGCAGTGCTCATATGTGCTCTTATGCCTCGGCAGAATGCCATGAATTAAGGATGGAGCGTAAACCTCGCCTTTGAATTTCCTGGCTTTTGTTAGTTTGTGTCATAAACTCAACATTATTCAAATGTAGGGTTTTGTATTTAATATTATTAAACGCCTCCTCATCAATGCCAAGCCTGTAATTGGTCGCAGTGAATAGGTGATTAGAGAGATAAAGTGTAATTGTGATTGCAAAAACTATCACCAGGTTTGCGGAGGACAATAATTATGTAGCTTATAATGTTTGAAAATATTGCCTAAATCTCTTTCCCACATGTTGTTTGTGATGGAAAACAATTAGACAAAGGATTCTTTTTCTAAGCTGCCTTTGATTCAGATTTGCCTGATGAATGGTCTTTATACTGAACCCAAAGCATTTGTTCCCAGTAAATTATATGTCACTGCAAATGCGAAAGGTCTGCTTCGCCATGTTTATTGGGATAAATTAAATCTTCTAAAGATGGTAAACAGAAGGCCTCAATAATTATTCACTTCTGTATAGTTTAAACTGAAAAGGATGTTGCAGTTAGAAGGATGGAGATGAGGCAAACAACACTCCCTGCATTGTGTTAACAACATAAGAGGTACAATAGGGAAATTTAATTTGATACTGATCTACATGAAGCATAACACAGCAACACACTTCCAAATGCTACTTTTCTAATGGCAGCTTTTGAATTGCAAATTTCCACCAAACCCACCTGATTCATTACTCAACGCGTTCCCAATTGAGTCAAGGAGCTTTTTTCTTCTTGGCTTCAATAGGGGCGGGAGCAGGCTCAACTTGCTCGTAATTTCACGTGGTAGAAGATATAAAACCCAGGAAAGGCTTGAGCGGGCAAGGTGACTAGCACACAGGCAGCCTACCTAGAGCTCAAGAGAAAAGATGCTTCTGGGCTTTGCTGCGGCAGCCAAATTTCTTGCCAAGAAAGGTCAAGTCCTAGAATAGTCTGCAGCTCTTTCCCTTGCGCCTGTAAAGGATACTTTTAAGAGTTGGCAGTGACTTGAAAGCGTTTCATTGCTTCTGTGGGCCGTTCAAAACTCAAAGAAAGGGTGATATTTCATTTAATGTTATCAGTCTCCTAAAGGAAAATTGCTCTGAAGATGGCAAAGCCCTGCGAATCAGAACAGTCTTGTGGCCTCTCCAGTGACACAAAGCTGGACGTGACATGTACGTTCGGTGAAAACTTCTAGTGCTTTCTGATTCCATGTGAGAACTACATGATACAGCTCCTTCCCTTGAGAAAAGAGACAGTGGGCTTTGCTTGTCTTTGAAAATATATTATCCTTAAGCCTTGAACCTCTCTCAATCTTCTAACCACCCCACTTCTGATCTCCCCCAGGATGCCGTTGGCCCTCTTGGCCACAAGAGCATACTGCTGGCTCATAGTCATCCTGCTGGCCACTAGGATCCCCAGGTCCCTTTCTCCTAAACTGCTCTCCAACAGGTCAGTCCCCAAACAATATTGGTACCTGGGGCTGTTCTTGCCCAGATGCCAGACTCTACACTGACCCTCGTACCTCATTAAGTTTCTCTCTGCCCAGCTCTCTATTTAATTTCACAAGTATTCAGAGTCATTAGTAGTCCTGTAACTCACACTCAGGCATACAAGCCCAGAGAAAAGCTCTATTAGAATCACTGAATCATAAAATCACAGGCTCAATCATAGAATCACACAATCAATCGTAGAATCAGAATTTCAGAATCATAGTATGGATTTATGTTGGAAGGTACCTCAGAAATCATCTAGGTCCAAACCCCCATGTGAATAGGACTACCTGTCGGATGTTGAACCCCTTTTTATTTACAGATACAGAAACATTGGAAAATGCATAAACATTTGCAGGACTGCAGTCACTCGAAGGTGGCATCCAATTTCCTCAATTGCTTGACACTCCTCATCCTTGGAAGACCTGAAATCTTTTGCCAGCTGAAAAGTCTAGTAGGAAGGCAGCAGAAGTTGTATCCCTGCTGTTCAATGGGACAGAACAAAAAGGATAATGGCAGAGCGGGGCTGAGGAAGGTGTTGAGTTCTGTGGTCACACATAAACATCATCATGTCAGGCCCAAACAAGTAGACACTTAGGTTTCATTACTTAGGGTAGAGACAGTAAATTAGAGTAAAACACATCTTCACGTGTGAGGATGGTACAGATAATACACAAGAGATTTAGCTTCTCTCTTTTAGTGTTCTTAGGAGTCTGTAAATGAACAAATACCATCGTGAACTCAAAGTTTTCTCTGCTTTGCTGGTGGTCAGAGGAAGCGATTGCATCGTCCTAATCAAGCAGAGTTCTCGTTGCAAAACAAGTCACTAAAATCCTTCATATGTGAACAAGCTTTTATTAATGACCTCTTTGAATTTGACTAGTGAGCCCAGCAATAACACAGGGGCATTGTTAGAAATGGAAATGTGAAGAGATAAGGAAATTTTCAAGCAAATCTATATTTAATTTTGAAGAAAGCTGCTGGTTTCTAACGACCCTGTTTGCATGGGTATCTGATGGTAAGGCTAGGGGAGGGTCACAGCAGATAAAACAGAACAGGATCATTGAATGAAAACCAAATATTTATCCTCTCTTTGTCTCTTTGGGACTCATTTGCATTAAAACTGCAGCTTTTGCGGAGACCGTTAGTGAAAACAAAACCCCCCACAGACAACCACCCTCATTTATGCATTTAATATGAGCAATGCTCTTTGAGATTAAGGTTGTTTAAAAACAGATTCCATTCTGCATACTCCTGTTTCCACAAAGAATCTTGAGCAGAGATGAATGGCACAGATAGTCTGTCTATCCCTCAAATTTGCATTTTATTGCACCTATGTATTTTTATAACTGTGTTATAGATCCCATTGTCACACTCGGTTTCTTTCCTGAATTCCAGCCCCTGTTCTACAAAGCTATTTGTCACTTATTTTAACCTTGAGCATGCAAAACTCCTCACAGGCTTAAAATTAAGTGAGAGCTTATGCGAAGTGCCATTTCAGATGTTCAATCAATCTCACCCCAGTACCCGAAGCCCTTCTGCTTTATCTCCAGTCCCTTGCTCTGTGGCGAAACCTTTTGTTACCATTTTTAACATCATGAAATTCCTTTGAGAAATGGAAAAAAATTGAGGGTGGATTCATTAAACTCAAAAAATTATCACTCTTTGCTCAAGTAAGGGAAACTTACTACCACGCTTCAAACTTTACTGAGGGCAGGGTGAGCAATAACCCCCCACCAAACACATTTTGCACCTAGTAGAGAAAAGATGGGCTCTCAGGCAGCACCTGTTATGCCCATGGTTTCCTTATGTGATAGAATGCAAATACCCAAAGGGTTGTTGTGAAACAAGGCGATTACTCCAGGATACCTTACCTGCCTTTTTATTTCTCTCGTCGCTGCTTTTGACACCCAATAAAACTATAAAACATGATGAGCGTGCTGGGATTCTCCCATGTTTTGTGGTCTGCTTGGTGTGCATAAGCATGGTTGCACAAGCCTATCGTTTTTAAAGGCTTAGGTTAAAAACTGTACAAGTCTATGTTTATTTTAAACAGGAAGCTGGACTCCTTGGCCAAGCTAAGCTATGGAGCAAGCAAAGTTCTGCAGTAGGTGGGAGCTCTTAATAGCTCTTTATGTAGAATAGCATTTCACATCAAAATAATTACATCTCCACCTTGATTAATGATTAACCTGACTCTTTAGTATTCCTTTCTGAGTGCCAGCTTCAGTCTTCACATAGATTAGCTCTGTAGTCAATAGGATAAGTCACGTGTATGTCAAAAAATGGAAGTTATCTTTGTCATTAACCTTGAGAAGCACCATTGCTTGATGACAGTAAGGAAGATCTAATGGTTTAGAGGAATGACTGCTGCAAAAATTTCCAAGGCATATTTAAAAATGAGTTTGATAAAGCTACAAAAAGATGGCATTGATATGTTGGGGTACAGTTTGCTCGGAATAGCTTTGTAATGCAGTTCAGCTAGCTTTACTGCTGTGATAAAGAATCATAGAATCATTAGATCTGAAGGAATCTCAAAAGATCATCCAGTCCAATTCCCCTGCCACAGCAGGATCACCCAGACCAAGTCACACAGGACCATATCCAGGCAGGTTTTGAACTTCTCTAGAGAAAGAGACTCCACAATCCCTCTGGGCAGCCTGTTCTAGTGCTGCGTTACCCTCACTGTGAAGAAATATCTTCTGATATTTATATGGCACGAATCACCTCTTTGTCTTGTTTTCCAGTCAAAATTAGCATCCCCCAATGATGCAGAAATGAATGGAAGTAGAACCATGTGAGTACAATGCTGATGCTCTACCAAGATCACTTTAATCTACAGAGTGATCAGTACTGTGCTGCACTGTTCACATTTGAAAAAATGACCATACGCTTATAATTTGTCAGGCAAAAATATTTACAGGTGTTTTCTAGGATCTTCTAAAGACATTTTCATCCAACTTTCTGGTTTGAAAAGGCTCTGCAAGCCCTGATAACTTTAGCTGCCTGTGTCTTAAATATTAAGATATCTATTCTGCTTATATCCATGCTGCCACATCTATTCTGCTGATATCTATATTAAACCTATTGATGTTACTTCCCCAGCAGATAAAATATAATAAATAAATAAAATTTATTTATAAAGGCAATAAATATATCATTTGAGTATTTCTGAATGAGTGTTTGGAAAGTACAAACCTGGCTTCCGTGAGGGATTCTGCATTCAGAGGCTCTGCACCATTAAGGACCTGCATGTTTAAACTTTAACCGGCGGAACTGCCTTTCTTTCAAATTTCTCGATATATATTATACAGGATAATGCATTTTTAACAAAGGGAACTGTGCTGTCACTCAACTTAAGGCTTTCAAAGATTAAAGAAGTATCTGGCCTACTTTACATTGTCTCCATCAGAGAGATCAGAAACAAAGAACTTGGAAATAAAAGAGGGTCCTAACTCAGGGTAAAACTCTGATTTTGCTGAGGCAAAGGTTTCAGAGGTTACCAGCCTGTGGTAAAGTTGCATGAGACTGACTTTAGCATCCAGCTCTGCCTATTTTATTAAGATGTGACCCTTCTCCTGCTGCAAGCTCATCCCTTATACCATGATTTGCAGCAATTAATTGGTCTCCTCTAAGCTGACTAGCAAATCCATATACTACTGTAATTACCTGAATGTAAAATATTTAGGAAATATCTATCATGCTCTTGGAAGGCTCAGGTCATTGAAAGAAAGCCAATGAAATTGCAAACACGCTGAAGGGATTGGATATCAGCTACCTTTCCTCCCCCCTCCCCATTCTCTTGGCTCTTAGCATTTGTCTCTAGGGCATGACCAAATAGTGGGCATGTGTCATAAAGACATTTATCATGTAATTACAGCTTTAAGATCAGTTTCTGTTGATGTGAGATGATTACTGTGTATTTCACGCCTTTCAGCTTCCCAGCTGGGATTCAGAGATTTAAGGACATGGGGTATATATTTTTTAAATTTATGAGATAGCCATTAATTTAATTAATTGGACCATAAGAGTTCAGTCAGTGACCAAACAAGAATCCTATGAAACAGAGAGAACCAGATGTTTTATGAAGTTTCGATATTTTTTTGACGCGTATAACTTGCCAAAGCAAAGGGCCTTTGTTTCCTCCTCAAGGAACAGAACATTTCTGTGGAGTAAGAAAAATGACGCTTCAAAGTAATTCATTGTGAACCCGGGTATTAGAATAAGAATACGGTTAAAATGAGAGTATTTTAAGCCTGACTTAAAATGTATTGTTCTTACGTGTTAGCAATAGCTCAGTGCCATTTCTCTACGGCTCACATCAATACTTGCATTTTAAAACCGGGGCTCAGACATTGTAACTGCGATGCTTTGCATCAGTTTCAAGATTTTATGTTGTGTTTGTGTATTTGATCCTGTGCTTTCACGTTGAGATCTCATTTGAATTATGGTGAGGGGAACCCTGTCACCGAGGTGATTGTACAGTTAGATTTTCAATAGTCACAAAATTAATATGAGCTTTAATGGAAAGAGGTTTCCATTGAACTTCTATTTCTTCTGGTGTTTCAGGCAGCTTTTTTTACCGTCCTTAGAGGTGTTCAAATGATATTTTAAAGGCTTCGCTGAAGCAGGTCAAGATTTAAGCTTTCTTTCCATTATCTTATAACATGAGGTACAGCAGCTGTGGCCAAATTACAGCTGGACAAAACACTTTATGCTTGGCCACCTTTCGGAAAACCAGTATATCAGGCCTTCCTCTTCAAGAATGCAGCCTGGTTCCTGCCCAGAGATAGCCCCACATTTCAAACTTGAGCAGGAGCAGCTTGAATCATGATTTTTCTGTTAAGAACACAGCAAGATGGAATTGCATATCATGCCACAAACCCCATGCTCTGTGCAAAAGGCTTGACTGACAGTTCTCACAGGCTGCCTGAGAGGGAGATCCTANATCCTCCCCCTCTATTCTGCTCTCATGAGACCCCATCTGCAGTCCTGCATCCAGTTCTGGAGTTCTGGAACCCCCCGCACAGGAAGGAGATTGAGCTGTTGGAAGGTGTCCAGAGGAGGGCCACGAGGATGAGGGGAGGGCTGGAGCACCTCTGCTATGGGGACAGGCTAAGAGAATTGGGGCTGTTCAGCCTGGAGGAGACTCCGGGTAGATCTTAGAGCAGCCTTCCAGTCCCTGAAGGGGGCTCTAGGAAAGTTGTGGGCTGTTTCTAAGGGCTTNCCCCCAGCTCCCTGGCAGTGTTCAAGGCCAGACTGGCTGGGGCCTTGAGCACCCTGGTCTGGTGGGGTGTGTCCCTGCTCCTGGCAGGGGGGTTGGAACTGTATGATCTTTAAGGTCCCCTTCCAACCTGAACCAGTCTATGAATCTATGAATCATATCTACATCAATACTCCCATGGAATCAGATTAATCTCTTCCTCTGTGATGTGTCTGTTAATTTTATTTATTTTTTTTAACAATAAAGTAAAAAATAATATTAAAAATTGGTTTAAATGCCTAGCTTGACACAGAGTTCNCCAGTCTATGAATCTATGAATCATATCTACATCAATACTCCCATGGAATCAGATTAATCTCTTCCTCTGTGATGTGTCTGTTAATTTTATTTATTTTTTTTAACAATAAAGTAAAAAATAATATTAAAAATTGGTTTAAATGCCTAGCTTGACACAGAGTTCAGGAAAAATAGGATTTTATGCTCATAAATATTATTGTTTGTCTTTTGATACATGCTTGCTTTTGTGGTAAATTTATCTCCGTGCCTCTTTGTACTTCAGAATGGTAATAAAAGATCCTGAAGTCTCTGTGACTTAGGAGAATGTGTAACCCAGAACTGGTTTCTTGAAAACCAATTTCCAAGCTCTTTTAGAAGCTGATCCAGAAACATTTTATATAGTTAATATTTAATACTGATAGAGTCATGAAAGATTCAGCTGCTGATACATGGGATTTATTTATTTTCTACTATTTAAATTGCCCCTACTGTCATCTTAAAACTGTTACTGGATAGACTGTCTTAAGTAGAAACAAATATGTATTTGTTATGGACTGGTTTGTGTTTATATAGACTCCTCAGCTGCAGAGGTGAACCCCAAGCTAATGTTGTCTCAGCAACCTGATCTAGTGGGGGGTGTCTCTGCTCGTGGCAGGGGGGTTGGAACTGGGTGATCTTGAAGGTCCCTTCCAATCTGACCCATTCTATGAATCTGTGAACATCATGGGAACTTCAGTATAGGTTGGAGACTGACCTGTTCGACTGCAGTGTAAGAGAAAGGGACCTGGGGGTCCCAGTGAACAGCAGGATGACCCTGAGCCAGCAATGTGCTCTTGTGGCCACGAGAGCCAACAGCATCCTGGGGGGGATCAGAAGGGAGTTGGTTAGCAGATTCAGAGAGGTTCTTCTCCCCCTCTACTCCGCACTAGTGAGACCGTATCTGGAGTATTGTGTCCAGTTCTGGGCCCCTCCATTCAAGAAGGGCACAGAGCTGCTGGAGGGTGTCCAGCGTAGAGCAAGAAAGATAATGAAGGAAGCAGAGCAGCTCCGTTATGAGGAGAGGCTGAGGGAGCTGGGTCTCTTGAGCTTGGAGAAGAGGACGCTGAGAGGAGACCTCATTCATGCCTATAAATATGAGAGGGATGGGTGTCAGGAGGATGGAGCCAGGCTCTTCTCAATATTATCTGCTGATAGGACAAGGGGTAATGGGCACAAGCTGGAACAAATGAGGTTCCATATCAATATCAGAAGGAACTTCTTCCCAGTGAGGGTAACAGAGCATTGGAAGGGACTGCCCAAGGGGGTTGTGGAGTCTCCTTCTCTGGAGACATTCCAGACCCACCTGGCTGTGTTCCTGTGTGACTTGGTCTGGGTGATCCTGCTGTGGCAGGGGGATTGGACTGGATGATCTTTAAAGGTCCCTTCTGATCCCTAATGATTCTATGATTCAGTCTCTCACTCTTTGGTGCTTTGTGAGGGGCAGAAATCAGTACACAATCAGTGTGGCTCATCAGTGTGAGGGAGGTATGATTGTGACTATCAGTTGTGAAAGTAATTTCATACCAGTAAACTCTTCAGTGGTAAAGCCTGTTTTGGCCTTGACTGCTGTTTTACCTCCTGGAAGAGCATGGACCGGACCACATAACTCCTGCTTACTTTCTCCCGCTACACCTAGATGCATATTTGTATTTTGTACTTCTTATTAAAACAGGATCAAAACCACTCAGGTTGGATCCTTGCGTTCTCTGGATTGCCTGGGCTGTGGCCTTTCAAGGGCAATTACAGTGTCCACTTTGGGAAGAGGAGTTACCATTTCGAGGCGTTTTCTGAGGCATCAAAACTCACACTTGCCCTTTGAAAGCCTGCATTTGCTTCTACGTGGAACACCCAGGCAGCTACCATGCTGGCATTTCTTCATCCCCCTAGATTTTTAAAGAAAATCTCTGTGTAATGGTCATACCCTCATCTCTCTTTTTTTTTTCTTCTCCTTCTTTTTTTATAAAAATAACAGCGAGAGAGGCATCAAAAGCAATTTTTCGTTTCCACATGCCTCTGTGGTAAACCCAAATGTCAGGCTTTTTGTGGTGATGTGATTCATATCACTTCAGTATGGGGTGTTAGCTCTGCATTTAGTCTTGCCTAGACTGTAACGAAGAACACCGATTACTCCGGTGATTCGAGCTAAAAGCTGCAGGAGAGGCATTAGAATACAGGAAACGTATAGGGGAATGCAATTTCAAAGTGGATGAAAAATGTGTGAGTGGATGAACATTCAGGTAGGTAATTACAGCTTAGGTTTAGTCCTGAATTTTCTTCAGCCTTACTCCAGAGAGAGCCTAATGGCCATACCTGAGTTTTTAATGGCAACATTTGGGCAAAAAGTATGGCTATTACGTGAGCAAATGTAGCACTTTATCCTGGAGGAAGGGCTATCACCTTCGGTGTCAAAAGTAAAGAAGAATCAATTCAACTATAAGAGCTGGGAAAGTTTTCAGTGGGAATCCTAGAATGGTCTCACTCCATAGGGAAGGGGGAAAAGGAGATGGTATCTGAGCCTGCCATGTGCTCAACACAAAGTACACAGTCACAGACAGTCGTAGCTACTGATTCCAGCCCCCTGATTCATAATGGCAGGAAATGTGCATCTATATTTTATGTAGAACCAGGTAATTTAGATAAAAAGAGTAATACAGTCAAAAAAACGATGAGTTTAATTTTCATGGCCAGATGAAAGTTATAGCTGGCAACAAGCGAGTTCTTTGGATCCAGAATATTCATAGCACTGGTTTTCTCTTTGGGATAAAATGAGTATTCCATTTTGTGAAGAAAACAGATGCAGTTTGTCTGACACGTGCTGTCATGAAGATGGCAACTCACTTAATGAGGCAGGCTTTGCCAAATGGGGTGGCAGACACAAAGTCACTGAATGGTTAGAGTAAGAACACCATCATTTTATCCCTGAAGAGTGAAAATGAGATGCCTCTAGTGTCCCCTACAGAAGAGAAATTTATATTCTAGTGTGTGAACCAACGAATTCCAACTTTCATAACATATTCCAGTGAATCTGAACCAGGGACAATGACTGGCACTGTCAAGAATGCCCAGTGAAGTGCTTGCTAGTCTGCTGGGAAGAACTTTCACCACTGAAACTGGAGGCTGGGCTTCAAATTCAATCACTTTGAGGGAGAAGTTTAGTCTTGGTCTCTTACATCTTCAATACTGAATCTTCAGTGAAAAAATAGTGGTTTTCCTTAAAATAAAAGAGCAGTCTATTATCAGAGGCATCCTAGAATCATTGTGGCTCGATTAAACTCTTTATATACAACCAGGAAAACCGTGTTTGATTCTTATTTGCAATCAGAAAAAAAAGATAGAGTAGAGCAGAGAGGACAATGCTTGCTCTGGCTCTTCTCAATTCCAGTTCTGCAAATCAACCCTGCTGTCTGTGCTGCCTTAATTGCTCACAAAGATTTTTATGGCCAGTTTAGACCCCAAACGGACCCCAAATTGCAATTACTGCTGCATGCTTGAGGCTAACAAGAAGAACAAAGCAAAGAGTAATGGACAGCCCTTCGGCCATTTGATGTACAGGATGAAACCTGAGCTTGATTCCTTCCAGGCTCCAGCTGGGACAGAAGTGGGACAGGAGCAGGAGGAACCTCCCTTTGACATGTATTTTGTATGGCCAGAGGCAGCAACATGCTGTTACACAGGAGGAGCCACTCTCCTGAGAAATACTACCCCATGTGAAGTCGTAAAAGCTTAGATCATCCAGAGAGGTTCATACAGCTGTGCCTAGCAGAAATCACCTCTGGTTTATAATGTTTTATTGTTATTTATCAGGGAGAGCTGCTGGAGTGATGTAACAGGCGCAAGCACCACAACTACAAACTTCCAGGGGTACTTTTCTAGTTATTTACTGTGGTACCTTGTATTTCTATTACTAGGCAGTTTGATCCTTCAAACAATCACAATCTCAATGTCCTTAAAGTGAACTGATGTACTGTACTTAATAGCCTGGTGACTTCTTGGATTAGACTGATAGAGCCGGTGATGAATAGGGTAAGTATAGTTAACAGCCATTCTTAAACAACTTTGAGTGTCATTAATTTTGTTATAGGACAGATTAATCTGAAATGTCAGGACTTGCTGTACTAGACCTAAAATTGTATTTTCAAACCAATTTTAACAGATTGTATTTCACTCTTGACACAAAATTCATTGACTCACCTTAGATTGCAGCTTTTATTGTAATTGTACCAAATTAAATCGGGGCATTAGGACCCTAGAAAACTAAGTTGAAGTTAGAGAAAGGTAGCTGCACTGAATTTCTTTCTATTTTCCTTGATGCTAATACATTTTTCTTCTTAAAACAGGCTCAAACGCATGGATACTGCTACAGGTTAAAGAGATTTTAACTCTCTCAGGTATGTAAATCATGTAAATCAGATGTAAATCATGCTGAGACACAGGACAATACCTATTCTGTTGGTTGTCTTATTAATATCAACAGAATAGCTGCTTTTCTTTTATAAATTGGATATGTGAGTTGATTAGGGTCACAATTTAGGCACTAAATCAGTTTCAAACAGCCAATTAAAGAGCAGCCTCAAGGGCTAAAAATCAGGTAATTCAGACCCCACAAAGGCGAATGGAAAGGTTAGCTCTCCTGAAACCTCTAAAGCAGCTCCTTTGAGTCATTTCCCCTCACCCCTCAAGTAATGGATTGCAGATAATAAATAGCTAAATCAATAATCAGTTCATAAGCAAACTGCACAGCACAATGTGTTTGGACAGAAGCATTTCGTGAATAAATTTGAGTTATGAATAAATTCTTAGGAGGACCAGTCAGTTCACAGATAATTCATGAACTGAAATAAGGGCAAAATTTGTCGAATAAATTATTCACTACAAATAGTTCCTAAGCTCTCCAAAGTACTCTCACACTTCATTTATCTCTCGCCTTAGGGGTAGATAAAAATACTCCGGAAAAAATTATAACTAACCTGAATATTTCCCTAAAAAATTCAAACTGGAACATCTCCTTCCAACAGGGGTTTTAAAGGTGAGAAGTTTGTTCAACTGCGGCTGTTAGCCCCCCTCCGCAGGAACCTTTGAGTCAGAGGCCCCTGAGTTTTGTCTCAGCAGTATCTCATGTAGGAAGGTTGGGTGTAGTAAGAGCAAGTTGCATTTTGAGCTCTTCTGACTTCCTTACATCAGATAACTTTAACTCCCTGGAGAAGAAGACACTCAAGGGGGGACTTTGTCCCTCTCTACAACTCCCTGGAGGGAATTTGTAGTCAGGTGGAGGTCAGGCCCTTCTCCCCAGGCAGCCAGGGCCAGGACAAGAGGGCAGGGCCTGCAGCTGCCAAAGGAGGGTTAGGTTGGATGTTAGGAAGCCCTTCCTCAGAGAAAGGGTGCTCCGAGCCTGGACTGGACTGCCCAGGGCAGTGGTGGAATTGCCATCTGTGGAGGGGTTAAAGAAAGTCAGGATGTGGCCCTTAGTGCCACGGTCTGGTTGGTATCATGGCATCAGGCCCTAGGCTGGCCTTGATGATCTCAGAGCTCTTTTCCAGCCTCAGTAATTCTGTGATCCTGTGAAAGCAGGGCAATGGGACAGTGACACTCAAAATTACTCTTAGCAGAGGGCTCCTGACAGATTCCAAGTGCAAAAGACTCTGTTATGGAAAACACCCAAACCACCATGTGATTGAGTACTCGCCCATGGCACAGGTTGTACTGGATTTGCCTCTTAGACTCCTCTAAAGAGCTGATCCAGGCCAGTATAAAGAGACAGAGGAAAGCTGTGCCCTATGCACTGAGATCACATTAAATTATAGCAACCCCAATCTACAATCCTTTCCAAATGCCACCACATCAGTGGTCCTTGAAAGACACCAGCAGCATTCTCCAGGAGAACTGGTTGGGAGGCATTTAACCGTGGGCCTGGCTCTCCTTGCTTCATCAAACAAAAAATAAATTAGACAGGTCAAACATAGTAGATCTTATCTCACTGTGAACTGAAAACATAGTAGCTCTCCTGCCACCAGAGTAAAGCGGAGCCTGCGCTGACCCCACCATGAACTGGAGGGGATGGGAGATCTCCAGCAGGTGCAGTCTGGGAGGACTCAATGTGGCATTCAAGTTTATTCTTTGTACGGTTCTGAGAATGGCAGGATTGTGTTTAGAATCCAATACCCCAGGGCTTTCTCTTGCTTTCTCACAATTACCTGTGCAAGAAGAAGGGGGGAAAGAAAAAAAAACAACCCCAGAACTAAAGAGAGAGAATTCTTCTGTGGCATAGCAGGAACGGTCAAGGGCAGTTCAGATTAAAGACCGTGATTGGCACAGGCTGTGGAGAGGCTAAGCCAACAAACTAAAAAATAGAACCATCCTGTTTAATAGAAACAAATTGCTCTCCACTTCTCAGTGACACAGATAGTGGGGCCATTTGTACCTGCTGCCCTTTGTTGGGAACAACGGCAAGGAAATGTACTCGTCTTGAGCGGGATAAAATTCTTTCTGTTGTATTTGGCTATCTCGGCCCGCAGAACAAGCAGGGCAGTTAAGTAGTTGAGCTTCCTTGTACATTTGTTTGATTAAAGGTCTGTAATACTGGCTCAGGTAGAAACAGCTCAGCTGCACGAAACCGCAATGAATGAAGGGCTTGTTAGAGAGCAGCCAGCGAGACACGGCAGAGCCGGCTCCTGAGCGAGCTCTGAATAGGAGCTTGTTGTTTTGCTTGTTCACTTTAGTATGGAAGGACAAAACTGTACATTTTAAATTACATGCGACGATATCTGGTCTGGTTTGCATGTGTTTATTGGGAAAACTGCTAAAAAAAGCAAGGCGAGCTCTTTGGCGAGTCACCCCACGAAAACAAATACCCTTCAGGTGTCCCTCAGCGCTCCAGTTAACATTGGCATTTCCAAAGGTCGGAGAGGAGTGTGTTAGAGCATATTTATGAACTGACCAAATAGAAGCTTTTAATTTTGATCGTAAACGGGCTGGAGACAATCCAACCCGCTGCCTAGCTGATAAAAGTAAAGGCCTCCAGCATTTATTTGTATTCTTTTCTAATCTTCTAAGATGATTGTTTGTTATAAAAGAAATAGACTGGCTGGGATTGCTTGAAAAAAGCCCAGCCTTATTCCCATCTTACCTGCTGACTAATCAACAGCCAGTGGGAAGGAGGATGCTCTTGGAACTGATCCTGTTATATCCAGGTCAAATTTAGCTTCCCCTGCAACCCAACCAGCATCAATGGGTCTTCCTGAAGGACAATACACATCTTAGGCCTGACTTAACATTTTAAGGCTGAGACTTTAGTTGAATTACTTGCTGAACCTGCTCCTGGTCCACTACTTTGTGAAGCTGGTTTGTGGTTTTAGCTGAAATTGGGAAACTCTGGACTTGATGGTGACTGGGGAATCCTGTCGTACTCTTGCTCCAGAGCAAGTGTGCATAACAGTATGCTCTGAAATGCAGTTGGGGTTAGATTTAGGGTTAGGAAGCTGTTGAAATAGGTGGGCATTAAATAAGGAATCCTAAAACATTAGACTAATATTGAGTGTCACAATTAATGGGCAAAACCCATAGCGTGTGAACTATGAATGTAGGTTTGAAAAGGTCTCCCTTTCCAGGTAGCCTGAATGATTTTAGGAAGAAAAGCTATCGTGTTTTTGAGAACTTTTGTTGCAAACTGGAGTTGAATTTTTGAAGTAGAAAACTGAGATTTACTTAAATTTGCAGTCATATTAGAAAAACAACTCCCTGCAGTAAAGAAAGGGCAATGAATGTTTATTGAAAGGTCGTTGATGATTGAAGATTAATCTGAAATAAGCTTTTTGTTAAGGTCTATGAGGTTAATTTTTATGGTTGGTTTTAAAACAGAGGGAAGGGGATGACCAGCTGGAGAGCAGTGTAGGAGAATGGGACCTGGGGGTCCTAATGGACAGCAGGGTGACAGTGAGCCAGCAATGTGCTCTTGTGGCCAAGAGGGCCAACAGCATCTAGGGGGGATCAGAAGAGGGGTGGTTAACAGATTGAGAGAGGTTCTTCTCTGCCTCTACTCTGCACTAGTGAGGTCACATCTGGAGTATTATGTCCAGTTCTGGGCCCCTCAGCTCAAGAAGGACATGGAACTGCTGAAGATGAAAGAAGTAGAGCANTGGAAGGGGCTGCCCAAGGGGGTTGTGGAGTCTCCTTCTCTAGAGACATTTCAGACCCGCCTGGCTGTGTTCCTGTGTGACTTGGTCTGGGTGATCCTGCTGTGGCAGGGGGATTGGACTGGATGATATTTCAAGGTCCCTTGCAATCCCTAAGGATTCTATGATCTGCATGACCTTTAAACACTTAATAACAAACCCTAATAATAAAAATAACTACACTGTTAAAGTAGAAAGACAGGGGAATGGGAGATTTTCAAACAGATGGGTATTGCTACTCTGACTGCTGTGACTTGTATCTGGAGGTGCTTCCCTTGAGATCGGCTATGTAGTAAATGGATCTGAGCAGCATCTTACATTTTGAATGCAAGACTTTTCCCCTTCACCCCGAGCCTTTGCCTATGTGCAGAGTCTCTGCTGGATAATGTCATCTACAGCTCCTCTCTGCCATCTCTTTGTCAATTCTGTTTTCTCAGGAGCTTTTAGTTCATTTTTTCTGAACCCTTATTTTTTTGCACTGAACTTTTTGAGCAGTGAAGGCTTTCCTTCCAATTCTACTATAACTCCAAGGTATAAGTCTAGACAGCGTGGAAAAACTAGACAGCAGGGAAAGAAGGAGATTGTTTTGGGGTCTTTAGGATGAAATTATTTATTTGGAGAGTGGTTGAGAACAGGAACAGGCTGCCTGGAGAGGTGGTGAAGTCATCATACCTGGAGGTGCTTAAAATATTAGTAGATGGAGCACCTGAGGCCATGGTCTAGTGGTTAGGGAGATGTTGGGATGAGGGCTGGACTAGATGATCCTGGAGGTCCTTTCCAGCCATGAGGATTCTATGATTCTATGGCTCTTATATCTGAAATAAGATTGTGCCACAAGAAAAGTTTGGAAGACAATAGAGGAATCCAATAAAAACTGGGTGATGGCATCACAAGTCCTGGTTAAAGAGAAGAAATTACCCTTTTAGACCCACGCTCCAAATCAATGCACATTTTGAGCTGATTTCATGTTTACAACGACTGAATGAAGCTCTCCTATCACCACCACAGTTCATTTCAATGGGAATACAATTTTTCCTTAATTAAGCAAAGCAGAACAGCTAATGGCAACTTGGTTTAATTCATTATCAAATCCTTTAATAGTTCATGCTGAAGTTTCTGTCATTACCTGTTGCTCCTCTCAATCTTTATTATAACAAACCCTTTAAAAATGCCCTAGTAGAAAAAAAAAAACAAAAGAAGTGGCTATTAATCCTTTCATGGAAAGACCGCCGGTACCAGATTAAGTCAAGCTGGTATCTGAAACTATTCTTTTCTTTATGACACATAGTAAGTGGTGGGTAATCCACATCTTAATCTCCTTGTTGCACAGCTTGGTTTATGGTAACCGATACTCCTGTGACTGCTGCAGACTCCTATTGTGTTACCTGCGGCGTTCAGCTCTTCTTCCTGTTTGTTCCCACTGGAATGTCTGATAAAGGCACCCTTGAAGTTGACCATAGTCTCTTGGAGAAAAAAAAATGCTTTTCAAGGAAAATGGGAGTTCTTTCAAATGGCATTTAGGCTGCTCTTGGATTTTCCCCTGAGCCAAGTGTCCGATATTTCTGCCTATTCAGCAAGGCAGGAATTTCCCTGCTACTTCAAAAACTCCTTGAAATCCTGTGTTCCATAGGTCTATATTTTTTCTCTGAACTGAAATTACACTCAAAGGCAGTGCCTAAGTATAAAGAAGATAAATAAAAGGTGTGAGAAGTAAAATGTAACTTGACCGATGCATTAAAAATACAATCAGCAGGCATTTTAACCTAGAGTGGCTGGGTCATGCAGCTGTCTCTGGAAGAGAAGAGATGCTGTATTTGAAACACTTTTCCTAAGAAAGAGCTTGAAATTAAGAAAAACCCTCACACATTCCCTGCTGGAGAAGCACAAATTTCCTACAACCATCATTTCAGAGATGAAGAAACTGAGGCAAGGTAACAGCATTGTTCCTGCCTGAACTTCAACTCTATTTTCTCTGCTCAAGGCAGAGAAAAGACAGAAGGGTTTTAACAAAAACTTGCAAGAATCCTGATTTGTAGTGTTTTATAGTACAAGAGAGCCCCTTTTTTTTTTCTCTTAAACTATGGATACCAGTTCTGCCTTTTCCAGCAAAGCGAGTTTTCATAAATATTATTAAAGATGAGAAATCATTCGTAGAATTAATAGATTCATAGAATGGTTGAGGTTGGAAGGGACCTTAGAGATCATCCAGTTCCAATTGCCCTGCCATGAGTAGGGATACCCCCCACTAGACGAAGGTCCTCAAGGCCCCAGCCAATCTGGCCTTGAACACTTCCAGGGAAGAGGCAGCCACAACCTCCCTGGGCAGCCTGGTCCAGGGTCTCAGCACCCTCATCGTGAAGAACTTCCTTCTGACTTCCAGTCTCAAATTCCTTAGGAAGGAGCTCAGTTTAGGTTGAACATTGATTGCCAGGGGATGCTAAGCTAATGCTTGAATCACTGCTTGCCTTTCAATGATGAAGAGTCTGTTTCCTTGGTAAGACCCTTGGTCAGGTCCTCCTACTTGTGGAGAGTGGCACCAGACTTAAGACTGGTGCTGCAAAGGAGCAGGAGGATAGAGAGAACAGCAAATTTTGTTCTACTATCCATGAACTTCAATTCCCATGCTGACTTAGCCAGGCTAAGATAGCTAATTGCTACCAAACTGTTTCTATTACACATGAAAATAATAAACAACCCCCCAATTGTTTGATTCAGATGTCTAAATGCTCAAGCAGAGCAGATCTTGATGAAGCAAAATATTTTACTTTAAAATGGAAACCATCCTTCCACCTGGGCTAAACAGAGTGGGACCAGAATTCGTGATTAAAGCTCTGCTGAAAACCAATGGGACTGTTTATCTGCCTAAAATGAAGCATTTCCAAAGCCTTTCTGAACTGAGGGCTGTGAAATATAGTAATTTCTAAATCAAGTGGTGAAAAAAAGAATCAAAGGCATATTGAGTTCCAGATTTTGGAGCTTATGAAGGTTTCTATAAAAAACTCACCGCCTTGATTTGTGTTCGACTACTTTAAAGTTCACATATTTCTTATCTGAACTTTGCTAGGCGCAGTAATTTTCTTCGCACTCAGGCTGGATTGGTTCTGCTTATTCAGATCTCATTAATTACAGGAAACTGGACTCATACTCACGTATCCCATTCACCCGTCCTGCCCTCAGGCCAGTCAATTTATCTGGCATTTAATGAGGAGTTTTAGATTTTGCAAGTTATCAGAAGTGGGCTCTGAAAGTGTTAGCTTGTGAATTCTGAATAAATGGGCTTCGCTGCGACCTGCTTCAAAACAGACAGCTCCTCAGGATGTGTTAAATGAGACTAAAAGGCTGCACAGTCTTAGACTAAAAGAGCTTTCTTTGGGTATTGGGACAATATTGCCACTATCAGCTTTAATGTCTTTCATCTGTGTGAGAACTTCGTATCTGCTAGGATATTTTTGTGCATTTAATTACCCAGCTTTTGGGGAAATGTGTCATTATTCTGCATCCCCAGCCTAGCAGCTTGAAGGGGGCTTCATTTAGCAGCACTTCCAGCAATAACACAGGACTATTGTCACTGCTGGTTATTTGATACCTATCAGCATGAGCTCAGGTCCAGAGGTAAATGAAGGCCATAACAATCTCAAATACATATCGCAATCTCTTTCAGGTGTATATGACGTGTCTATTAAGCGTATTATCACCGGAGCACACTCTTCGGTATAAAATGAATTTCAGTATAAAAAAACCCACCCTCGACTGCGATACCCACAGCGGTTGGCTCCATATCTCCTCATCATCACTCATCTATCTGGGGACAGATGTCTTGGATACAGAGGCAACCACTTTGGTCACCAGTTCCACAGTGAACCATAGTCTCATTAATTTTTATCTTCTTAATTTATCCGTTTATCCTCTTGTTGTAGACAGGTTGCCGTGTTCAGACGCTTTACTCAAGTGTCTGGGGAAGGTGTGAGATGCTTACTATGTTCAGATTCTCCTTATCCTACAGGCAGAAGTGCAAAACTTCTCCTCTTTGGTGTGGGATGAGGTCTGTACGTTTCCCCTCTATCTTCTGTTAAATACGTTTAACCCGAGGGGAGGGAGAGAAAAAGCTAGAGCATCATTTATTTCTTCATCGGGTATCCCAGAGAAATAGTACCAAGTTTTTTCTTTAGAAAAACCATAAAAAATTAGTATTAACGATATAATATATAAAAAATATGTTAGGCGTGGGGCACAGCATTCTGCTATAACACACGTGGCCACCCACTATAGAAATGATGGGGTTTTCCCACTGAAATTAGCACAGAATCCAGTGCAACACATTATAACTGAGAAGTTATAACAGATATTACTACATTCCTATTGTCTATACAATAAAGTATACATACTGTAATGTTATGGTATATCATATATTGTACTTGTATATTATAGATAAGATATACATAGTTTTGATATACATGTATATATAGAACCTATGTAGAGTAGTTAATTGTAAAGCAGCCCCTCTGGACCAGAAAAGTCTGAGATCCTGTTGAGGTGTAACCTGTACAATCCCAGGGTAAAAGATTAGTGTTCAGTAGTTGTACATAGACGCCTATAGATGTGTTTTATTTTTCTTCTGGAAGAAGAGCTGACAGGTTTCACCTCAGCCCTGTGCTAGGAAGAAGATTGCCATCTATAGATAACTACCCCCAACTGCATGTCCTTGCATCAGCAGGGGAGGAAGAAGGGGAGTGGGGAGGGAGGTGCTGCTGGGATTCCTGGGGTGGAATGTGTCAAAATAGACGGTGTGGTTGTGTCAGTGACTTGTCATGCACTATAAAAGAGGCAGTTTACATTAAAAGTCTAAAAAAGACATCATCTATTGTGCTAGTTATGCAATTGCCAATGCAGGACTATTTCTAGTACCGTGCAAACACACTCCTATCTATTTCCAAATGATTCAGGTTTTCTTCTTGTGTAGAAAATGTGAAAAACAATCCCTAAACCTCTAAAGAAATTCACTTCTGATTCACATCCAATTTAGAGAGTGAAAAGCCATACATTATGGGTGGCATTGGGCGTTGGATGTGCTGCAGGTGTAACCCTCAGGAAGAAATATCAACAGTCCAAAGATGGGACAAAAACCAGTCCAGGTTGCTTCATGTAGACAGGGAAAAAAAAGGAGAAGTAATGTAGTTCAACCTACACATAGACATAAAGAGTGTGAGCGTCTGTAAACACACAAACACCCATGCAGAAGTGGTTAGTTGCTATTTTAAAAGCACATTAGGATTAAAAGAATTAGTTTCTCATTCAGCTTGACCATTGAATTGTACAGACTGGCAAGGTTTTCTGCAAGCATTAAGAAATACAAGATTTTCCCCAGGACAGTGAGCTATGGAAAAGCAGATAAACGGCTGGGAAAAGCACGTACTGCTGTAATTAAAAAGAAAAGAGCAAATTAAGCTGAATAACATTTCAATAAGTTTTGCATCACCTGCTGCTTTAAAAAAATCACTGATTTCTATTTTTACTCTTTTGAAACTTTTCAGGAAAACTCTCTTTGGATAAACCTGGTGATTTCCAGGATAAACAATTCCAAAGTAACGCTAGTGTGAATTGAAGCCGGGACATGAAGAAACCTTGTGCATGGAGAGAGGACTCCACAAAGGGAGCAGCACAAAGCCATTCAAACAGGATAGTTCTAGGCTTAAGAGTGGCTTTTGAAGAGACAGGTATTGTTTTACCGCCCTGATACTCAGGCACACAGCAGCCATAGGTAAAATCTGCGAACTGGTCCATCCAGAATACAAATGAAATGACTTTGGTTCTTGTCAATCTAGCAAATCTTTCATCTTTTCCCTGGTCGCCTTCTCTCACTGCATTTCCTTTATCTCTGCTCGCAGTTTTAAGAACTGAAAGGCAAAGAGTCATCTCCAGTTCATCTGAAGATAAAACCCATTAAGCTGTTGTATTCACATTTAATTAATGTTTTCCAACTCTCATTTCCTATTTGCCTCCTGAAAATCTTGCCTAAAGTGCTATATGCCAAATAAAATAACTCAGGTAAGGGATATCTGATCCCAGTGTTTCGCAGGAGATGACTGGATAAGATAACTCGAAGGAGCTGATCATTTTTATTATCTGTGGACAGCCTTTCTAGCCCAGTTCATTTGCTGCAGACATACCCTTATCCCTTAGGGATGCGTGGTGCAAACTGAGCCTTTCCTTTTATTTTTCAAGCGTTGCCCGGTGCAGATACAATTGCACTTTTATCTTTATTAATTCAGGCGGTGGCTGGTTGCTCTGATAATTCAGGTGCTAGAACAGCACAGCAGCGCCCATTGCTGCACCTCAGCCAGCGCTTTGCAACCACTAATCCAAGCAAGACACACGACATCAGCTGCAAGGCTGGGAAAGAGGGCAATTTTAATTTTACAGGCGGGCAAAACAAGGCAGGACCTGTTCCACAGGTGACAGAGGTGGCCAAGCACAATAGGAAGGGTTGGGGTCGTGTCTCCTGTCCCAGTGCACCATGGAGCCAGGGTTCCACACACTCCTAGCAGCAAATACCAGCAGCTCTTTGGAGCTTGGGAGTGCAATCCTCTTTCTGTCAAGCAGAGCAGAGAATAGCTGTGTAATTACTTGGCCGTGTTTGCCGTCCCACTGTGGCTCCCACCGAGGGACAAGGGAAAGCATTGAAGGAGCTGGGCAAGGTGATGTCTTGGGGAGGGGGGTCAGACAGTGGGATGATGTGTTGGGAGCCAGAGAGAGAGTGGGGTAAAAAAATCAAGAGCAATGCAGAGGCAGCAGACAGGGCAGCAGCCAGTGGCTGTAATCTCAGTCTGTGATCTAGGTATGGCCCAGATAAAAGGGAAAAAAAGAACAGATCTGAATTTTTACATCTTAGTATTTGTCACAAACGGCTTGCAGGGGTCACCTGAGCCCTGTGGTTTTGCTTGCTCTGTGTTTACAACTGCGTCCTCATTGGATTCAGCGACAGGCAGAAAGGAGCTAGGAAATCATAGAATCATTAAGGTTGGAGTACATGTGGCTGGTGACAGCAGAGAGGAGGGTATTGCAAAATGGGTATATGATGCATGGAAATGCTATAAGGACCGAATAGATAAGCACACACATACAGGCACATACACTTGCTTGAAGGGAACATGCTTTTAATACTGAATATTTCTTTTCTTACCTCTCATTGCTGCTGTTTGCAGCTGTTTTCATCATTGTACTGCTATTTGACTGAAGCAATCATATAGAATTAGTGAATTGCTAGGAAAAAGTCCAAGAGCCTTCCAGTATAAAATAACCCTTAATAATAATAATCTAGTATAAAAATAACCCTTAATAATAATCTTTCCAGCATAAAATAACACAATAATAATCTTTCTTTAACCTTAATACAAAATCTTTCGATATTGGAATTTAAATATTTCTAGCAGGAGCAAGTGATGAAGATTTGAATATACTGGATATATATTAGTAACTTGCAAGGATTTTTCTTCTCCCTCAAAGACTTTTCCCTAGTGATCACCGGTGTTTATATTCTTTATAACACATATTATATTTTAATGTGAATGCTTGCTACGGAGAATTTTTCACAGCATTAATTTTATCACTTAACCTTTGTGAAGCAGAATCACATCGTGTTACCACTTGTCCGTGTTTTATTTAAACTCCTTCATTAAACAAGAAACATGAGGGGTTTAAAATCTAGTTAAACACTGTCTAAATTATCCGAGCTTCAGCCTCTTACCACTTCTATATTGGAATAAAATACCCTTTTTTACAAAGCCTTTGGGAGAACAAAATCCTTTTGAATTAAGGGGTAAATGTCCCCCCTCCATGGTGGTGCCTTTTTTGGGATCAGCCCAAATTAAGCTGGGCTTTCTGACCCTGCAGAACTGATGGCCCAATTGAATAGTCATTAGAGAAAAAAAACCCCAACTTTTGCAATTAGAGATTCATTTCTTGGTGGATTTGCCCAGTTGCATCACATTGCGGCTTCCAAGGGCTGAGCTGAACAAATGGAAATGACTGTGTGTGAAATCCCATTAAAACCAGTGGCCAGGACTTGATTTATAGAATCATAGAATCATAGAGTCATAGCATCATTGCATCATAGAATCATAGAATCATCAGGGATCAGATGGAAGCTCGAAAGATCACCTAGTTCAATCCCCCTAGGATTCAACAGCTAGGAAGTTTGCTGAGGTGCTGCATCGCCCTGAGGAAGCAGCATTTCTTTCTCAGGGGCATGGGCCACTCTCTTGTTATTAAAGTCCTGCTTGGCATAGGAATAGAGTGACTTTTAGCTCCTCACTGGAGCACAGACCCAGCACCTCCATTAGAGCATGTGCAGTTAATTAACATTAATAGACAGGCCTTCTGCCCTCCTTACAGCAGTGTGGTGTCTGGGTGTGCTAGGTGAGCATCTCTCAGCCATTATGAGACCCACAGCTCCATCCCTGCCATTTGTTGGGTCTCCTACCTGAGACAGCCGGGAATCGGCGCTGAATTCGCACCAGCAAGCTCCAAAATTCCTTCCTCCTGTCGAACAACAACCTCCTGTCAGGTCTTTGGAATAAACAAGGAATTATTGAGAGCTTCATGTGGTGCCACGAGGTCATTTCAGACGAAGGGATCAGTCAGGATTTCATAAAGTATTTATTTAGCTGACAAAGGAATTCCCAACCTCCCTTTCATGTACGTTCGAGCCGATGCTAAGTTTCCGAGACAAGGCTCCGATTGTGGCTGTCACCAAACAATGACATATTTCTTTTCTTCTCTTAAATTCTCTGTATCATTCTATATAAGAGGGCAATTTGTCTGTCATGCAGCTAAAACAGGGCCCACTCACTGCCCTCATTAAACTGACAGCACAGTTATTAGCAGTAAGCGAAGCCAACAGGCAATGAATTTAGCCACTGTTTTATGGTGAGCACCAGTGAGATTTTTTCAGTAATTAATTTGATAAATATATTAATTATGAATTGAGTTGACAGTACAATCAGATTGTCAGCCTTCCAGACAGGCTCTTGTGATAAGTAGCTTTGTGATGAAGTGGTCGGATTTCAGTACCTGTCATCCTCCGGTGTCAGTCTCTTATCACTGTCCCAGCCATTCACTCTGTAATTTCCTGTGTGTTGTAATTAAATGGTGGCTTTCTGATTGGAAGTGACTCCCCAAACTTAATCTCTCATTCTCTCAGAATATATTGTTTAAAAGAGGGAAAAAAAAGCCCCTTTGTTTCAGCAGCTTTTAATGTTTAAAAAAAGCCAA
>VZRI01003753.1:397429-412547 GCA_013397515.1 Upupa epops | reverse complement strand
CTGATCCCTTATGATTCTGTGCTTAATTTGAGTAATTTCATTCTGCAGCTCATTGAAGGGGCCTCCTCGGAACAAAAAAGCAGCCTTGGAATTACCAGTATGGACTATTATTACTATCTGAGTCTCTCTGGGTCCTACAAAGTTGATGACATCAATGACAAATCTGATTTCCAAGAAACACTGGTGAGACTTTTATGCTATGATTTGCATAGTGGTGGCTGTATGTTCATTTCACTATCCATTTGTAGCAAAGAGATTAGTGCATTAACATAGGAATGAGAAATTAACTTCCACTTAGTTTAATTCCTGAGGAGGTGTGTTATCCTGAAGAGGCCCTACGTTGCAATCTAACAATCCACTTTGTATGGAACAGTGTTTTGTTTTCTGATAAATTTGTTTTCAAAGGGTGCAATTTTAATGAGATTTTGTTGAGTACAGGTAATCTGCCTGATGGAAACTGCGAAAATGCAAACCCACTGAGGAACGCATTCTGGGAGAAAATATGAGTGCTCTGGTTTAGCTGTTTAGGCCAAGTGCAGAGTCCTGCATTTTGACCACAATAACACCCTGCAGCTACAGACTGGGAGATGAGTGACTGGGGAGTGGCCTGGCAGAGAGCTGGCAGTGCTGTTTAACAACCAGTTGAACAGGAGCCAGCAGTGTGCCCAGCAGGGCTAGGAACGTAATTCTGCTTCTGTACTGGACACTGGTGAGGCCTCCTCTCCAGTACTGGGGGCAGTTCTGGGCCCCTCACTGCAGGGCGGGAGTGGGTCCAGATGAGCAATGAGACTGGGGAAAGGACTGGAGGGGAAGTCCGATGACGAGAGGCCAAGAGAGGTGGGGGGTGTTTAGCCTGGAGAAGAGGAGACTCAGGGGGACTTTCTCCCTCTCTAAAACCTTCTACAGAGGCTGTAGTCAGGTGGGAGTCGGGCTTTTCTTCCAGGCAACTAGTGCCAGGAGAAGAGGGCAGGGCCCGAAGCTGCACCAGGAGAGGGTTAGGTTGGCTGTTAGGAAGCCCTTCCTCTTGGAAAAGGGTGATGGAGTGGAATGCACTGCCAGGGCAGTGGTGGAGTTGCCCTGGCCCTCAGTGCCCTGGTCTAGCTGATTGTGGTGATGTCAGGTCATGGACTGGGCTGGATGAGCTCAGAGGTCTTTTCCAGCCTCAATAATTCTGTGATTCTGTGAATTCTTGATGAATCTCATACCTATTTTAAGGGTGGAGGAAAGGGCTCTAAAAACAGAGATCAGGGATGCTTATGGAATGCTGTTGCCAATTCATGGTGTGATGTTTTCCAAGTCTTGTCATCTTGCTGATCTCTCATGATCAGGAATTGCTTTCTTAAAATAAGCATATCCTTCTTTATAGGGTCTCGGTGTATAAAGTGCCCATAGTGAAGGAATGAAATAACTGTCTCTGAAGTTCATTGTTTGCCAGTTTGCAATGGATCTATGGATTTTTACTGTGATGCTTTGGAACAGGAACTTGTTTCTTAGTAACTTCAATCTTTCCAGGCTTACTCTGCTAACACATCTTCTAGTTGGTGTAGATGTTTATGCATTTCATTAAAAAATATGAAAAGACTCACTCGGTACCTTTGGAAACTTCGCTGTAGGCTGTAATGAAATGTGGTTGCCTTAGCAATTGGAATGGTTTTAAAAATCTCAGATTTCTAGCCGAAAACATTTAAAAGCACTTCTATGACAGAAGTCATTGAACAGCTTCTTCAATCAATGCTTTGTCTTTCCTCTTTCTTCCAGCATGCAATGAGTGTGATTGGGATCTTTGCAGAGGAGCAGGCATTGGTGCTGCAGATAGTGGCAGGAATACTGCATTTGGGAAACATCAGCTTCAAAGAAGTTGGCAACTATGCGGGAGTGGAGAGTGAGGAGTGTAAGTACCTCTGTAAACTGTTAGGGAAGCAGCAGTGAGCTGAAACCCAGATGGCACAAGGGTAACCTCAAGCTTGAATCGCTTATCCAAGCACAGAGCATCGTTTCTTGCAGCATGTTCTCAGGGAACATGAATGTGTTTCTGTGATGCTAACTGTGATAGAAATACTGAGGTTGTGTCAGAATAATACGTTGAAGAAATTAGCAGACAGAGTGGATGTAGAAGTACTCACAAGCTTGCAGCATGTTAAAGAAGCCAAAAAAGAAATAGCAATGTCTAGTACATTGTCTCTGCATTGTCAAGTTGAAAGTTGGGTTCATTTCTCTCTATTAGTCCTCTCTCAGCGTAGCAGTTTGTCCTGTCAACTAAATAGTGAAGCATTTATAGCCTAGATAAAGCACAGAGTCCACTGTTAAGTCATGCTTTGCATAAGTCTAACCTTGTAAAATGTTAAAGAATTTGATGTGTAGTGATGGTGTTATCATAGAAAAGCATGCAAAGGCCATTCTTCAGGACATCAAAATCTCTAGTCTGTAGAACGAAATCCACACAGATCATTCTTGAGAGGCATTTAGACAAACACTTCTTTAACCCTGCCACTGTCTGCTACACTGCTAGGTAATAGTTAAAAAGCTAATAGTTAAATTACTGTTTTTATTTATTCTAAATCTTCCATGATGCAAACCATGCCAGATGTCAATATCAAGCAAGCTCACCTTCCTTTACAGTAAAACATTAGTGCTGTGAAGGAAGGTTCTGAGATGGTTGTTACCACAATACTGTGTCTTCAGAAATCTTTACAGCAACATTGGCTGAAAAGCTCAGCTGGCACTGTCACTTTGTAGGAGGGTATTTGCTCTTCAATTACCTACACTCGCTCCCATTTTAAAGCATATGATTGACCTTTTCATGTGCTTTGCAACCCAAGTTCTCAGTGGTTTTACAGGACTGTTGCCACTGACATGGTGTTGGTCAGTTGCGTAGTTCCTTGTACCCTGGAAGAAATGTGATTTTTCAGAAAGCTGGTTATTTGTGTAATGGATTAACGTGCAGAAGGGTTTGGTGACAGATTGCTGGTATGTTACAGGAGCGTAAGGCACAAGTGGCTGCTGCCCTCGTGACTATTTTACATCCCCATCACACCACTAAAGTAGATCTGAAAGCAGTGGAACAGCCTGTCAGAGGATCATGTGGTTTATTGTGTGCGCTCAGTGTTTTATTTCCATCTCTTCTCCAAGAGCTGGTAGGGTTTTTTGAACCATGTAGTTCCAATCTGTGACCTAAGCCAGTTTATGTGTTAGAAGGACCAATGGGAGAAATGGCTGACTGTTCTACCTCAAGGTAGTTAATTTTAATTAAAATCCGTGTAAGTGAGGAGCTGAAAATATCCTTGGGGAGCTTAGAAAAATGTCAAAGTTCTAAATGCCTCCTCTTTTTCTTTGTAAGTTGCATGCACCCTGAGGTTTATTACTGCTGATTGTTAGTAGAGATACAGTTAAACTTTTTGTTGGCTTTCATTCTGTATTGGTTTGATCTGCAAGTCATAATCCCTATCTATGGTCTTTCCTGCAGTTTTGGCTTTCCCTGCATTTCTTCTGGGCATTAACCAGGACCGCCTGAAGGAAAAACTAACAAGCAGACAGATGGACAGCAAGTGGGGAGGCAAATCTGAGTCCATTAACGTGACACTAAATGTGGAGCAGGCCTGCTACACCAGGGATGCACTTGCCAAGGCTCTTCATTCCCGGGTTTTTGATTACTTGGTGGATGTAAGTTAGATTTCTTTAATTCTACTGAAGTATCAAAGCACACCGGGTACACTAGGTATGTGCCTTGCAGTGCTGCTCTTGTCCATCATTTTTTTCACCTGAGATGTTTCCTTGCCTGAGCCTTAGCAATGGCACTGAGCAGTGCATGGGAGCATGACTGCAGGTATCAACTACAAGGCACTGATTATATGACAGATGTCGCACTTCCTTTGAAAAAAACGAGGTCTGCTTGCAGCGCTGCATTTGTGCAGTCTCCTGCTGCACCTGTCTATCACAGTGCTCTGACATCTCCTTCCTGGCAAGGTCCATTCAGCTGAGCATTTTCAGATAAGCAGAATTAGAGAGTCCCCTGCTCTCTGACCCACTCCTGCAAAGAACCCCTTCAGCATCCTGATGTTGTGGCATTTCAGTGAATGGTCAAATTCCATTCTCCCTGCTAAAGTACTTATCTCTTTTGCTGCATTGGATGAGCGAAGTGGAAACCTTCCCTTTAGCCACAGATGAAGCAGAAGGCTGCTTCTGTGGTGGCACTCTAGAGGTGTCCCTCGTTAATTCCCACTGTGTGCCTCTAACAGCCCTGGCACTGCAAGGTAGGGGAGCATAGAAATAGGTGAAAGGATTCACAGTACAGACCTAAAGTTGATTTTTTTTATTGACTCCTTTTATTAGCTGAGCCAGTTACAACAAAGAGGAAAGATCTTAAACCAAAGGCTCACTGAGCTGTAGATCAGGAGAGTAAACTGTTCATAACACTTCATAAAACCCCTTGTTGTGTATGTCTATGTTCCATTCACATATGTTCTGTTTGCAGACACCAGGTACTTTTATAGAAAGATTCAAGGATATGAATGTATATTTAAAATATATTAACTAAAATTCATTTCACATTTTGATTTATTAGTCTATTAATAAGGCTATGGAGAAGGACCATGAAGAATATAACATTGGTGTCCTTGATATTTATGGCTTCGAAATATTCCAGGTAAGGCCATTAAATACTCAGGGTTTGAGCTGATTGTTATTTAGAGGGGAAAGATTCCAAACCAGTAAAAACGACCAATCTTATGACTAGAATAAAAGCAAAAAAACCAAACCACCAAACCAGCTTCCTGGCCACTGAGTTCTCACTTGCAGTGTCTCACTTAATAAGCACCAAGTATTGAACTTCAAAGAAACTAGGTCGTTGCTTTTAAAAGAAAGATCTGAGATTACACGGAGCGGCTATAAAGTCAGCAACCATCCATCACTGGCACTGCTTAGTTGAAGCTTATGGCCAGCATGAGAACCAGGAATTGTTGTATATAAAGCACAAGACTAACTTTTGAATTGTTTCCTTTTCTATAGAAAAATGGTTTTGAACAGTTCTGCATTAACTTTGTTAATGAAAAACTGCAGCAGATTTTTATTGAGCTGACTCTGAAGGCAGAACAGGTAAGTGGGCATGCATTGGTTTTTTCATTCATAAAAGAACTGCTTTTTTGGTTGATGGGGAAGATGAGGCCTTATTATCATATATAGATATATCATATCTATATGATATATATATCATTATATAGATATATCATATCTATATAATAGAATTGGCTTTGTTAGGAAAGACAGAGTTAAAAACTACACTTTATTAGCTGTCCCTAAAGCTCTGAACCATATCAGCCACAGCCCTTACTCTGCAGGGCAGTCAGTGGTAGACCAGTAAGTCCCTCATACCATGAACTACCAGACTCATCTGACCAAGCCTAGGCTTGCTGCACGTTCTGACTCACTGCAAAGACAGAAACCTGCAGGCTGGTTTCATACACTCTGTTTTCAATGGACTCCACATGCCGTTCAATGGGAACAGTTGTCTTCATTTCCTCCACACCCTTTAAAAAAAGAGAATGAAATATTACCGAAACAAATGCAAAACTACTTGTGAAAGTGTTTGCAGTTCCCTACTCAGTCTTAACCGCAACATATCATGTTACATAGAATCATAGATTCTGCCTGGCAGGGCAGACAGAATGCAGCTGAGCCAGCAGCATCGGATCTGGGATGAGCTCAGGCCTGGCACCAGCGTGAGGACAACGATTTCCATAATGCAAATACACAACTGCTTCAGTACAGAAGTGTCTGATTGCTGCAGTCAGGCACAGCAGTCACCTGCCCTCTGTACACCTGGATCACATGCATGCAACTGAGTGGATCTCTTTAATTGAAATGTGACGTGAATGTTGTCCCCAGTCAGTCTCTAGCTAGCTTTTTATGGTTACAGAGAAACAGCAGAGCTGCATCTCCATTTCACCTGTCTGATCCTTGCTATGCCTGCCACAGCCTTAAATGCTTTAAATAGGTTAGGATGCAGGTGCTTGGGTGCATGTCCTGAGTTCAAATAAAGGTCTAGATCAGTTCTAGGTTTGTGCCTGCAATCCAAGCAACACCAGCCAGCTCTTGCCGAGAATTCAATAGGCAATGAAGCAACCTTGCTACAAAGAAAAGAATTTCTCAAACCCCCAACCAAGAAGCAAAGGAAAAATCTCTAAATAAGTAAAAGATTAAAAAAAAATGAAAACAGAAACTGTATCACAATGCCATTACACACACTCTGAGAGAAATGAGAGGCAGCTAACACATTGGTTTTTGGCTTCAGGTGAGAGTCAGGGAAGAGGGGGCCAGCAGATCCTCAATGGTCCTCCAGGCTGCAACAGACAGCATCTCAGATGTAGGAACAGACATTTCAGGTCTCCAGTCTCTTTCTGTTTACCAAAGGTTTAAGAGATCAGTGCTCTCTGCTTTTGGCACAAAACTTCAGGCCAAGCAATAGGAACCTTCAGAGGTCCACCTCAGGACTTATCTCTCTCTTATCAAAGGCTTCTCCCAGTCTCTCAGTGGCAGAGCTGAGATAGAGCATCTGTGTCAGTCCTGTGGTGCTGGTCATGTGGGGCCAAGCCCATGGTGAGGACAGAGGCAACACAGTGATGGTCACATGAGGCCATGCTTGTTATGGTAAATAGGCCTGCTCCGGGGCCTTTTCCTCTCTTTCCTCTTTTTCCTTCTCCCAAGTGGCAACAGCTCTGAGGGAAGGAAAGGATTAAGAGCTCCCCACCTTCTTGCATCTTCAAAGACGAGTGGGCTGT
This sequence comes from Upupa epops, assembly GCA_013397515.1. Classification (NCBI taxonomy): domain Eukaryota; kingdom Metazoa; phylum Chordata; class Aves; order Bucerotiformes; family Upupidae; genus Upupa; species Upupa epops. Next base: position 405,774 of record VZRI01003753.1, on the reverse strand, counting down.
GGCAGGCAGGCAGGCAGGCAGGCAGTTCCATGCTGGGGCTGACAGCTACAGTCCAAAGGCTTCAGTCCCTCTGTGTTCCACCCTTGGGGAAGGGGAAGCTGTGTTTGGCCCCTCAATGGTGTCAAGACCACAGCTGCCGGGTCACAGTTGCCCCCCACCGGGCAACTGTGTTATAGCCAGGCCCTAACCCCTGCCAACAGGGCTGCGGTTTCACCACCCTGGTAGGGTGGCTATGCCAAGGGCCCTTGCTCGCCCCATCCCAAGGGGGAGAGGAGGGAGCTTCTCAGTCTGGCAGAGCTCTCTCTCTGCCAAGAGACAGAACCAGAAGGCCAAAATCTGGAAGTTTACCCCCTTTTATAGGCTTTGTCCAACAATAACTTCTGGGGTCAAGACACTGACCCAGGGGTCTGATGAGACAGCTATCTCTAGCTTCAAAATAAAATGTACTTCCAGCATAAAAGCACAAAAAACAAACACCTGAAAATGTAGACCATTCTCAGACTACAACAGTGCACTGCCAGGATACTGCAAAAGTTGTGGTGTTACTGTTTGTGAAGAGGTCTGATAGTGAATGCACTGGTGGAATATTCCTGCTCTTCTTAGTGACTGCTCAAGGACTATGCATGACTGAAGAACTTGTGGGGAGAACAGAGAGACATTGCCAGTCAACTCTTGGCCAGTAGAGTGCTGGATTTAAGTGTCATTAGGGTCATACTTCCCACTTCCCCCCAATCATATGCTTGACAAGTCTCTGATCATCAGTGCAGCTTGTGTACGTGTGTGGTGTTGCAAACCGAGTGCTACATCCATGGTGCTGGGGAATATTTGCATCTCTGTTTACTTACTAGGAAGAATACGTGCAAGAAGGAATCAGATGGACCCCAATCGATTATTTTAACAACAAGATTGTGTGTGACCTTATAGAGAACAAAGTGGTAAGCATTTAGAACACACAGATGGTAAAATAAGATTCTTTTCCTCTCAAGTGTTTGGACCACGCCTTCGCTGTCAGGAGCATTCGCAGGAAAAATGCAAATACTGCTGTTAAGTTACTGAGTCATACTAAGCCTATATATAGCTGTTACATAAAGTACCTTATAGGAGCTCTAAGCTATCTCATCTGGGATGTACATTATTTAAGATATCGATGAGAAGAGAACCATACGTTAGTGTGATTGATATGTGATGTAAAAATACCATGAAGGAGATGAAAATGTTACCCACTTAAGTTTATTATGAACTTTGTGACATAGTCTGCTGTACCTCAGATAAGGCTCTCATGTCCCAGGGAGAAGTGTTTCTGTTGGGGGGAGCTACCCTGTCGACTTCCTTTGGGATATGGTCATGAATTAAGCAGCAATGAGAAGAGGAAGGATCAGCAAGTTGTGTTAAGAACAGAAATTATGTCTTTGCTCCACAGACTGTTCTGCGGTTTCAAGACAAACAAACTTCGAGTTGTCAGAAGTGTTTTTTAGCCTGTCCTAGTGTAACCCAGGTTACTGGAACAGTAGTTCAGGTGCTGTAGGTAGTGACTTGCACATCACCTTTGGCCCGTCTCCTGTCTGTATCAGGAGAACTAGGAAGAGCCTGTGCTTAACAGTCCCAAGCTTAGACATTTACCCCCTGACCTCAACAGACTATAGCATCCGAGTTTAAATACCTCAGACATGGGTTTATTGTTGTTGGAATGAGAAATTCTAGCAAATTCCTATCTGTGTGAACAAATTAGAAACTAAAATGTTGTGGGCTTTTCTTGACAGCAGTTGTTTTCCCCATCGTTTCCCAGTCACACAAAGAGGCCTCTCTCCTTAAAGTGTTTGCGTGCTGCTGTACAAATTAGTATCTGCTATGAACTCTGCTGTTTGGGAGCAAATTCTACAGGCTGTAGAGGTCTTGTAGCAAAGATAATTTACTGCTTGGAGAGAAAAACTGCCATCATAGATTTTTAATTCTCACTTCTTTTATTGGTTTTGTTACTCCTACACATTAGAATCCCCCAGGGATTATGAGCATTTTAGACGATGTGTGTGCCACAATGCATGCTGTGGGAGAAGGAGCTGACCAAACTCTGCTTCAGAAGCTCCAGATGCAAATTGGGACTCACGAACATTTCAACAGCTGGAACCAGGGGTTTATCATTCACCATTATGCCGGAAAGGTAATGTGGAAAATCATCACTGAATTCTGCATAATTTATTTATAAAGCAAAATGAAAGGAAGGGGGAAGAGCTCTAGCAGGCTGTTTGGATTTTAAATAGCCAGTGTGCACCTGTCCCAGTGTTGGGAGCTTAGAACAAATATGCCCTAACATAGGTTAGGAGAAATTAATCTGGGCCTTGCTGCTATCAAGCATACAAACCTGGTATTAAATGTAATAAACAAACACACTTTGTCTTCTTTTAACAATGATGTTAATTGTTGGTTACAGTAGCAGTAAATTTAAAGAATTCAGATATAAAATAAAATGATCTTTAGGTGATGGTATACCAGTAGGACTGGGAGCATAATGTACAGGTCTGTTGTCTTTCTCAAACTGTTCAGGATTCCCTGCAGTTAATAACAGAAAAGCCTTATGGAAAAAGCTGTTGTTCAGTGAACTCCAGTATTAAATTCACTTGTCATATTCTGTTTCCTAGCTGCATCCCAGCTTTGTCAAGGAGTTTAAATTTGTGGATGACATTTGTTTGTTGCAAAAGTTAACTAATAACATATGCAAGGATTTAGCGGTCACTGTAGTATCTGTAAATTACACCAGACTAACCAAAACCAGTTTAGAACAGCTACTGATGAGGGCAGAATTGAAACTTACTTTAATTATTGGGTTCTCAACTTACTACAAACAATCAATTTCCACCTTGGCCCAGGTATCTTATGATATGGATGGATTCTGCGAGAGAAATCGGGATGTTCTTTTCATGGACTTGATTGAACTCATGCAGAGCAGTGATTTGTACGTAAGCAAAACTTGCTTGAAGCTAGGAATACCGTGTTAGTTCAGATGGATGCAGAGGGTCTGGCTACTGCAACTCAAGAGCACTTTTGTATAAAATCAGACATCCTGTATTGACCTTCGTTTTCTGCAAACTGGAATAATTAAAATGCTGCAGTGTCAGATCAGATGGTTCGGTGACAGCCGTTCATTCTGGCCTCACACAGGGCTGTCAGTGACTCTCAGCACAGGCACTGTTTAAACATGGAGATAAAATTTTAACTTTTGTTATTTATTATAATTCATTGATGCTTACTTTCTAAGATGTGTGTGTTTCTCTAAGAGTCTGATATCTTGTCTTCCAAGGCTCACCAGAATAGCCAGGGATCTCTATGAGGAGTGAAGCTCATAGAAAATAATCTTAAAATAGATTTCATCTAACTCCAGAGTAATACCAACAACTATTTATATTCTGCTCAACTATCAACTTTTACAGCATATTCCTGCACGGTAATTTACTCTCTATGCCAACACTACTTTATTAATTCTTTCCTAGGCCTTTTATAAAGGCTCTGTTTCCTGAAAATCTCCAAGTGGACAAGAAGGGCCGTCCCACGACTGCAGGCAGTAAAATCAAAGTACGTCCTGTTTTGCTGTCAGTTTGTGCAGAGAAGGGTCGTTGCCGGTGGATACCTAAGTTGAAAAAAACCACACAAGTTTTTGCTGTTTTTCACTTTTTCACTGTTCAGACAATTTTAAAGGTAGACATCAGGAGTATTTGATCACAAAGTGATGAATTGTTTCAGCTGCTAAGATTGGGACATGAGGTGTTTTGTTCAGCTCATTTGTGTGCTGCAGCAGTGAATTTTTGAAGCGATCAGTTGAGGGAGGTGATGGTACACAAATGTGTGTGCATAATGAATGAGTTCCTTCACTCATCCACTTGATGGCCTACAATTAACTACACAAAACTGGTCTTTTTATAGCCCAGAAATGCAGCGAGGCCTGAGCCAGTGCCCACTGAAGTCAACACAAGTCTTTCTACTGACCAGAATGTGCCCTGAATAGGGCAGCAAGTGGTAGAAGACAACAGAGACTGGCTGTAAAATACACAGTGAGCTTACAAGCTGCAGATTTGGGAAATTGATGTTTTATCAGCCTCTTTGCTCACATTTCACCTAGACAGTCATGTTCACATGATGAATTCCTTACCATTCCATATAAAAATAGGGAGTTTACACTAGTTTATCACAGAGCTGGTAGTGGTGCCTTCTAGTTACTGCTAATTTGTCGCAAGGGGGCCTACAGGAAAGCTGGGTAGGGCTTTTGTCATGGGTGGTAGTGAGAGGACAAGGGGAAAGGGTTACAGACATGAAGAGGGGAGATTGAAGTTGGACTTTAGGAAACAGTTCTTTCCTGTGAGGTGCATGGGTGCTGGGATGCTGGAACGGGTTGCCTAAGGAAGTTGTGGCTGCCCCATCCCTAGAAGTGTTCAAGGCCTGGTTGGATGGGGCCCTGAGTAACTTGATGTAGTGAAGGTGTCCCTACCTCTGCAGGGGTGGTAGAACTAGGTGATCTTTAAGGTCCCTTCCAACACTGGCCATTCTATGTTTCTATGATATTATTCCAAGAGAAGTTCGGTGTTCTGGAGAATAACCAAAGGTAACTGCATCATCAGCACATGGTTGATGATTTTTTTCCCTGTTCAGCTCTGATCCTGTAGCTTTCCCTCAATTTTAGAGACAAGCAAACAACCTTGTTGGCACCCTGATGAAGTGTACACCACATTACATCCGCTGCATCAAACCCAATGAAACAAAGAAGTCCCGAGACTGGGAGGAGAGCAGGTATGGATAAGCAGAGTATGTGATGAGAAACAGCGCTCATAATCATTATAATAAAAAGCCACAAAAATTCAAAATTTGAAGTTGTCCGGTCCAGAAACAAAGAGAACTAGATGCTCTAAACCCTTTCAAAATTAAATCTGTCAGGAGATTCTCCTAAGCTTTAAAGATAAGCTGTGGTCACTTGCTCAAAATCAGTTCAGTACTTGCAGTTCTTAGCTTTTCTCATCAGTTTGTGAATAATCAACATTTGCAAAGCAGTAACGTGAGTGTTACTTTAAAGACTTGTTCCATGTAGAATTTGCACACCAAAAGCATCATACATCAATTTTAATTTCTGCTTTATGCTTTGCAAAAACCTTCTGCTAGGTAAAAAGCCAGTGGAATGTCTGTATCAGCTTGTCAAAAAGTGTCTGTAGTCAGGAATTTAGAAGGTTCCTTTTCAAACTCTTAATTTTTAAGACTCATTAGCCAACTGAATAAGTCACTAGAATGTCCTGTGGGATAGTTATTTGGACTTAAAGGTGATGGCTGAATCATCAGCCTGGTTTATCATGTCTGTTTTAAGGCATCTTTATACATCTTCCTGTTACTCAGAAAAGGTCATCTGTTTTGCAGTGAGGCAAGGGATTGCTACGGTATGTCTGTATCCTCAGTGAGGTCCTAACAGGGAGCATCTTACACTATACGCCAAGTACTTTTGCTGTTAGCAAGAGAACTGATAAAGCAAGTGGTCATTTTTATCCCAGTGAAGCGAGCATCTGATAAAAAGGATTGCTGCACACACCAGACAGACGCAGAAGTGCTCCCTTTCTGCCATTTGGTCCACAGAGCAGCACGATTACACACAGATGCAGAGCACTTACAGAATCCACAACTGGGGCTGCACTTAAGGTGTCATTTAGGGTCCTGGCAATAAGTGTAGTCCCTCTTTTCTAGCTTTTCTACCCCTGAAAATCCTACTGTGTAGCACTTAATTTTCTCCTGACACTGAAGACCAAAGGAGGAAATAAGTCTGTGCAACTTTACACTAAGTTGAGGGGCTTTCTAAAGAAATCATCGACATCATGGATAACAGACCTGTGCTTGTGGAAGGTGTTGCTAGGAAACCTATGAAGCAAACAAACATCAAGGTAGGCCTGAGGAAAGGACAGCTTTCAGGAAACCCCTTTAGGAACAGAAACGGCCAAGCTGACTTCTTGGTTTCCTGTGATGTGAATAATGTTTGGCAGATGCAGCAGCTGCTGACAAATGAAATACACGGAATGGCATGACAGCAAACTCACACCTAAGGGGAAGTAGCTCTTACCCAGGTAACACTTACCCATCTTCAAAAGTCCAGACATCCTTTCCTGCTTCAAGCTGTGATTTCCCACATGTTATAGCAGAACCTCAGCCAGCAGAGCTTGTAGTGACATGTCATTGGGAAAAGATTTATATGGATGTAACAACTCCAACTTCACTTTGTGGTTTCCTTACTTCACTGTGAGAAGGTTCTGTGTTGAGGTAAAACAAAACTAGAAGTGTGATGCTGTGCTAAGCGCTGGGTTAGGGATTTTTTTGCAGTCTGTGATGACAGTGTTTCATACACACTGCTGTACCCACTGCGATGGGAGTAGTAGATCTAACCTGCTTGTTAATCCTGTTATTAGACAGTGAAAAGGACTGAAAAAGGGAAGAATCCCTTCACAAGGCCTGTCTTAGCTCACAGAAGCCCTGTCACACCAGCTTTGTACTGCTGGTTAATAATTCCAGGATATTTAGCACAGCAGCAGAGCCCTTGTGCAACTTCTAAACCTCCTATGATACCTCAGCTGTTACAAAAATTGGAGTATTCTTGAAATGTGGTTTTGTTCAGTTCCTGGAACAGCCGCTTGGACTTGTATCCCAGACTGCTGCGTTAGCTGAATTCCCAGACCCTGACCTGCTTGAGGGAGATGCCTGCAGGGAGGTTTTCAGTGTGCCTTTGCTCAAAAAGAAAAGGCAAAACACAGCACCGTCTCAAATTCTTTGTTGCTGGACTCTAGCATTGGCAAGACAGTAAGAAAATGGGAGTAATAGCAGTGCTCCAGTGCACTATTCCAGATGTGAGAGGAGGGAAGGCCATCAACAGGAAAATGTGTGTTTGTCCACCAACTTTGTACAGGAGCAGACCTCTTGGAGTGGGGACAAGGTACACTTTATTCCTTGAGCACAGCAGGATCCCTGTGCAGTGTGCTTTAGGATAAGCTTAAAGAGCAGCATCCCTCATCTAGTAAAATACCTCATAGATCCATGATTGTTCTTTAAAAGACTGTCTGAAGGCTTTTGTCATTTGTGGCCTGGGATTTCAGAAGTTTCTTCTCTTTAACCTGTGAGTCATGGGAAAAAAATGTCTCGATCAAAAAAAGAGGACAAATCAGTGGGCAGTGCGCTCCACATTGAAATGGAACACTGTGGAATAGATAGAGAAGTAGCACTGAATGAACCCACAGTTTGTTGTGATTGGAAAAAAAAAATCTTGAGTAAAATCGGAGAAGTTCTAAGCAAAATAAAATGAATTGGCTCTTGGCAGGCACCCACTCTAAGCATTTCTACATAAGGAAATGCTGCTTTCTGTGATCGTTGTTCAGCATGCAGGACTGAAACCTCAACTGCTCTTGTATTTCTGAGTGGAAGCTAGAGCTTCTGTCATTTGCCCTATGAAAGAACAGCCACAGAGGCCCCTGAACAACACAGTTCACAGTGGAAAGCCAACATTCCAGCCAGGTGTGAAAATGAGGGAAATGCAAAGCAAAACTACAAGAGTTGTACATTAGGGAAGCTGACTGAATTCATGGGGACATGTTCTGTGCCTGTGCCTGCCCTCAGGCCCTTCCTTTGCAGCATGGTCAGATCCAGGCAGTGCTGACACTTTAGGAACACACTAGCCTAGCTCTCTTCCTCCCTATTCTTAAAGCTGGGTATGTATTGTAGAGGCCACTAGGTCTTTAAATGTGGACTTGTAAGAATTCCTCAATTTACAAATGTGTCAAACCAAAATGGATTGTAAATTTTTACTTGATTTTGTCCGCAGGGTAAAACATCAAGTGGAATACTTAGGTCTCAAAGAAAATATCCGAGTGAGAAGAGCTGGCTACGCCTACAGGAGGGTTTTCAAGAAGTTTTTGCAGAGGTAGGACTCTACTCCTTTTGATGTTGTACAGCACACTTGTTATACAGAAGGTGATGAGGAAAACATCACATGTTTTGAGAACTCCTCATTTCCCACTTCCCCTTTTCCTTTTTCCCCCCGATTTGTCGTACTCAGTCTGGGTTACACAGATTTAAAAGTGGGTTTGTGTCTTTGTCAGCAAGTTTGCTGATGACCACAATGCTGAGAGGAGTGGCTGACAGTGCCCACACCAGTGGGCTGTGCTGCCATTCAGCAGGACCTGGAGAGGCTGGAGAGCTGGGCAGGGAGGAATGGAATGAAATTCAACAAGGGCAGTGTAGAGTCTGGCATCTGGGCAAGAACAACCCCAGGTACCAGTATAAGTTGGGGACTGACCTGCTGGAGCGCAATGTAGGAGAAAGGGACCTGGGAGTCCTGG
>VZRI01003753.1:373816-397214 GCA_013397515.1 Upupa epops | reverse complement strand
GGATGACAGAGCGCTGGAATGGGCTGGCCAGGGGGGCCACGGAGTCTCCTTCTCTGGAGATGTTGACAACCCGCCTGGCCATGTTCCTGTGCGACTGGATCTAAGGGATCCTGTTGTGTGGAGGGGACTGGACTGGATGATCTTTCGATGTCACTTCCAATTCCTAACACTGTGATTCTGTGAAAGCTTTTTCATTCTTCTGTAAACTTGCCTAAGACCTCAGTTCGTAGTGCTGTGAGAAGGTTCCTCTAAGCTAAAGTTACGGGATCTTAACAGTTAGGAGCTTCAGAGCCTGGAATCAGAGCGTCTAGCTGCTGTTTAAATTGTTACTGCCCTGGCTTTCCCAGTCACTAGTGTTCCAGCAGCTGGGACCACTTACGACCTAACCACTGCAGCTGCTCACTTAGTGTAAGTAAGAAAGAGCTCTGTAAAACCAGCCCTTTTCTCAGTGTCTTAAGAGCAGCCATTAGGATTATTAACTACCTCCTCTAGCTAATGAAATGCTCTCAAACGAGATCAATTTCAAGATTTACTTAATATTCAGCTTGGTTTTTAGAAAATGGAGACACACAGCTGCTAAACGCTGCGACTGAGGTGACAAATCAGCTTGTGTTGGAAGCCTGGTTTGCATTTGAGAATATAAAACAAAAGCCCCGATCAGTTGTTGCGTAAAAGCCTCTGACAGTACTTTATGATAACACAGACTATGCTCAATAATCTAGTAAGAGTCAGACATAAAATATCTTTCAGTGTAGGCTCAGTTTTCGTTATGGAACAATTTAAACTGCCTTTTTCTTCGTGATTGTCAAGCTCAGAGATACTGATGTGCTTTGGGTTGCATTACTTAGCAAGAGCTGTTGCTGAGACAGAACAGCTTAGTGCTGTGTATAAAATCCAGCCTTCCAGTATTATGGAATAAGTGTTACTAACTCTTGTAAGGGCTGTGCACACAGGTCTAGAACACTGTCTGCAAGGTCTGCACAAAGGGAAGCCGTTTGGTACCCTGGGAGGTTTCTGTATTTCACAGTTTACATAGAGATCCACAGGCAACTGAAGGCGTTCTCTGTGGGATTTATCTGTTTGTTTCAAATCAGTCCTGTTCAATGGGACACTTGCTGAATAAAGCCTCTTCCGGCACCCCTTTGCATTGGCAGTCCCCTAACGTCCAGAACAGCCTCTGTTCTGACACCCAGAGTCAGGGTGACAAGAAGTGGGCTGAGGCATGGGAGGGACAGGAAATGCTGGGACACTCTGCACACTCATTGTCATTGGGGCTCCTTGGCAGCTCCATACACATGGAGATTTCTGGGCTCAATGGACTTTTATGTACAAAATTTACATTTGCATGGCAGTCCCTGAAAAGGCCTGTGTGTTTGAGAGCAGAACTCCATACTCTGAGTTAGACACCAAACCCAACTGCTTACTGTGAATTTAGAATAAATAACTTCTGGGGGGACAGTCTGGCCTGAAACGTTTCCAGAAGCATTTTTAGAACGCTTTTAGTACCTGTGCTGAAATTCTCTAAGGTGAGATTACAGAAGCATAAAGGAACCTGGATACATGGGTGCGTCTTACAGCGGTCTACAGGGCAGAAGAAAACAGCTTGTCACACCAGTAAAATGTATGAATTTAATTGGAGTTTATGAATAAAGGAGAATTTCAAATCTATTAATAGGTCTTAAGTCTTACAGCGGTCTACAGGGCAGAAGAAAACAGCTTGTCACACCAGTAAAATGTATGAATTTAATTGGAGTTTATGAATAAAGGAGAATTTCAAATCTATTAATAGGTCTTAAGTCATGTTCCCCCCCCCCCGTTGCCTCTTTTACAGCTCAGTTGTCAAAGAATTTGTATCGTGCTGAAAAGTAGTGTCACATTAAAACATCTGTCTTCCACACAACCCACATTACTTTATTGACATGAGCTCCTTTAAATTCAGATCTGCTTAGACCTGCCTGTAGAACTGTACTGCCAGCAGCACATGAGGAACCTGCAAGAGAGGCTGTTAAATAAGCTAGGAGTGACTTTAATTTACCAGTCCTGACTAGGTCACATCTACTTATTAAAACATTGTCAATAGTAGGGAACTGTTGAACATAATAAGATTTTAGGGTGACCTTTTTTACAGCATGTTCAGCTTGTTGTTAGTCTCAACAGCTGCTGCTGGAGAGTTACTTATCCATAGGCACATTGAGGCAGCTACAGCCCATCAGCTCCTTGGTGGGCAGTAGAACAAGGCAGCTTTGTAAGTCCATCCTGGCAGTTCTAAAAGCCCCATGTTAATCCTGAAAGAGTGGATAGTTGAAGAGGGGCTGAAGTCTAGCAGCCAACTCATCTTAAAGGCTTAAAGACCATCCCATGAGACTTCTTCCTAGCAAAGACCTGTCTTACAGGCTTCATGCCATTTTCTTGGAGTGCTCAGTTCCCAGTACTCCCACTAGATAGTACCAGTATCACTATTTCCCCTCTTGTACCAGAGGCTTTCTAGGATAAAGCCAGGAGTGGTTCCTCCCAAACTACAGACATTAACTGGCCACTGCTTAGAAACAGGAAAAACCTTTGTAAGAGTAAGACATTGAAGCCTTGAGTGGGAAATTGGCCACTACTCAGGAGTGACTCTAGAAAACCAGAGATGTTGGTGTTTAAATCTGGACCATAAATCATCACTAGTAAATAACCTTGCTCTGGACTTACAGAGATCCCAGCAGAATTTTCTGTAGTCAGCTACTGCAGTTCCCAGATAGAGACTTGGTATCTGGAAATGGGAGACTCCTGGACATTTGTCCTCCTCATTGCAGTTGTTTGGTGTTGATAAACAAGTACCGTCTCAATACTGTGCATCTTCCCACGCTCCAGGCTTCTGTAAGCCTTGCTGAAACCACCTCCTGGGGTAATAGTGACACAGTTGTGCTCTGCTGCTCTTAGATGTCAGGTTTTTCACCTCTTCCTCTGTGGTGGTTAAGGTACGCCATTCTGACCAAAGCGACCTGGCCTTCCTGGAAAGGAGAAGAGAAACAAGGAGTTCTCCACCTGCTTCAGTCAGTCAACATGGACCCTGACCAGTACCAGCTTGGGAAATCCAAAGTCTTCATCAAAGCTCCAGAGTCTGTAAGTTTGGCAGAACATGAGTCTTTACGTAGGAAAATGTGATGCTAAAATAACAGCCCTACCCACCCAGGAGTCCAGCGTGACAGCTGTGCTAAACTGGGAGAAGCATGAGTATGTAAGTGAAACTGAGCAGGGCTCTCCCAGGTGCTCCCAGGCTGTACAGCATTTCTAGCACAGTACGTGAGAGCCCTGCATGACTTGGACACTAATACAAGAAGCATTAAAGCATCAGGAGGAGGAAATGGGATGTGAAGGTACTTCAGTGTCAGACTATGCGTGATGATGTTCCACCAGATAATCTGTCATAGGAAGAAATATAAAAAGTAGTAGATGTTGTCTAGCGGGACTTCAGTCCAGCGTTCACCACCATTTCCAAACCATTCTGTTGGAGAAGCTGCAGCTCACAGGTAGACTCTTTGCTGGGTTAGAAATGGGCTGGCTGGCCAAGCCCAGGGAGTTGTGGTGAATGGGGTTCAATCCCACAAGCAGTGCCCCTCAGAGCTCAGTGTTGGAACCAGTTTTGTTTAACGTTGTATCAGTGACCTGGATGAGCGGATCAAATGACCCCTCAGTAAATTTGCAGATGACATGAGATTAAGCAGCAGTGTCAATCTGCTGGAGGATACAGAGGCACTGCGGAGTGATTTTGACAGGCTGGAGTGATGGGCTGAGGCCAGTGGGTTGAGGTTTAACAAGTCCAAGTTTCAAATCATGCTCTTGTGTCACAACAACCCCCAGAAGCTACAGGCTTGAGGAATAGTGGCTGGAATGCTGTGTGGCAGGAAAGGACCTGGGAGTGTTGATTGACAGACCCCTGAACAGGAGCCAGCCCTGTGCCTAGGTGGTCAAGAAGGCCAACAGCATCCTGGTCTGTGTCGGGAACAGTGTAACCAGCTGCAGTAGGGAGGGTGATGGTGCCCTGTACCCTGAGGACTGTGTGCAGTTTTGGGTGCCACAGTATCAGAAGGACATTGAGGTGCTGGAACAGGGACAGAGAAGGGCAATGAGGCTGGGGAGAGGTCTGGAAAATGGGCCCTATGAGAAGGGTTTGGGTTATTTAGTCTACAGAAGAGGAGGCTGAAAGGAGATCTTATTGCTCTCTACAGCTACCTAAAAGGAGGTTGTAGAGAGGCTGGCGCTGGGCTCTTCTCTCAAATTACTAATGATAGGACCAGGGGAAATGGCCTCCAGTTGTGTCAGGGTAGGTTTAGATTGGATCTTAGGAAGGAGTACTTTCCTAAGAGAGTGGTTGGGCACTGTAACAGGCTGCCCAGGAGGTGGTAGAGTCACTGTCCCTGGAGGCATTTAAAAAGCGAGTAGCTAGATGACTTGAGGCCATGGTCTAGGAGTTGTGGAGATGTTGGGATGAGGGCTGGACTTGATGATCCTGGAGGTCCTTTCCAGCCGTGATGATTGTATAATGCCATGCAAACATGTCTGTGGCCATTAGTCCAAGAACTGTTGCTGAAACCATTTATAATAAGGGTAAGTTACACACTACTGTGTCTTTATTCTTCACTTGTATTGTGTAGTCATCCTCTGGTACTGAGGTATTGGCCAGGGCTACACTACTTTTGAGAAGAGTGTTGTTCATAGTAAATGACAATTTTTCCTTCTGCCATCAAAGAGCACCTGCTGTGGTTAATCAGCTGACAAATACTTGCTGTGTTGAGCAGCGTGAGGGGAAGTTTTAACATACGTATTTTAGGAAAGAATTCATGCAGGATTTTTAGTGTATAACTGTTGAACCAGAACTTACTTGTGATTTCATTGAACTTCCTCTAATTGTGACCTTCAGTTGCAGGTGATAGACTATTTTGCATTGAGATTTTGCAATTAGCATTATTATTAGAGAAATAAATGCTCTTCCTGAAACCTGGTGCTTACGTGTTGGTGAAGAGAATTTTTTTTAAATAATTTTGCTGTAGATTGAGAGTTGGCAGCCATGAAGTAAGGTGTTATATGGGGCAGAAAGGAGACCACAGTGCTGTGGTTCCTATCAAACACCTGAATAAATAACTGCACAAGTGTGGAAACACTTTGTGCTAGATTGAGTTTCCTTGAGCAACAATTAGCATGATTTGAGGCATCAAAGAAAAACAGGATGCCAATGCCCAGGCTTTTCTAATGTTCTCTCTTTTGAGAGCTAGAAAATGGTCCTTGTAACAGTATAGAGGCAAATAAGCAACAGCTCAATCAGTCCACTGTTAGTCAAATGCTTCTGATGAGACACAAAAACGTTTGGAGTAATTGTACAGCAAGGGCCGTGACAAAACGTGCTGTGCCCACAACAATAACCTTGTTCTAGTGTATTAAATTTACACAGATTTTAGCAGGACCTGGGGTAGTCTCTAGAGAGGGGATGCGCCTTCCATTTCTATTTTGATAAACCAGCACTTTCTCTTGAATTCTGACAATATAGACCCCAACGTCTCATTATGCCAAACTGGAATACAAGATCGTCGTTATAAATCAGCAAACCTCACTGCTGGGAAAGGAGGGCAGTTTTAGAGAGAGTGAAGATCGCTGCCCAGTGGAGTATCTTGAGTAGTACCAGCAGACTTTCAGAGAGAATCCATTCTCCTCTTCCTTCATCACTGGGTTATCGAGCTTTATGGTAGACTGGTTAAAGCCAGAATCACTTAAGGGTCAGATAGTCCTTCCAGAAAATGTTCCCTTAACATTCTCATTTCTTATAGTTGTGGTAGTGGCACCAACTTGGATCTAGAGTGAAGCATTGGGAAGTTATTGCAAGTAAGCAGCTTTTTCTGGAACTTTTTGTGTGGATTGTTTGACCCACCTGTTTGTCTCTTTGTACAGCTATTTCTGCTAGAAGAGATGAGAGAGAGGAAGTACGATGGGTATGCCAGGGCCATCCAGAAGGCCTGGAGGAAATACGCAGCCAGGAAAAAATACGTACAGATGAGGGAAGAAGGTAGGTGGTGACTTCTGGTGACAGACACTTCCCGTGTGGTTCCAGAGCAGATGAGGGCAATCTCTCCCTCTGTAGGGCAAACTGCTGCATTGCAGATGGCTTCCTAGGAATAACTGCTAGTAAGTAGGTGATGCTGCAAGGGTCGCATTGGACTTCTTGGGATTACAGCGTTTTGCTCAAAAAATGAAGTCAGACTGAGTGGGACAGAGAACAGAGATGTCCCGGGGAAGTGAGAACACTTCCCGCTGTTCTACAGGAGCTGGATGGTGTCCAGGTGACAAATCAATTCAAGCACTGGAGTAGTTGCACATGGGTTCTGTGAATGAAGAACATTTTGGGTTTGGAAGAGTTAATCTTTAATTTCTAGGGAAGAATGAGAAATTCCTTAGTTGCAGAGGTTCTCCCAGTTTGTGAGTTCATCATGTTTCATTGGGAATAGATCTCACGATCACATGGATCCTTAAAGAAAGGATTAGGAGCAGTGCTTCACTATTTTTTGTGTATTCTAAACAGTTTGTTTATCACTTCTTCCCAAAAGATTCTGCTTGAAACAGCTCCTTCAGATCCTGAGTTGAGAAGCTTAGTAAATACTATTAATCAATGTTTAATTTTGGTATTTTAAAGCTTCAGATCTGCTGCTGAACAAGAAAGAGAGAAGACGGAACAGCATTAACAGGAATTTTGTGGGAGATTACATAGGCATGGAGGACCATCCAGAGCTACGTCAGTTTGTGGGCAAGCGGGAGAAGATTGATTTTGCAGATACCGTAACGAAGTACGATAGACGGTTTAAGGTCAGTTTAAGAGCAACATTCCTGGACTTTTAGTTCTGCTAGGGAGTTATAAGTCTTCAACAGAAACTCCACCGTGACTCCACCTAGTGTCAGACCCCCTAGGATACCCACTGCAAATGCCTGACTTGACAGAGGGAAGCAGTTCCTCCCCTGTGATCTGAACACTGCCCCTGTCCAACCTGTTGTCCCAGGGTGGCTTTATGGGAATCGTGGGGCAGAAAGATAGACAAGTTAGGAAATGGGGAACAAGGGTGGTTTCCTGTCCTGTACAACCTGACCCTGAGCTTGTGTGATTAACCCCACCAGGGTTTTTTTGTTTGAACCAGAGACCAAGAGTACTGCCCCAAATCACAGTGTGTTCATTATCTCCTGAAGAGCATCAGTGCATAGCTGTGTGTTTGCAAGCGCTTTTGTGTTTCAGAGTGTGAAGCGAGATCTCATCCTCACTCCTAAGTGCATATACCTGATTGGGCGAGAAAAGATAAAGCAGGGTCCCGAGAAAGGCCAAGTGAAGGAAGTCTTAAAGCGGAGGATGGAAGTGGAGAGAATTCTTTCTGTTTCTCTAAGGTCAGTGCCTTGAAAATACCTTTCCACTGACAGAAATTTGTACAAGACCCAGGAGGAATAAGTTGCTTGATGGAGGGGGAACTTCAGTGCATGAATTGGATCTTGTTAAAATGTTTCACTGACATTGAGTCTCACCTGTCTGAGGAGTCCTCCAAAAACCTCCTCTGTGAGGCATCGTGGTTCTAGTAAGTTTTGGCTCAAGCTTCAGTCCTAGAAATAATTCTTGGGTGTTATACAAGAACATCCTGTACATGCCCACTGCTTCCTACACGGATGTTCTCTGTCTGCTGAGCTACTAAAAGCCTTTAACTCTAGTTGTGTTTCACATCACTTCTATTGACTGAGTGTGAAACCAATCCCAGATTGCAGGGATTATCTGAGATGTCCACGCATTGCTGAAAAACCCAGTTAGGTGAGCAAGAATGGGAACAAATTCAAATCTACACTTGCATAGCATCTGTTTGGGGTTGGTATATGCTCATAACATCTTCCCATTAGCACAGTCAGAAACCTTCTCACAGACATCAGCCAGGACTCACAAACAGCAGCTTTCACAGTTCACATAGTTCCTCACCGCTGGTTGAAGATTAGGAAAAGGCCTGCCAGATGTCTCTGCTCACAGTCCGACTTTCAGAACCGGTACTGTATTTACCATGCACGATTCTCAGACAGATGAGAGCAGAACCTGCCTTGTTAGTACTCTGGGTTTGGGCTGTATGCTGTGCAAACTTCAACAGATTGCAGCCAGATGCTTGAGTTGGGCCACCACCTTTCCAAAGGCAAAGTCATGCTGAGCCAGCTGAAAGGACGGCTGCCTGCCAACCTAGTGAAAGCTGCTACACTCTTCCCGTGCATAACTGACAGTTCCACAGAGCTTTCTGAAGCACAACCAAATGTGCTTCATGCATAGGAAATGAGTATACTGTGTCTGCTAATGTTTTGAACTTAATTCATTGGTTTTACTTTGTGGTAGAAAGCCATCAAGTTCTGTAGATGCTGGGAGGACGTTCAGAACAGCAGTGTTAGGTTTCATCTGTAAGCACTGCAAAATGTAGTTGCAGTTTAAGGCACCAACACCCAGTGTGGGATTTGTTCAGGGTACTGAGAAGGACAGCCCATGCTTCCATTGAAAGTTCTTGCATTTTTAGTAACAATAAATGACGGAGCTTCAGGATTCATCTGATAAGGAGTGACACAGCACCTGCTCATAGTACTGTGAGGTCAGGCTCTGCCATATCAGCAACATCAGGACAACTGAGTGGGTAACTCGGTGGGTCTTTTCTTACCTGTCTGGCTCAGATCCTGGTTGGGGCTCTAGATGTGCTTGATGACTGAAACAGAGATTGTGCTCTTCCTGCATTTTTCTAGTTGTCTTACTACTATTCTGATCACAAATGAGAGAGGTTGGCAGTTTCAAGCACCCTTTTTCAATCCATGGGAAAGGTTTCAGAATTTGGAAGTAGCTCAGGAAGTGCACAAGTGGGAGGTGGGTTTCTAGAAAAACAGGTAGTGATTGACCTTATTTGTTACCCGATGCCTCAAGGGAGCTGGATTGTATTTTTACATTCCTTACATGTGATGCTGAATTTACTTCTGGAGTTGCTGTGTTCCACTGAAGCAGTACATCTAGGTGAGGTACTGGCATCTGCCAGTGGGAAAAGCTGATTCTTAGTGATCCCAGGGATCAGTACTGGGCCCAGGGTAACCAGGAGGAGGTGATTGAGTCTACACCAAACTGGGGAGGAGTTTTGATCTTCCAGAGGGTTGGAAGACACTGTGCAGAAAGATCTGGATAGGCTGGGTCAATGGGTAGAGGCTAACACAATGAGGTTTAACAGGGCCAAGTGTAGGGTCCTACAGTTTGGTCACAGTAACCCTCTGCAGCTACAGACTAGGGGATGAGTGGCTGGAGAACTGCCTGGCAGAGAGGGACCTGGCAGTACGGGTTGATGACCTGCTGAACAGGAGCCAGCAGGGTGCCCAGGGGGCACAAAACATCAATGGCATCCTGGCATGTATCAGCAATAGTGTGGCCAGCAGGACTAGTCATTCTCCCCGTGTACTCAGCACTGGTGGGGCCTCCCCTTCAGTCCTGGGGGCAGTTCTGAGCCCCTCACTTCAAGAAAGAGATTGAAGGGCTGGAGTGGATCCAGATGAGCAGTGAGATTGGGGAAGAGATTGGAGGGAAAGTCTGAGCCTGGAGAAGGAGACTCAGAAGGGATCTTCTCCCTTTCTATTACTATCTGAAGGGAGGTTGTAGTCAGGTGGGGGTCAGGCTCTTCTCCCAGGCAAATAGTGCCAGGATGAGAGGGCAGGGCCTGAAGCTGCCAGGGAAGGGTTAGGCTGGATGTTAGGAAGCCCTTCCTCATGCAAAGGGTGATCAGACCCTGCACTGGACTGCCCAGAGCAGTGGTGGAGTCCCCATCCCTGGAGGAGTTTAAGGACAGCCTGGCTGTGGCCCTTAGTGCCCTGGTGTGGCTGATGGGATGATGTTAGGTCTTGGGCTGTGCTGGATGAGCTCAGAGGGCTTTTCCAGCCTCAGTCAGTCTGAGATTCTGGGATAGGTGGTGTCTAATGTATTGAAATAAGGTTCTTGTGTAAAACAGTATTTGCTGTTGTTAGTTGCAACATGAGAGCAATGACCAGCACTAGTAGTAAAAGAATAGAGACGCTCTGGCTTCAGCTTCCCTGAAGTGAGCTAAACAACCGTGAAAAGGAGCCACCTACAGTCAGCCAGGGATGCTTAACTAACCGTTGGTAATGATACGCTTCAGCAGTTGGACCCCATTTTGTGCAAGATCACACTAGTGATAACTAGTTTGTGTTAAGCTTAATCAGTTGTGCACTGAGTCCAGCCATGTCTCTTGTCACAGGCGGCTGCATGGGGATGTGGCTGAGACATTGAGAATGATAGGAAGCAGGAAATTTGTCTCCTAGGGAAGGGTAGAGAGGTAGTTAGCAGGTGTGCAGTGTGCGGCTGAAGGGAAGGCCGACACGTGTCTAATCTGCCCAACTGCCACACATGCTGGAACGTTGGTAGTCCTGGCTAGGACATGACAGAACTGTTATTGCTTGGGAGACTCTGTAAGGGCAGCACTCAGCCTTGCAAATGACTGATGTGAACTAGCAGTTCCTGTGGTTTGCTGTACCTGCAGCAGGTGGAACTGCCAGCTCCTGAGGAAAAGCCAGCCCTTTCAGCCAGCAGAGCTCTGTATTAATGCTGTTTGGACGTGTCCTGTGTGTTTAAACCTTCACTGCGAGCATTCCCATGTCACTGCCGTGCTGGTGGGATTTTGGTGTGACCGATACATGCTCTGATTTCTTTTCAGCACACTGCAGGATGACATATTCATTCTACACGAACAGGAATATGACAGTTTGCTCGAATCTGTCTTCAAAACAGAGTTCTTAAGCCTCTTATCAAAACGATACGAAGAGAAAACACAAAGAAAACTACCTCTGAAATTTAGCAATCTGTGAGTTACATCTTTTTTCTGTGGGTTTTTAAGACTAAATCATCTGTTCTTGCTGCCAAGGGAATTGGTGAGGAGGGCAGACTTTCTGATAAGCTGGAGCACTGGGTTAGGAGTGTATCTGGGCCACTGTCTGTGCACACCAAGTTCATTCTGCTGACCCTGGCATCCAGCGCTGGGGTCCGCAGCTTTCTACTGGAGCAGCTCATGGCCAGCAGAGCTGCCACTCCATAGGAAGGCTCAACCATGGGTGCAGTCTCAGTCTCTGTGCCGGCTGCTCTTCCCAACCATAAGGAGGGAGGATCCTTTTCCAACACATTGGCCTAAGAGTGGAAGCATCATGATGAAGAGTCTGAAAGACAGGTCTGGAGACATAACACTCTGACAGTGTGAACGTTGTCACAGGGTGACAGGGTAGTTCAGAAGGAAACTAACTGAGTGAATAATACTGGGAACATTTTGTGCCTGAAAAGCTACAGTGTGTTTGCTGTGCAGTTTAGTTGAGAGGGCGTGCTGGAAACCAGCCCAAGCAGCACGTGCTTGTGTTGCTGCTTCTACCCGTGAAGCAGGGTAGCAACAGCAGACCCTGGATTTTGTGTCTGTTTTGGTTCCTCCGAAAAAGTGGAAGAATTCTGGAAGTTAACTGGTATTTATTGGTTTATTTTGGTGGACCACAGAACTGTGGGACATTCCTGTGGTGTGTACTCCAGTCTCTATATATACACCTCCCTGATGGCACAGACGGAGGAGTCAAAGCTCACAGTGCTCTCCATCCTCACCAGTGCATCTTAAACCTCCTTGGGGCAGGCCAACCAGGAAAGATATCAATTAATAAAAGCATGAAAATGGTCTTTAATCAGGTGGTTCATGTCAGCTAAGACATGTGGGAGGGATGATTCTCAAGCTAAGGCTTGTATTTGCATATTTGTAAGTAGTGTGGTGTAAGCAGTTGATACTGTCCTGATTTCACGTGGAGCTGCTTTCTGGGTTTTGACTCATGTGTTTCTCTTAGACTTGAAGTGAAGCTGAAGAAGGAGAGCTGGGGGCCCTGGAGCAGTGCTGGTTCTCGACAACTGCAGTTCACACAAGGCCAAGGGGATATCGTCATCCTCAAGCCAAGTAACAAAGTGCTGCAAGTCAGCGTTGGGCCAGGGCTTCCGAAGAATTCCCGTAAGTACACATTTCCTGTAGAAATCAGTGAATCGTCTGGAAATGTAGAGCATGGCTGACTTCTCCTTTCCTTGTCCTAGCCTCAGCATGCTCTTTATCATCTTTGTGACACTTAAAGAGGGTTCACATTATAGACCCCAATGGTGCAGGAGGGGGGTGGCAGCTAGAACACACCTAAGCAATTCTGAAACAGTAACAGTAGGTTATTGGTTTCTTCTAGGTCCTACTAGACGGAACCTTAACCAAAGTAGAGGGTATTCCACCAAGTCTCAAAGTCATACCTATCCTATGAGAGCTGCACCGCCTCCACCTGGTGAGTCCAAACTCCAGAGTCAGCCTTCTGTTTTAATGGTCATTGGCAATTTTTTACCCATTTCAAAAATCATAGTGAGGGTTGAAAGTCCTCTGTAAAAGATCCCATCTGGAAAACAGACATTGCAGGCCTTGGACACAGTGGATTGCTGGAGTTAACAGTAACAATAAAAATGCATTTTGGGTCTCATTGTCCTACCCTGGTCTGTAACAACCTCATGGCTGCTGAGCCCCATCAGCTGTGCCCCTCTGGGGGCGGCCTGGCTTTTTCTGCACAGTGCTGATGTCATTAGGGCGTTTCGCTTCTGCCAGGGAGTGATACCATTATTGTGGCCTGTGAAATCAGAGGGGAGAACAATATTCCATTGACCCAACGTTTCCTAAGTGGGGATTTTTTCACTTAGACTCCCCATGTACTTTCTGAAAAACAAAGACCTCATTCGGTCGGCTGCTGTTCGTGGAGAAGCACAATGCTGATGGTTTCAGATGGGTGTGCCAGCAGGTGGGGGTTTCTTTGGGTGGGGTTTTGGTTTGGGTTTTGGCTTTTTTAGAAGTTCAGACTCTTGTGTAAAGAAGTTGATTGTAGTTGGCAGAATAAGGCTCAGGCAGGATTACAGAAGTTCCACTTAGTGTTCAGACTTGCACACACTATGGCCTCCAGCTGCAGCATGGGGGAAGCTGAGGTTGGACATGGGGAAGAGCTTCATGGAAGGGGTCACAGAATCACAGAATGTAAGAGATTGGGAGGCACCTGAAAAGGTCATCCGGTCCAATCCTCCTGCCAGAGCAGGATCCCCTAGATCCAGTAGCTGGGTTCTCAGGCCTTGGCACAGGCTGCCCAGGGAGGGGGTTGAATCGCCATCCCTGGACATGTTTCACAGCCGTGGGGATCTGGAGCTCAGAGACATGGTTTAGTGGTGGGCTGGGACAGTTGGGTTCAGGGTTGGACTGGATGAGCTTGAAGGTCTTTTCCAATCTAACCCGTTGTATGAATTGGGCACATTCCTCTCTGAGTTCACAAACAGTTCTCTCCATCCTGTTGCACCGGGTAGGACAGTAACTGTGGGCCATCAGCCCTGATCATTTGACATTTGCGCCTCTCAGAATAAACCAGACCTTTATGTCTGTACAGGCTGTGCTACCTGGGGTCCCAGTGAGTTCTGTGCATGAGTTTAGGACTATTGAACCTCTGCCACAGTATCACAGGAGCACCAGAAGGAAAGACCAGCTGCTGAATGCAGTAAGGTTTTTCCAATTCTGAATTCTCCTTGCACAGCTCTCCATTCTGCTCATTTTCAGGAGGGAGAGGCTTGCCCCCATGGTGAGCTTTAATAGAAGTGTAGCTCCCGTTTCATTCCTTGGGGTTTAGGAATGGGAGGCCTGCAGAACCCAAGCTCCTTAGGCCCTGATCCTGCAAGCAGCTGAGGTGTTGGCAAATTGTTTTACATTCAGGTTAGAGGCATCATTACACTTCAGATCATTCACACCTGTCAAAGTGGATGAGCGAGAAACATAGCCACCTCAAAGCCAGGGCTGTTGGTTTGTTTTTGTAAAGGTCACCTCTGTGCAGCTGCTGTTTGGACTGGGCACGTTCACACTTATTTTTACTTCCAGGTCAGCAGCAAAATGGAGTAATAAACCTCCCGCAGTTTGCACCAGTTGCTCACATCCCAGGAAATCAGTGGACCAATCAGAGAAACCTCTACACAAATATGACACGACCGACCTTACCGCGACAGCTTTCAGGGGGGTCAGGCAAGGTTTCACAGCAACCAGAAAGCTTGGATTTCCTCAAAGTGCCTGACCAAGGAGCAGCTGGGTAAGGGTTTACACTGTGTGTACTTTTCTGTAAAATAACTTCACATGCTCAACCCGTTCAGCTTCCACCTCCACCCTATATCCCAGACTTGGACTTCTTTCTAGGAGGAATTTTTGGCAGTGTGATCACTTGAGAATAATCTGTACATCTTAAGCCACAGCTCTCCGGCATGCGGTACTAGGAGAATCCTGTGAGACTCTAGGGTGGGTGGGTCCTGTCATTCCCAAACGATAGGCGTCAGAAGCATCACAACAATCACAAGTAACACAGGTAGCCAGGGGCTTAGCAGAGGGAAGCAGAATGAGCTGCTCCCAGCTCTGAAACCAGCAGATCCAGAGATCTTCACTAAAAGTCCAGAAGCATGCAAACTCTGGGGAAAGGCTGAGACGCAGTCCCTCAGTCAAGCATTTATGGGACCTTAGTGCTCCAGAATATTGAAGCGCCATGCAGTGTTTTTTCAGTGACTGAAGAGTTTCTGCTTTACATCAGCTCTTCTGTTCCACTCTTGTGTAGAACTAGTGTTGTGTGCACCACAGTAATACTTCATAGTAAAAGCTTTACTGTGGAGGAAATTTGAGTGCTCCTTCATTGTCAGCAACTTTTCAGCAGTCCTAGGAAAAATGAAAGAGTCAATCTGATCTTGAATAAGCAGTTTGATGATTTCCTTGCTGGTGATTTCCTGTCTGTGTGATTTAATTCTGATGCAACCAGGATTGAGAAGCTTCTACAGCACCTGGTTGTCACAGAGCACATTAAATCAACAAGGGAAGATACACAGAAAGGTAGAATTAAGGAAATTAGAGGAAAGTCAGACTCTTCCTCCTGCTGAGAACTCTATGTGCTCTTATAAAAAGAGGCACTGTTTGTACTGACAGACCCTTCTCAGCTGTCAGTCAGCAGGCAAGCTCCTTGGCAGATGTTCTGTGCTAGATTCTTCTGCTATCTTAAACAGTTGGTGCATGTGCTCCATCTGGCTGCAGTTCTGATCTAGGCTGTTGGTTTGTCATTGCTCCTGGTAAGCAATGTACAAGCTCCTAGTAAGACATCTCACAGGAAACACCTGTACACAAAGGTTGACGTAACAGCCACCCCATCTGTTTTAGTGTTAGGAGGACAATTGGCACCTATCAAAGCATCTGTTACTTAATGGTCATTTTAAACGGTAACCTGAAATAGCAGAGTTCTTAGACATTAACATTGCCGTGGCTGAGTTGCTACCTCTCTAGTGCAGCCTTGGTTTACTGGCTTCAAGCTTCATAGAGGAGTTTCACAGCAGTAACAGACCAAAGGAAGCATTTAACCAGGTCCAAGTGACATCTGCAAGGCTGACTTCTTCAGCTTGCGAGCTCCTTTATTAAGGTATTGATAGCACCAGCATTGTGTTATTGGACTCCAGCAGGGGGCTTCAGCTAAGTTTTCTGTTGTGACTGTAATTTCCAAAGGGAAGGCACTAGAGTTCCCTGCACACAAGGAGTGAGTGAGTGAGCTACCAACACTGTTGAGTTGGTATTGCAAAAGTACAGCTGCTGCAGATCTAAGTTTTAAGGGGTAGAAGTATGTCTGGTTTTAGCAAAGCTGCAAAGAAGCCTGCACAGCTTTAAGTCCTGTCACTAACAGTCCAGTACAAGCCTGAGTTTGAAAGCTGTCCCCAGCCAAACATCACATTTATGAAGGTCTTGTTCTGCCATGGTCGCAGCAAAGCTGAGCAACTTGTCCAAGACTCGCTCTGCATTAGGGGCAGTCAGCCAGTATCTGCTGACCAACAGAACGTACTCACTTCCAGGATGGAAATATTGTTAGCCCAGACCCCAGAGCTGAATTTCTTGTGTGGTTCAGTACACAAATGTAGAACTAGGCAGAGCTGTCTCAACAGAAATGAAGCCTAGGACTTCATGTAAGTGCCCGTAGTCCTTTTCCACCAGAGCTGTGCAATGTTACTATGACATTCAAGTGTGACATCATCGCATTTTGGTCACCACCCCATCGCCACAGTGTTCCCAGTCATTCGTCACATTTCATACTTACTTTACACTGACACATTGCATCTAATACTTCTTCTCTCTTCCAGCCTTTTAATAAAGCTGATGAGCTGGCAAAATGCATTTATTTCCTCTTTCCCCTTCCTAATGTTTGGATCTGAGGCAACTTAAAAGCGATGCAGTCTCTCTTACAGTTTAGTCACAAGAATGGTAAAGTAGCAAACCTGCAAGCTGGAACTTTGTTTTTAATACTGGAAACTAAATCCTTCGTGAATTTGGGGCATGGGGAAGAGACAGACTAAGCTGTGTGGAAGGCCAAGAGATGCATGAACTGCATGTGCATATTTACTGACATTCCAGCCTGAGCACTGAAATGTCTTATATTTGATCTGGTGTGTTGGAAAGTACCTGCTCATTCCTTTCAGGAGGAAAATGGCTACTCTGTCCCTGTGACAGAGAAGTTTTACACTGCTGTTTGTAACTGTTGTGACATTTAAGAGACTCCTTTTCCCTTGTTCTGTGGCTGCTCTCTAGAATCAACTGATTAGGATGGGGGGGTTCATAAGGTCTCTGTTCAAATCCTAAGTTCTGAAGCCCATTAACACATAAATTTCCCCTTCTCTTAGTGTCCGCAGACAGACAACGAACCGACCCCCCCCAGCTGGAGGGAGGCCAAAGCCTCAACCAAAACCTAAGCCTCAGGTACCACAGTGCAGGGCGCTGTACGCATACGATGCTCAGGACACAGATGAGCTCAGCTTTAATGCCAACGATGTGATCGATATCATTAAAGAAGGTTTGTAAAGATAAAGCATTTTATTATTTAACTGCTAACGCCAGAGGGCTCAGTGCAGGCAGATAAGGCAGTACTTCTGGAGCCACCTGTGATCTTCCTTCATTCGTATATGAGTTCTGTGATAGCTCAGGGAGCAGAGGAGACTCCAGGCCCACAGCAATCAAACCTGGCCACTTAAAAGCCTCTCAGAGCAGTCCTTTTGTCACAGGCTCTGGCTGAACTTAAGCCTAAACCACAGATGGAGCACAAGGAAGAAAAATAAAACCCTTCCAGTCTTTGGCTCCTCAAAGCAACCTACTACAGTAGAGTGTGAAGAAAAGATTAGCAAGCTCAGGTTCTCCATTTCTTCTCAGGCCTTCACAAGAAGGCTTTCACTGCAGGGAGCAGCTTGGCCAGGCTGCCTCAAAACAAGTAACACACAAAAGAGGGTTTACAGAGCCTCACTGCTTACTGTGCCTTTTCCTTGTCATAGATCCTTCTGGCTGGTGGACAGGAAGACTACGAGGCAAGCAAGGTCTTTTCCCCAACAATTATGTCGCCAAGATATAAGACTATCAGGCAAAAACATTAGCACAAAGATCCCAGTGGTTGAAGAAGCTTCCCTCTTGCTTCCAGGACACTGTTCTTCTGAGATCTGCCCTTCTCAGCAGTAAAGCTGTACACTAGTAGGAAGAATTGACCCACAGCATGGACGTTGATCTTGTCGCAGAAGCATGGAGCAGTGGACATACTCACAGATTATTTATTATATCTAAAACCTGCTGCAAACACCTAGGAGGCAGAGAATGCTCAGACCTTCCATCTTCCCAGAGCAGAAGGGTGCTTTGCAGTTAGGGACCAAGGACTCTCCAAGGGCTGTATTTAATAAGTGCCTTCAGCCGGGTATCTGTGACCTTTTTAATGATCTACTGAAGATAATGCACACTTCCTCTTCACATTTCCTCTTGATGTGGATCATGCTGGGGAACAAGAATGCTGCTACACATCAAACAGATTTTGGCTCACTTGGGGTAGTACCATCTGAAAACCTCCTGTGATGGTTTATTTAATGCTGTACAGAGTTGTAACGGGACCAGCACTGTAAGAAGTGAAACCCACAGTACTGTATGCTGAGCGATGCTGCCTTCTTCAAGATGTCTATGATTTGAATATGGCTGGCCCATGTTGGATTTAGGTTTAATGCTCTACTTGTTCTAAGAAGTGTCTTTATGCAGAGCTGTGTCTATAATAGACACAGATCATAGCCTGTATATAAACCTGAGTCTTAGAAATGTGTATGAATGTACCCTGTAGTATCCTACTGGTCTTAGGCAAGAAGTAGCCCTATTAGCATTTTCATGCCAGGTACTTACAGACATGCACTACTTCCCTTTTAAATGGCAAATGTGTTAGTGCTTAAGTCTAACTGCCTCCACACCTCAATGGCTGTCGCTTGCCCTACAGTTATCAGCGTTCAAGCTTTGCCGTCTGAACATCCATGAAATAAAACAAATGCTGCAGTTACCTCAGTGGCTCTGTTCTGTGCAGTTTGTTTTCAGTTCCAGAAACTAACGCAGCCCTTCACAAGGAATGGCTGGCTGGAATTTACTGCGCTGAGGGCTGAAAGAAAAAGCCTCCCCTTCTACGCCCCCCTCAAACCTATTTTCGCTGGGCCCAGCTGCATGAAGTGCTGCACATCAAAACCATGCATGCGTGTTGGTGACAAGGAGGGACTTACGGTAAGTTTGACCATTCACAGGGGTTACAGGTTGATTTGGGGCTGGGGGGAGAAACCTTAAAAAAGGTGGTGGTAGTGTGAGAAAGCAGGCAATGGAAACAACTACTGGGAAGAATCATCCACATCTGACTGGAAGCTGTACCCTAGGCAGCACCTTACAGAGGGAGTCATGAGCTTTTGTGAAGAAGAGATGGTCTTTATTTATTTTTTGTACTACAAAACCCAAGTTTAAAATGTCCCCCCTCCAAGTCTGAAATGTCTGTGGTGAGGCTGGAACACTATGTACAAACAGCAGGAGTTTTGCCTCGGTGGGTAAGAAAGAACCAAAGTGCATGTACCATCGAGCCTGGGCTGCCCTGCGCTGTTACAAGAGGGATGAAGCTAGGTCCTTGATTAGCTCACCACTTAGCTGAGGGATTGTGCTGATGCTCAGTAGTTTGCTACTTGCATACTTGTTCTTCACAGCCTGCAGAAGTAGAGGAAGACCATCAGAAAAGTCTTACACGTGCAGAGTTCAGGTTCAGACAGGTCACTGGGGGTCCGTTAGCCAGATGCAAGTTGTTATACTCACGGTGTGTTTTGTTAGCTTCTCATTTACTTCCACCACATTCTTGGCCATGTGTTTCATTATCAGCACAAGACTGTCTTCTGTGTATCCTGTGTAGTACTGCTCCTTTGTGCCCTGCAGAGGAAAACGTGGAGATGTACTACAGGGGGGATTGCTGCTCAGGTAGCGAATGCCCTACACAACTTCACGCACCAGCCTCAGATGCTAGAAACTGCAGTACTGGTGGTTTAGTCAGCAGGCGCAGAAGCTGGGGCGCAGTGTCAAGACCCCACATTTCTATACTGCACAGCAGACAAGAGCAAGCAGGCTTTGCAGTTAACCACTGCTGGCATGACAGTGCCCCGTTTGTGAGCAGTGATCTGTACCTGTACTGCAACAACGACAAAGATCTGCTTTTCTTGCAGTGAGACCTTCTCAGGCCTGTCGGAACACTTTCACACCAGTGTTCACCTAAAGAAACCACAGTTTTCAGTGCTTTGCTCCCATTTCTCCCTGCAGCTATGCACCAGGCTACCCGCCTGTCACTGACCACCAGCAGAGGTTACTACCTGCCTACACAGTTCAAGTTGTTCTAATGGTCCAATTGAATAAACAGAAGGATCAAGTTTTGACCGAAATCCTTACCCATTTGCTATGCCCCAGAATCTTTTGGGACAAGCATGATGCAGCAGCTGCAATCTCTGATGGACGATGGTGAACCATGTTGTAGTCGATGAGCGTCAGCTCCATTAGGTATTTTGCTAGTGTGTGTTGCTTAGCATCTGCCTGCCAGATAGAGAGCTGCTTAATCCAAAAGCAGTTTCACTTGACCTCATCACAGTGAGTACACAGCAAGAAATCCTGACTTAGTGACTGACAAAACAGCCAACCAAAATATTTATTAGGGTCTAGGGACTCTTAACAGGCTCTTCATCTTCACATGGAGACCAGAGTCCAGTCTCATCCAGCAAACATTTGGAACTTAAACACAACATGAGGGACTTTAACAGGAAGCTGCAGAATCAAGCACTGATGACCCCAGTGAGGGACAGAAGTGCTTCTTCTCCATAAGTGCCTTACACAGAAAAGTGCAGGGGGAAGGTGAGAAACAAGTGTTAGTGACTCCAGGAGATCCTTATTAAAGCAGTCAGCTAACAAGCAGTTACCCAATGGTCTGCACCAAAGCAGCTGAAGTACAGGCAATAACTAGCTAAGGTGAGGTCCAAGAGGTTGCCTCTCCCTTTGGTTCAGTAACACAGTATTTGCATCCAGAAGTTGCAAAGAGCTGCAGCACTGTTTCCCTCTTACTAGGGGGAAAAGCCTGATTGTCAGACATAAAACCTACTCTGAAAGCAGGAGTTCTGCTCTAGGTTGGTTTCATTTACTCAAACACTAAAGTTCCTGCCACTGAGACTGAATACAGACTTCATAAAGGAAGGTTCTAAGCAATGAGGATAAGCACCTACCTCCCCAGCTTTTGATGCTCTTCTTAAGAAGTGAATTGGAAGAGGTCGCCCCAAGTCAAAGTTTAACTCCGTAAGAATGAGAATCTCCATTTCCCTAACTTCGTGGCCGGTGTAGGCATTGTCAGTAATGTACACAAAGTCTGCTACCTCCGGAGAGAAGATCTCTTCATACTTGGAAGCCAGCAGCATTGCTGTTACACCCACCAGCTGAAGCTTCTTACGAGGAACTGGGTAACTCTGCAATACAGTTGTTTAGAGTAGACCCCAAAATGTCAAACCTCAAAGAGACTCCAATCTATCGCTTTGTAACACCAGCAGGACAGTGCTCCTTGGTACTGGTGATTTTCCACCGGCCAGGAGTGTCCTTGTAGTTACCCCCTCAGTGTTCAGGTTCAACATTGTACAGCGCTCCTGGACCAAGAGCGGATATTGTAGGGTCTCAGATTTCAAAGGGAAGGATAAATTTTTATCCTGATTTGTTAGAACAAAATTAACTCAGTCTGGCGATTTTATTTTCAGCTCAGTCTTTCCTAACTGACGGCCCTGTCTGCAGTTAACAGCGTGTTTGTGCAGACAGTGGCTGCTTCCACAAGTGATAACACTTGCTGTTTACAGTTACTACCAGGACTCGGGCTCTTGCTTACATTTGGTTCTGTGAGAACCAAGGTCACTGCTAATCTTGTGTGCCAGGCTTGGGTGCAGGAAGTGAGAAGCAGGTGGGACAGATCACCCTACACTGACCAACAGCATAATCCATCCCATAAACATCCTCCTGGGTGCAGAATTGAAGCACAGGCATCAGTCTTTTCCACTTGCTCTCTTTCCCTCCTGTCTTCAATGGCAGGGAGGACTCTTATCCTGCCTTTCAATCCTTATCTGTGCCTTCCTGAATCCAGCTCCTGTATCTGGTTCCTGTCTGCCACTGACCCTAGCATCTGCGTCAGTGGTGATGGAATGGCCCGTGGGTCAGCCTTGGTATATGTATTTCCTATCATTTTCTTTACAACTGCTGTAGTTTTTCTGTCTCTGTTCCTTTTACCCTTTTTCTTTCTTCCCTTGTGGGGATGGAGAGGGACTAAGAGTGTCTGTCATTCACCTTGTGGCCAGCCCAGCCTCAACCCAGGGCAACTGCAAAAGCACAGACAACCACTTCAAAAGCACAGACATTGAAGAAGTCTCCTAAGGCAAACCAGAGTCAAAATATATCCCTTCTTACTTGCAAGAAGCGATCCATAACCGCAACACACATGTACAGAGTTTCTTGCAATAGCTGGAATCTTGAGTGGACCTGGACCAGCCAGTCAACTAAAATGGCACGCATGCGGCCATTGATGGTCTTCCCATCGAGGTAATGGGGGCGCACCGACTGCCGCAGCTGTTGGAGAAAGAGCTGTGTGAGCAACAAGCTCAGGTCAAGCACTGCACTGTGGAAGGGTAGACTCAGCATGTTGTACCTCAAGCTCTCTCAGATACAGGTAGATATCTTTTACATAGTCACTACACAGCTGGGGATTTCCAGAGTCCTCGGCATCGATGTCTTCGACATGGCTGAGCAAGACATCAGAAAAGGCCTGGCAGAGATCCTGCTCTTGCTTTGATACATCCATAGGGACAGGAGACAGGACCTAAGGAACGAATCACAGTAATCACACATCTACCTGTTCAGGGACAATGCTCCTTCATTGCCAAGTTTTCCCAACTACAAAGACAATTTCCTTAGATAACAGAAGTTTAAGCTTAAACTCCAGGGCAGCAAGATACCCTCCAGACAGAATAGAAAGCCTTTGGATTCTATCAGCAACTTCATCCAGTATTATTAACAGCTAGCTTTTGCCTTCACATACAACACACATTCAACCAAACCCTAACTATGGGGATTTGGCTTTTCCAGCAGGTAAACAGGATCCCATCTACAAATAAACCATTCTGAAGTTCAAGCTCTAGGTTACAAATGTAATTGAGACTCACAACAGTATCAGCTCCTACCTTCTGAACCCCAGTTTCTTTGCATGCTTGCTTCACAGCAGTGGGAGATTTGTGCAGCACAGGATGAGTTGTCGTCTTACTCAATCCTTTAGTGGGCTTTACTGATGGTTTGGAGCATTCTGTTTTCTGTGGTGAAAAAACTTGCAATCAGGACAGAGACAGCAATGGAACCTTCACCAGCATAGAGCTGTCAGAACTCCTTTACCTTGGTCGCACGCGTTGTTCTTGTTGCAACTTTATTTCCTATTTCTTCCAAAGCAGCTCTTCTGATAGGAAGCTGAGTTTTTGCTTTGCATTTAGGTTCGTTCACAGCATTCTCCATTCCTCTAGCAATCTGAAACAATAAAACAGCAGTTTAAGAGTCAGAGGCCAGCTCTGGTAACCTGTTTTTTCTTTTCTACTCGTTCACATGCGCTCAGAGGAAGAATTCTCCTCTGTAGAGATAGCAGAAAGCTCTGAAACAAAGTTGGAGCCGTGTGCCCCGTCTCATTCTTCCTTTCCAACAACCTTTTCACGTTAAAGCTTAGCTACTACATAGCGAATTACCGTATTTACACACTTAGTAGCTGCAACGAGAGGTGAACAGAGTCGTGTCCCATCTTCCTGAGACTCGCCCCTTACGTATTTATAAGCCTTGATGAGATCCCTCCTCGGTCTCCTCCTCTCCAGGCCGCACAGCCCCTCCCTCTATCAGGCCCCCGCCTCAGAAAGCTCCTGACGCCCCCCCCC
>VZRI01003753.1:335695-373292 GCA_013397515.1 Upupa epops | reverse complement strand
AATATGTCAGAGCCCTCAGGACGCCGCCAGTGCGGCCACCCCACTTCAGCCGCACAGGGAAAGGAGCAGCCCAGCCGATGAGGGGGGAACTCCCTCTCACAGCCCCTCTCATCGCTCCCCAGCAGAGCTCACTCACCGGGGCCCGGCGGGTCACGGGCAGGGCCATAGCGCCGGGTTTCAGGGACGAGCGGAAGCCGCAGCCGCTGACCGCTTCTCCGCACGGAGCCGCCGCTGCCTCTCAGAAACCGGCGACTGATACCTCGCGCTACAGCGGCTGCCCTTAAACCCGCTGCCGCTCTCCCATTGGTCAGCTTCGTACGATGCACGCGTCTGATTGGTCCGTTTGCTCCCGGCCCCGCCCAGGCAGGATCCGACGTGGGCCCAGGCCAGCCCCAGCACACGGGGTTTGAGGGCGCCGAGGGCAGCGTCAGACCCCGCGCTGCCGGGTCGGCGCTGAACCCCGAGGTACCAGGGCAACTCCTGGTAATAGATCAAGTCCTGAGGTTTAGGAGCCAACAGAAAAGTGTAATTGATCTGCAACCTCCTGGAGCTTCCCGTTTTCTTCCAAGGCTGGTTGGAAGGGACCTCTGGGCATCATCCAGAGCAACCCCCCTGCCAGAGCAGGATCCTCTAGTGCAGATCCCCCAGGAACAGTCCAGAGCAGAGAATCCACAACCTCACTCTGCAGCCTAGGCCAGGGCTCTGGGACCTCACACTGAAAAAATTTTCTGCTCCAACAGAACTTCTTGTGTTCCAGTTTGTGCCCAGTGCCCCTTGTTCTGTCACTGAGCACGACTAAGAACAGCTTGGTCCCATCCTCTCTGCTCTCACCCTTTAGATATTTATAAAACTTGATGAGATCTCCCCCCCCCAGTATCTTCCTTTCCATGCTGAATACACACACCTCCAGCTCTCTCTGCATCTTCCCACAAGGAAGATGCTTCAGCTCCCTGCCTGTCTTTTTCCAGCATCACAGTACACCAGAGTGGAAGGGAGCCCAAGGATCATCAATTCCAATCCATTAAAAGAAACCTGAAGTAGCTCTCAATCCTTCTGAAACCGGGGAGCCCAGAACCAGACCCAGAGCTGCACCAGTACACACTTTATGTACTTCAGAATGGCAGTTCTCAAGTTCCAGGTGGCCCTGTTTATTAGTGCTGTGGAAGACTCATTTTAGCCTATCTTCCCTTAAGCAGTACCTGCAAGAACACCACAGGATTTTTACAGATCATGACCAAGACCAACCACCAACCAGAAAGATAAAACCCAAAAAAACTTGCTTGAGAAACAGGCATTGAATGATACCAGTCTACCATTTTATTTATTGCATACAAAAAGATTTCTTTTGACAATGAGTTTCATATGAAAAGTAATTTGATGCGTACTGCTGAGAATCTTCTCTTCAAAGATGCCACAGAAAACTTAAGGCAATGCATCAAAGCATAGAAAGCACAGAAAGTGGTGGAAGTTGTCAAAATCAGAAGCCTACTCTTTTTCCTTCCCTTCAATTTTGGTTAAAGTCACAGATTTCTGGAGCAGATGGAGGCCACAGCTTTATTTGCCCCTTGCAACAGCACATAAGGTCAGAACACTGTGATTCTTGCCAAATACCTAAGGGGTTCAACATCACATAATGACAGCAAGTGTACATCAAGAAGCGAGACAGTGTCAGTAGCAGTTATAAAAATCAGTCAATTCATGGACCACTAAAATACCTCTAGTACCAGGCACCCACAGCAGGTGCACTAAAGATTTCCTAAAACAAAATAGGTTAAAAATCCCTCAAACCCGTGCTTCTCCGCCCTGTAAGTAAGCCACTCTGGATTTTGTCAGGTATCCTGGGTCTCGATTGTTGGAGAGGCCTATTTGTCATCCCATGTCTCTCCAGTACCTTCTCGGAAACTTGAAAAAACAGCAGGCTTCAAGCATCCAGTGCTCAACTAACTTTCCTCCATTTCAGCAGCCACAGAACAAAGTGTCTGCTTAGTCCTTCTAGTTGCTCTTACTCATTTTTACCAAGGCAGTGTAAACTCCACACTCACTTTTCACTTTCCTGCAGCCATAATGTCGGCGAAGCTTTAGTGTGAAACCATGCCAGCAGCAGTCAGATTGCACGGTCCTTCTCTCCGACACCCCCACCAAAGCATGAGGTGGTTTGAAGTTCACGTTTAGCAATGCAGTTACACTTGTGGCTGAAGTCCGTTTATCACGTAGGCTGCAGTGACATTTCTCTCCACTTAAGAGCTTTGGTGCCAGCTGGGCCAAGTTTGGTGCCAGCAAGAGGCGCTGCAGTGGCAAATGCTGCTCCTAACAGCCTAAAGAAAAAGGGGTGGCAGCTTCAACCAGACAAAAGCAGGCATCAAGTGAGGTGATGTTTATACATGAATCGCTTGTGTTAATGTAAACGTGACAGTTCATCTTCTGGGTTTCCTGTAAACCATTTCACACTTCATGTGATCATAAAAAGACAACACTGAGAGAAACGGAAGGTATTTATTATTCAATCCACTTACAAAGCAGGTGGCTTCAACGCAAGCTTAGTGACAAGTTCATATATGATCCCCGAGGAACAGCTTTTCCGAAGCGACAGCACGCCTGTCTCCACGGTTTGCACATCTGCATTTTGCAACGTTAAGCACATTTAAATAACCGGGCAGCTACCGTATGGGAAAGAATACCGATGAGCAACGTGGATTCTGATGTGGATTAAAACCTCCTCTTCCCGAGGCGGAAAGTTAGTACGTTATAACTTAGTTCTATTACTCTATATTATGCAGCAAATCTTAACTATAGAAAATATTTCAGTGATGGACTGTAGGTAATTTATAAAGAGGGAATCTATGGATCGAGGCAAAAACTAGGTAACCACAGAATTTGTGTCTCAGCTTCTACAGAAATTTACAGGCTTTCAGTTTACTAATGGAAAATAAAACAAGAGACAAATGGGTTTAGCTAACTATTAACTTTAAAACTAATAATAATCCCGAGACAAGCCCGGAATCCTTAGAGGGTCTATGAGCAAATGAATATATGCGACAAAGAAACCCACAGCCCCAAACCAAAAATAACTCGACACAAAGCCACCTAGAAAACAAAACACAAAACCCTTGCAGAGCTCCAAGTCCTTAGTGAATGGTTTTACATTAAAAACCAAACCAACTGAAACCAAGTCAAACCAAACCAGCCCCTCAGTGTGTGCATACACTTCAACTCAAGTTAGCAGAAGGTCAAACAGACTCTAAACTCTTGGTTTTGCTCCTCTTTCCCTACTAATTCATTCAATCTGCAAGTATCTACAAACGCGGCTAACCAAAATCGACATGTAGTGTTCACTAGAGCTGTTTCACAGCAGCAAACATTTAAATTAGGGATTCAAATTTCTAGACACAGGAAGAAAAATGATAAATACAATCCAAACAGCAGTCTAAATGTTTAATATTGACATTCAAATATATCTGCCTTGTGCTGAAACTGTAAAAAAACACAAAGATGTGATCAGACAAACTCCAGCCAGGAGTACACTACAGGCAGCAGTCAGACTGAAGAGAGTTCATACTGTGTTCCCAGTATCACAGGTGTGACCGACTCAGAACTGATGTTGTGAATGTACAGCAGCTGTTTTTCCTAGTTTAAGGAATGTCTCAATATATAATAGTATCCTTTTTCTAGATGATCTTTATACAATTCAACTAAAACATATCACCGATTAAATTAAGGAATCCGAAGTTAGTAATGAGTGGAATCAGACTTTCAAAGCTCCAGACTATGTAAAACAAACAATAATAATAAAAAAAAAAAAAAATAAAGAGACCACACAGTTCTACTTACTAAAGCAGCTAATCTTGCCTGCAAGTTCGGGGTCACAAAGCCCATAATATGTGCAAACAAATGCAATACAAGGAACCATGCAAAAATACAGGAAAGAAAAAACCAAAAACCTAAACCCCCCCAAATTTTATAAATACACAGAAACTCAACTGTCTTGTACACAAACCGTAGGTCTAGTATTAGTTGTACCATATAGCAGAGCCAGCACTCTAGGGTCAATACTTCCAAATCTGCGCAGGGAAGTCATGCCATCTTTGGTTGACTGCAGTACCAGGAAGGACAAGAGGGAACGAGGAGGACAAGAGTTCTAGAAAGCCATGTCAACTTTCACTGGGTAGTTGAGCCTCAATGTCCACTCTGCAAATGGGGCACTTCTTATTGGTAATCAGCCACTGATCTACACACACTTGGTGGAAAAGGTGCATACATGGAAGGCGCCTGGTACCAGAAAAGAAACAAGTGTTACATCATTTCCACATCAACATACCTACACAAAAACAGCAATCACTGAATCATTAAAGTTGGAAGAGATCTCTAAAGTCATGAAGTCCAGTTATCATCCCAACGCCATGATTTTTACTAGCCCTTTCAGTTCAATTTTGCTTAGTTCCAAGATTAAAAGGGTAATGGCAACAAAGTCAGCCATCAGCTAGTTTCTGCTACATAGTGGATTTAAATGAGTGCAAGTAAGTAGCATCACTCCAGAAAACCTAAGGACCCGGATTTCCTTAGAAGACTGTATCAGCTTGGGCTCCTGTTACAGACAAGCAGTCAACTTAGAAAACACTACTTAGGAAAAAAAAGACTACTTAGAAAAGCTACTTTAAATACATGGATTCTGAACAAAGTATGGTTTCCATTGCAACTTGTTTTACTTCTGGGTTCAGTGAAGAGTAGAGTCAATTACTGCCTCGAAACCTGATGCTGTAATCTGAGATTCTGTGGCACTGTTTACCTGACATCTTCACCTTCCTCCAATATAGACAAGCAGATGGTACATTTCTCCTCTGTGTCTTCTTCTGTTCCTTCATCCCCATCTTGTTTGCAGTGCAGTTTCCTCTGTGAGAACCAATCAGTTGTTACCTTATTAGTAGAGATGACATTATTGACAAACTGAGTAAAGCCTGTTTTTAATAGACATTCAACACACATTTCTATGAACACGTGCCAAAGTGTTTATTCAAACATATCGAACCAAAATGAACCCAGAACTAGCACAGGAAGCAGAAACACAACATACTGCAGATGTATTTCAATAGTGATCACTACAAAACTCTCCCAGGCTGTGAACAGATTCACCTCTTGTTGTCACCACCAGTCCTCTTACTCCTTGTCTTCTTTTCATCCACAAAGAGGCACAAAAACATTTTAAACAGCTCCTTTCAAACCTGGTTATCTTAACTCCCTATTCATCAAGAGTGAAAGACCACTACATAAGTGGGATCAGGACTCAA
The DNA here is from genome assembly GCA_013397515.1 of Upupa epops. Classification (NCBI taxonomy): domain Eukaryota; kingdom Metazoa; phylum Chordata; class Aves; order Bucerotiformes; family Upupidae; genus Upupa; species Upupa epops. The sequence continues at coordinate 368,010 of VZRI01003753.1, read as the reverse complement.
TATTATGGTATCGAAGTCCAACTGACCAACAAGTTGCTAAAAATAGTGTACTGATTCAAAAGTTCCTAGTGTTCCAGCTTTCCTGATGCAACACCCAAAAGCAACATCAGAAACTTATGACAAAATACAGTCTTACTGATGAGCAGCCACTGAAGTTTGTTGACAATTCAGCTAGGAACATCAACGTGGGAGTTATGTCCTTGCTTATAAAGCTGCTCCTCATTAAAACCCACCAAACTACTCCAGTTTAGCACATTAGTGCAGCTCCCTAATTCCACTTCAGTTTTCTTTGAGAAGAAGTGGCACTGCAAGCTGTGTCTGCAGCCCTTGAAGCTGCACAATAACTAACACTTCAACTGACACTTCTACACATTTAAAGGTAGATACAAACATTCTTACACATTCAAACCAACTTTACAGACAGGCCCCAATGGGAGAGATGCTCACCTTTTTGTATTTATGTGGATATGTGCATCTTTCTATAGTTCCCTGTGTTGCTCCACGATTAACGTTGCCTAACCGTTCCTCTAGGTGAATCAGCTCCTAAAAAAAATATCAAGGAACAAACCGTGTAAGACCTGCTGGTTTAAGCTCTTCGAGTCAATACTAATTTTGTTCTAATCCTTCTCAGAATTCCCAACTCCCTCAAATGCAGGCAAAACTGAAGAGTTTATGCTGTGTAGGAACAGTGATGGATTTCTACAGAAAAACCCACACAGTACTGCTGGTATTTTAAGTTACAAGGACGGACTATTTTCCTACTAGGAGAATGAGAAGCAGTTTGTCAGCTAGACGTGAGCAGCAGTGTGTTCACGAGTACTTGCATGTCTGATGAGGAACACACAAGTACAATGCTTTACAGAAGTATTCGCTTTCTAACAGCCACTAAGGCTTAGAAAAATGTTGCTTAGGTAGAATTACAGTGACTGATTAATTTTTCTCCAGCAATGAGATCATTGGAACCCAGAGATCTCACTGAAGATGTTTCAATGGACTAAGTCATTAACTCTCTGCATCTGATACTTTTCAATTTTCTTTTAAAGATTTTTTTCCTTCCCTCAGATCCAGATCCTGTACTATGTAACAATCAGGACAGCACTGTTAAGGTTGCCAAGTTTCACCCTCACTAGGAGGATCTGGCACAGCTAATCTGACACCAGTACTTTTACATTCTGTTAACCGGGATAGTAGGCAGAGCAGAATGCACTTGTTAACAGCCCCCTAAGCCTATGTTGTCCAGGGTACCTTGCACTACCTGACTCTTCAATAGGCTTTTATCCCAGCTCAGGATAGTGAGGTTACTCTACAGTGAGTCTTTTATGAAGCTTCTACATCCACCTGTAGAGCTAGCTCTGCCATACACCCTCCCCGTATTCCCTCAAGCCATGTTTTGACATGTTATCTAATTTTATTCTATTACAAACCTCAAAATTGCCCCTGAAAGGGCCTCTGAATGATGTTCCATCCAATCCCGATGAAATGTAACGGATGTGAGGGTAGCCCGCCATGTCTGGTACCTAGTCAAACAGCAGACGTTAAGTTAAACCTATTCACAACAGTTCCAGCATTTTGCTGTTCACTCTGTACAATTTCAGATCCTTCTGCTTTTATCGAGTCAGTTATTTATATTGCCTAGCTTGAGCATACAATTCCAACTAACACCACCACTTTGAGGTCTCAAAACATAAGCAGAAGCTAAACAGCAGTGAGACTAGATTCTCCATGATAATCCCTTCACATCTGCATTACGTATTGCTTGATCTCACTTCTGAAGTCTCAATCTCAACCTGCTTTATGCAAACCACTACATCTACCTAGTTGTGTGAATAAACCACCTAAAAGACAGGCATGAATTTACAGAAAGTTCTTACTATAAATTCTCAAATACTTTGATCTCACAGAAGACACCAGTCTAGTCTTCAGCCTGGAAAAAACCAGCCAATCTCTTTGTCTTAACCAAACACAGGTACATCTTCAGACACACTTGAAATTTGGAGGTGGATAGAAAAGGTAACACTCCAGTATTCCATCTACAGTCGCAGGCAACTCTACACACACTCTCTATTCATCATCCACTGACTTCCTTGCATATTAAGAGATACAAAATACTAGTGTGCAGTCATATAACCTACAGGCATGTGAAGCACCAGTACTTTTTATCCAGGAAAGCAAGAAACACAAGGATCACCTGAACAGCAGGGCTCATGTTCCATTTGTACCACTGCAAGATGGCTGAAGAACACACTGAATGGTTGTCAGCAACATCCTAGGAGCAACTAATTAAAGAGCTAAAACCCCCTAACCCAAATAATGAGCAGATTAAGCATATGTAGAGTGCACTAACATCAGGACTGCAAGGTCATCTGAAAATTACACTAAGAATTGTGTTCTTTTGAGCGTTCCTCAGCTGGTAACACCCCTCTGCTGTGTATCGCTCATACCACAAGGCTGTTTATAAGTTGTCTGATATCCCAGATATTTCTCATTAGGTCAGGAATTCAGCTGTGGCTTCTCATTCCCAGCACACATCAAGGTGTAGAACTAAATTACTGCACTGTGAGAAAGCTCAGGACAGATTTACTCGTGCATCCTAAAGTATCTTCCTTGATTGTTCAAGTCCACCCTGATAAGTAGAAGCTGCCAGGGACAGAAAAGAGTTCTAAAAAAAATAATATTTAGAGAGAAGATCCAATTTTGTGTAATGGGAAATGGCCTAGGGCCTCTTCAGTATTGTCTGAATGCTATCTACAGACACTTCTCATAAAATACAGTGAAAGCACATTGCTGCTGAAGTAAAGCACCTTCTCTTGAAAAACCATTTCTGTAGGACAAAACCATCCCTCCTATGCCTGCAGAATAAGCACTCTGCTAGCACAGTAAACTTTTAGATAATGACACTTATGACTGCAGGCTGAAGGGAACACTGAACTAATGCCCAGCTGTCCCAGTTTTGGCTGGGATAGAGTTAAGTTTTCCTCCTGGTATCTGGTGCAGTGCTGTGTCTTGTATTGAGCCTGAAAACAACACTGATAACACCCTGATGATTTAGTTCTTGCAAAGCAGTGTTTAACTCAAGGACTTTTCAGTTTCCCAGGCTCTGCCAACAAGCAGGTGCACAACAAGGTGGGAGGGAGCGAGGCCAGGCTATGCTGACCCAAACTGGCCAAAAGAAACATTCCACATCCTTGAAAGTACAAAAACTATGGGGAGCTGGCCAGGAGGGGATCACTGCTACAGCACTGAAAAAAGGAGAAGCTTAAAGACAATGAAGAAAGGGCACGGTGAAAGACTGACATTACAGAGGCTTGGTTCTATTCTTTTGGATAAAGTCAAAAGATGCACCACTTTAGAGCAGTATCCTCTGGACTTGCAAATTCCATGCAAGTTTGCCAATCAAGAACTGTTTGTTTCTGCACAACAAGTGTCATCTGTTTCTGGTTTTGCACTTTCTATTGACACTTCCCACTGCCACACACATTTGCTACAACTGTAAAAAAATGTCAAGGCTACATCTGAAGCACTTACAACACAATTGCTCTGCAGGAGCTTGAAACAGCTCATTTGCAGGAAAGGTTTTCTTCCTTGCTGCCTTCCCTTGAACAACTTCCCTGGATCTTTCTGCCTTTCAGTTGCCAGTCAGCAAAAAGGTTCTTCCACTGAGTGGCACCTCCTCATCTTGTCCTTCCCAACCTCTTCTCCAGTAGTGCACAATGACCTTTGTCATTACAAAAAATAACCACTCCAACGCTAGACACTATTCTAAGCCAGGGTTACACTTAGAAGAATAGTGTTAAGGAGGGAAGTAGCCAAATCCTTGTCTACAGACAGAGAGGAAGCTCTTTTAACAGTTTTTAATATAGGATTCCTCTTGGAGAAACATTTAAACAGGGCAAAGTGCTTTCCAACCCTTCTATCAGAAAAGATGATTTTATTTCCCCACCTTCCATTTGGGCCATGAAAACTGTTGAACACTAAGTATCTCCTGCAACATACCCTTACCATTTTAACTCCCTGAGGATTAGAACTTAAGAGGGACCCTAATTACAGTTCAACCTCTCGTCTCCCACCTCTATTCCTAAAGGTTCAATGAGAAAACACAGGTGACAGCTGCAATTAACCTGCTGCTCTTTGATAAAACTGACAGTCACTTTTGTTTAACATCCAGTTGTCTGTCAGGTTAAAAATTTCCCTGTTTGCTCTGTATTCAGAGTCAATTTCAGTGACAGATCAGCTGTACTCACACACATGCAAATGAAGCAAACTCTGCCTTTCGTTGTTGCCATAGACAGGGTGGAACCATGAAAACACGCTGATAGTACTTGGATGATGTCGTGTATGTCATTTCTAATAGCGCTCTAACCTGCCTTTAGGGTCTTCCAGCGCATCAAATGTGAACACACTTCAAACTGGGAACTCAAACCACAGCTTCAGAGTCATTACCACTCAATGTGATCACAGCATGGAGAACACTCTTGAAGATTCACTCTACAGCTAAAATGAAACTAAACGGTGGGACGCCAACTACTTGCCTGTTTGAACTTCGGTTTGAAGGATACAGAAGAATAGTTCCAATAAATCTACAAGTATTCTTTCAAAAAATCATATTCTGTCAAAGTGATTTGCATTTATTATTAGAATAATTATTAAGAGTTACATAGATTTTTCTCGGTTTTCTGCTGCAGATAAAAAGCAGTTATGTGTAACAAGGGACTAGTTTACCGTTATGCTTCCTGTTGCTTCTAACACTTCATGATACAGTCTCTATACACTTTATTACACAATATTTAGCCTAAATCAACCTAATTCTATTTGAAAACAGCCAAGTCTGTAGATGAAACTCTAGCTGTGCTGTATACACACCTTAAAAAATACAGCACCAGTGGTAATCCTCAGACACTGGCTGGAAAGTTGTTACTTCAACCATCCAAAACTCATGGAAGAAGAATCTGAACTTTACAAATCAGATGCAGAGGGTCAATGCATTGTAAAGCAAGTGACAATTTAATTCAAATACGTTTCAATTCACAAGAGCTGAACTTTGAGATATGAGTGATCTAGGCTGTATCGTCTTACTAGACAAGAGCCTGCCCTAGCTCCTCTCCTGGGCACAACACACAGACAGGAATATTTTCTCCTTCAATTCAGCCAGTAACTTTTGCAATAATATGCACCTGTCCAATTAAATGAAGTAAAACTTAAAATAACACTTTCCTGAGAAACAAAATAATCACTTTTCAGAAGCTATTTCCTTACCATTAGAGGAAGGGCCCCTATTTGCAAGTGATGAAGTCGAGGAGGTGCATGGTAGTGGGCCAGGTGAGGATGCAAAGGCCCTGGAGGGTATGTAGCTGCAGTCACGCCAGCTTCAATTCCCAGTTCCCTGTCACATGAATGAGAGAGGCATTACACCAAATGTCCATCCTGACTCCCAAGACGCAATTCTACCGCTTTGGAGAACATCCAACATGGCACAGACTCCATAATAACTATACATAAGAATTCTTTTCTCTTTAAACATAAATTTTGCTAAAGAATCATCATATTCCTACTGTAACTAAAAGTTGCTTTTAAAAATCAGCTACTTAACATGATAAAGCAGCAGAAGCAACTCCTCATTTATTCTGACCAGATCTATCACCAATCTAGGAAAAGCAGGTGTCATACACACACCTCTTCCCTAGAAATCAAACACACGCATTATATATTAATAAATTTCTTGTGGAACTGAAACACAACCTTCATTCGTGGGCCAGATACAATTTAATGAAGTTCAGATAAAGAATAAAGATAATAAATTAATTTGTAACTCAACTACAAATCCGTATTTTTGCTCTTTGTAAATAAAGTCTTCATGTTTAACTTCTTGAAATTCAAGTTAGTAACTTAATTCCACATTAAAAGCAGTGAATAAATCCCCCTAGAAAAACATGATATTGAGCACTTGGAGCACTATTTCAAAGCTGTATCAACATCTGCAGGTGGACACAGCACTTTTTAAAATCACAGACAGCTCCATCAGCATAGTGATCACCACATTGCACTCCTTTCTTCTGATACCCAAAGATTACAACATATCTGAGTACTAACCAGGCAGATCTCTCCGTAGCCTGTCGAGGATGGGAAGACATTGTCTGAGGTACATGAATGTGATGCCCATGACCGTAATTGGGATGCATCCTGTGAGGATGAGGAGGAGGCCGCTCATGAGCACGTCTAAACAACATGAAACAGAAACATTAATTTCCTGTGCTTATTAGGATCAAGAAAGCAACATCCATACTCAAAATGTCACAGACAGGATGACTGGAAGGCATTTAAAATAAAGTAACAAAGCTCCTCATATGGTGTTCCAGTTTGAACTTCTATTGAGTTAGAGTTCTATTACAGGTTTAATATTCAAAGCTTCAGGTACCATAGCCCGCTCCGCTTGGCAGACTTGACTACAAAGGACCAACCAAGTACTTAATGCTGACCCCACCCTACCAGTAGGAAAGCAAAGGTCACGTGATGGTCATGCAGTGTTTCAACGTCAGCCACAGCTGTGGGGCACTTTCTGGTTGTCAGAGTATAACCTGATTTACATGAGGTCAGGATAAGACACCTACAATCCTGATTTTGCATGTAATTTGTATGAGGATTAGAAAGGAAAGGACAGACTAAGGGTGGACAGTTCTCCTGAAATTAGAAAATTATAGAGGAGAAACCTTACTGAGCAAACCGACATTGTGAGACCTGAGAGTGGTGACTTCAGAGCACTGTCAAGAAGCAGCTATTATCAGCATGACCACAATTCCTATCCATATAAAGAAAAAAGTCACTTGAAAGAAAAGCCAATATTCCCTTCTCCAACTGCCAAACTACTAGAAAGCTTATAGAGCTTGTAAGATGCCTGAATGGATTTATTTTTCCTTAAATGCAATCTTGCAGTGTGTCATGCACTGGTAGAAATGTTCTAGAACTAACTGTGGGGTATAACTGCATACTCTGAAGCTGTGTCTGTACACTTAGGTTGGAATGTTCAGAGGGCCTTTGAAGTGCACAGCAGAGATACCAAAAGAGGAGGCGGAGGTTCAGTGAGGTCCTCATTTCCATAAACAACCAGGGTTCTATCTGATTTTCCTGGGGAGCAGGAGCACTGTGCCATTTTGTGAGCACTTACTGCCTGGGTTTAGAAATTACCTGCAAACTGCCTCAAAAGTCACAGCTAAAGCAAATGTTTGTTCACACAGTAACTTCTACATCACTCCTAAGTTACTTACACAAATTCTACTGCTAACTAAGGAACAGTAACTGAAAAGCTCATTCTTGAGGTCCTCCTGGATATTTAAAAGCTTTACTTCCAAAATTACAATAATTTCAGTTACTTTGTGATTTAATACTAAGCCAGTACTGACCCAATTTTTGTTGGCACAAATCTAGTTTGGCAACAACAGTGACATCTCTTAAATCTCTTAAACAATTTCATCCAAACTACTCAACATATGTCAAATGCTCCTACAGACAGCAGATCTCTGTGTCTCTTCTTTCTCTTCCAAAGATATAAAAACATAGTAAAGCGTAGAAATGTACCCAAGGTGAAACCTGAACTAAACCCTGGTAATGGTCTCCTACAATAAAACGTTCATTTTAAGCACTGGATCAAAAGAATCTTAACAGTATCAGCAATGCAAAATGCTGTGAAGAGCACATCTGAAAGCAGCTTTCAGCTATTCCACTCAATAAAGAGCTTCTCACTCTTATCTGGAGGACAAGCAATGGGCAAGAGAAACAGAAATTTCTCTTCCATGCACCATTACCTGAGGACACTACAGTGAGAGGGAAAGGAACAAGTTCAGTCTTAACACTCTTGTGACTACGATGGGATGCAGAGGCACTTCTTTCCACTGTTTAACACTAACGGTTGCTAACCATGCAATTAACAGTTTGAGACTTGCATGCAACACTTTACAAACCTGAGGGAAACTAATTATATGCTTAGATATTGCTCTGAGTACATGAGTGACATACGTTGGATGCTGCATCATTCTTCTTCTCTGGACCTCCATCCTCTGGATCACTTCATGAGGATGTAGCCTCTGTGCTGGAGGTGCTGTTGCAGGGATGTGATGGGATATGGGCTGGTGTGTTGCAGAAAGATGCTGGGGTATTGGAGCAGCTGTATTAGCCAAAGGATGAGTTGGTGGTGGAGGTGGAGGAGGAACAGGATGAGAAGACGCATGAGAGGAGATTGAAGGATGGAAGGGATGCACTGGATGAGGAATAACATAATCTACTTGAGGTGGAGGTTGTGGCTGTGGAGGAGGATTTCCATGAGAGTGAGGACATGCAGAAGCTTGGTGGTGAAGAGGTCTGGTCAAAGAAGCATCTGTAATGAAACATCAGGTGCCTTTTATTTGATCAGTAGCAGATTTTGACTTAAATTTATTTTTAAAAACACCTTTACACAAGTGCTTCAATATTGTAATGCCTATGTAAAGAGTGGCATCTCAAAGTATTTCCTGCAATATATCCTCCAAGAAAACCTCATTTTCTGCAGCCAGAAGTATTCCACTGGCTGATCTTGATAACAACAAACATGAGAAAAAAACCTGCTGACAGAGGTATATGGTGAGAAATTTTGCTTTAAGTTTGATGTTTAGTTTTTTTAAAAGTTCATCATCCCAACAAGTTCTGAAGAGACGATAAAAGCCCAAAAAAAGAAATCACAATCAAGGTAGATGATTCTGAGCTGCTCAAGCAGAACTCCCCGTGGGGATGGGATGGGTGTTGGACCAAGGCAATAAAATAAATGGCTACAACACAGGAAAAACTTTTTCATACTAAACACAGTTTTTGAAGTCTGAATGTTTTTAAGGTAATTCAAAAAGTACTTTAACTTCACCTTGATCCTGTTCAAACCCTCTAAACAAGTTGAACTGTTTAAATAAATATATGTCTTAATTTGTATTTTGCTTGGTCCGTTCTAAGATCAAAGCAAGATGACAATAAGTTTTCACACGCTGTTAGGGAAGCCATTTCCACATCTGGTTTCCCCCAGGTAATTTTATCAATACTTACAAGGAGAGTGCATATAATGCCGACAGGAAGAGAGCGATGCCTGAGGAGGAGGTTGGGGCTGGGGCTGTGCAACCATACTTGATCCATATCCATCTATTGTTATGGATTGGCTTGGGCCAGCACTGGCCTGATGCCCATAAATTGCAGTTCGAGATGAAGAACCAGGACAGCAGGGGTCAAAAGCAGAAGTTCCGTGAAAAGCACCAGTTCCATGGCTCCTTATGCCACTGCTGCTTAAGTCAACTGGCAATGCCTGCTGCATAAACAAATGATCTGTTTTCAACCAATTATTCAGACACTGAAAACACAGTCATCCTCAAGCATAATTCAGTACAATAAACAAACTATTGCAAGCAACTGGAATCCAAGTTTTTAAGTTTATGACTCTACTCTGCCATGTTTTTAAGTATGGTTAATGTTTCTTATTCCCAAATTCTTGAATGTGGTGAGAAAGGCTAAATTTCCTTACACCAGGTTGTGTAAAAAAGCCCAAACCCTTACAATGAATATTCAGGAGGGTACTTTCCAGCTTGCTGAAACAGCCATTTTCATCAGGAGGATGTTGGCTGTCAAGAATTACTGGTCAGATCATTACTTTGTGAAATTTTACAGTTGTGCATCCATGTAGCTTAAATTTTCCTTTTAGTTCCCTTCTACAATGCCTGCTACAGCAAAAGAGGCCACTCTACAATCCCAGCAGCCTATTCTACTCTTTCATATGTGTAAGAAGTGAATTAAACATGCCTGGTCATGGTAACTGCTGCCAGAGCTGCTGCTTGCCCCACAAGGGGCAGGCACTGGAGGAGGTCTTTCAACAGGGCAGCTGGAGTCACTGAATGAAGGAGACAGTGGGACAGCTGGGTGAGGGTTGTGGTGGTGGTGGTGATGATGCTGGAAGTGGTGGCCATGCTGCTGAAAGCAGCTTGTATGTGGGTGTCCCAATGCATGATGAGTCTGTGAAGGTCCTCCACAAGGAGAATGCTGAGGACAGCATGATGGTAACCGTGGCATGGCCGGGGGGCCAGTTTCCAGTGTCATATTAGATGCAGTTCTTCTTGTATCATCTTGAAGACAAAAGAAAGGTAATATTAAGGTAAAAGAAAAAAAAAACCAACCGATTACCAGTATTACACATAAAAAAAATCATTTGTACTTCATGATTAAATACATTAGCAACTGACAAACAGAGCTAGACTGAATCAACACCACGGCTATATAAAACAATTGAGCTCTTGCTACCACAAGCACCTAACTGGAATGGTTTGAATGGATATACTGATGGGAACCGTAGAGGACATGGACTGACACTTAATCCCCTAATTGCAGGCAGTTATCAGTAGCAAAAGGAGGAAAGATTGTTCCTGTGGTTAGCATGCAGACAACTTAAGTTGGTCTTATGTGATTGTTTTATTCTGTACCTCCAGCTGAAGTTCCAGCAGTACTGCCACTGGGAAGACTAGAAGTGGTCTCTGGTGCTGTGGAGGGCTGGCTGCTGGAAACACTGGGAGCTGCATCAGAGGCCTGCTCTGAGGTAGAGGTACTAGAACTGTTGCTGGAAGCAGAACTCACAGCCTGTGGCTCCACTCTAGCTGATGTGGTTGGCACAACTGTTGGCTCTAGCGAAAGGGGAAAAAAAAAAAGCTTTTATGGTCTTTAAGCTTTAAAAGCTATTAAGTGTTTCACTGCTGTTGCAGAATTCTGATTATTTTAGAAGCAATTATCAATTCTGGTCTTGCCACATGCTAAGCAAGTCAGAACACAAAAGCCACTTAAGTATAAAATACTGAAGGTTAACTCTGTTTCACTCACCTGTGGAAAACAATACTTCAAATTAAACTGGATTTTAAAGACTATCAAAACAATTCCTGACTAAATCTAACATACCAAGTTCTACTTAATGAATGAACCACTACTAGACAGGAAGTTACTTCAGTGCTTCAATTACTTGTACTTCTGGCTCAATTTAACAAACGAGTTGCTCTATGATTGTCACCCCTTCGCCCATTTTAATGCCTACAAAACACAGAAAACCTGTTAGATAACTACCAACAACAGTACCACATTTCTACTAACAGTATGGCTTTACAAGCTTCAATCATTCTCTGAGCAGTACTAAAGGCAGAACACACATATGAAAAGCAGATTTACACAATTATTGAGGCTGGAAAAGTTTTCTCAAGATCATCCAGCCCAGGTTATGCATGACCTGACATTACCACAACCACCTAGACCAGGGCACTAAGGGCTACAGCCAGAATGTCCTTAAACACCTCCAGGGATGGCAACTCCACCACTGCCCTGGGCAATCCAGTTCAGGGTCTGATCACCCTTTCTATGAGGGGTTCCTAACATTCAGCTTAATCGTCCCCTGGCAGCTTCAGGCCCTGCCCTCTTGTCCTGTCACTAGTTGAGTGGGAGAAGAGCCCAACCCCCACCTGACTACAACTACAACCTCCCTTCAGGGAGCTGTAGAGAGGGAGAAGATCCAGCCTGAGTCTCCTCCAGGCTAAACACCCACAGCTCCCTTAGCCTCTCCTCATCAGCCTTTCCCTCCAGTCCCTTCCCCAGCCTCAGTGCTCCTCTGGACTTGCTCCAACCCCTCAATTTCTTTCTTGAGCTGAGGGGCTCAGAACTGCCCACAGTACTACAGAGGAGGCCTCACCAGTGCCTACCTAGTACAGGGGCAGAATTATGTCCCTAGTCCCACTGGCCACACTATTCCAAATACAAGCCAGGATGCCATTGGTCTTTCATGCCACCTGGACAAACTGCTGGCTCCTCTTTAACTGGTTGTCAGCCAGTACTGCCAGGTCCCTCTCTGCCAGTAAATCAATGTTCTAGACTTCTGCTGTGCAGTGCACTCCAGTATTTTCAAGTACATGTATTTAAGGGAAATGCATCAAACATTTGCTAAGTTGTCTTCTAGACTATGATTTTCAACAGATTAAAAACATACTTGGTGGCTTAATGCTGATTTTAGTTTTGGAAATGTCTGCCTTCCACCTTAAGTTTGAAATGTCTCTCTAATTACTAACAAGGCAATGACATGACTAGGGATATGAGACACCGTAAGACAGAGTTTCATCTTAGGCAGCCCAGGGTTATTTTAGTAAAATTGTCTGCTGGATTTCAGATGGAAAAAAAAGGCATCAAGACATTTCAAATACTTCTCTTACACAACACCTCAAAATAAAATATGACTAGTTTTTAAGATTTCTCTCTACATCTCGTAGCTCTATCAACAACTCAGCAAGCAAGAGAATAAATTTATCTCCGTTCTTGCAACTCTTCCAGCTCATGACATTAAAAAACATGACCCAATACCTACAGTTAAATTCCTTTGGATTTTCATGTGGTGTTCCAATGGATTTAAAGCAAATAAACGCCAAAACAGTCAAAGTGTTTAAAGGAAAATGCCTTAATATTTAAATTCAGAGAACAGCAGCATGTGTACAGGGCATGCCAGACAATTCTCAATTCTATCAGTCTCAATCATCCTGTAGCCTCTTACTGGTTTGAATCACCATCATGGAGACATGCCTGTTTCTCCCATCCAAAACCAGGAAGACCCAGGAGACCTGATCAAACTCAAACTTATGATTAGCTACAAAAAACTCTTAAATTCAATAGATTTCACAGATATTAATCTGAGAAGATGAATGGAGATGTGACCCTTATGCTCATGGAAGCAGCTAACAAATTTTTAGGAACAGTACCTTTTAAGATGCCAGTAAAGTTATGATAGTGAGCAGCTGCCTTCTAGCAGTGTTAATTCAAAGCTTCTACCCTTTTACTCTAGTTTAAGCAGGAAATTTGATGCCAAACTCCCAAAATAACATCCTGAGATCAGGATCTTAGCAGTCAGACTAGAATCATGGAATGCTTTGGATTAGAAGTGACCTTTAAAGGTCATCTACCCCAACCACCTGCAGCGAGCAGGTTCATCTGCAAATAGAACAGGTACCCAGAGCTCATACATCCTGCCTTCATCCTATAGAAGGTATTTCCTCCAAGGTGAGAAACAGCCACTCTTGAACATACACATTAACATAATACAGTTCTTGGTTTTAAGACTAAATTCTGTAATTTGAGTTTAAAGAGTAAATTAAAACAAAAGATGCCTGTTCCACTCCAATGATGGAGCTGTTGGAATGTTCTACAATAGATCCATACTCTATAAATCAACCCATCTTCTTAAAAAGATCACAGAACCCAAATTGATTCCAAACACTTCCAAATTCCAAACCCACTCCAAAACATGAGTAAAATGTTGCAAAATTCAAGCTTGCAGCACACTTGAGGACAAACATGCAACAGGACAATGCTTCTGTGAAGCATTAGAAGCAACATGCACTGAAGAAATCCTCCAACCTACCACCAACAAAAAGAACCTGCAAACATGTATGTAAGCTTTGGGCTTCTCTGCTTACAACTTCTGACAATACCTGGAAGTCAGTCTTTTGATTTTCAGCAGCAACAGACTTTAGTGCCAGGTGTTCTTAATGTTAAAACAGTGCAAGCTGACAGCTTCAGCAATGTAACAGAATTCAATAGTTTAGGTAGTTGGGTATTTTTTTTTTACTCCAAGATTTTAAAGAACAGTAACTATTCCCAAGCACAGGCAATGACAGGTTTTCCTTTTATAGTGCTGTACTGAAGTATGTGCATACTTTAAAGGAAGTAGTTCCAACCTGTTCTGTAATTTCTGCCTGGTGACTCAGCCCTCAGACGCACACCCAAGTCAGTTTTGGAAAAAAAATTAGATCTAGGAGACCCCTGGGGAACAGCTAAACTTTTAATTTTAAGAGGAAGGCCACAAGAGGATTTTCTGACAGGCTTGGAAATTAGTTTGTTTTGAATTGAGACGCTAGAGACTTGCCTAGAATGGCATAACTAAGGCAATTAGCTTTGTTCCCCTTGCACTGATCATCCTGGTTCTGGAGAAGAAAAACATTCTGCAGACCAATGCAACTCACCATCTTCATCCACTGTAAGGTCCACTACTTCTGCTGCATTCTGCCGCAGTGGCTGTATGACTGTGGAAATCCTACTGCGGGTCCGCTGCTCTTGAGGTCGTGCAGCATGAGAACCAGAGCTTTGTCCCCAGTGTGATCTCGTGTGGCCAAGCGTTGAGCGAGACCTTGGAAAAAAGGCAACATCTTAAAGCATTCACCTTCATGTTGCCATGAGTCCATTTTTCTCCTTGCTGTTGGAGAAGCTAACTGAAGTATTATTTGTTTAGCAAAACATTTTGATATGTTGAAACACCACACTGCTCCACATTCTCTAGATGCTTACCAACATGAACGCTGCCTTTACCAGGTAACGTAATGGGAATGTAAAGGTTGCAAACCACGTTCCTATGAAATACACGCAGGGAATTTACAAAGATTTCACTGTGAAACCCTATAGCCACAGTCAGGCAGGAATAACATCTGATATTATGGTTCAGCTTTCTTAACTTTAAGCTAAGAAATCTTACACTAACCCTATGCAGTCTGAAACAACAGAATTATGGATGACAGAACTGTTAAGATCAATAAAATATGTAAACATTAAGTGCTCCTGCATGTTAACTGACAGTATTTGCAAAGGATGATGTCTACACTTAAAATTTGAAAAATATCCTAGGTAGTGCAAGGTTGGGCTTAATGAGCTTAAAAGGTCTCTTCCAACCAAAGAGATTCTGTGATTCTTACTTCCCCCTCTTCTAAGAATGAACACAGCTTTGTGCAACAATAACATGTGGCTTGAGGAGAGGAAATCCTAACACTGTAACCAGAGCTGAGGAAAGGGATGGTTTTATCTCCAGAGTATACAACTTCACATCCACTCTATTCAATTTAGCCGTGTAAACTCAACAATCAGTGATGCAGTGGAGTTTCACTACGTTAAGATACTGCTTTTAATTAAAGTGAAGAATATTTTTTACAGCATTGTATTTAGCAGTTCACTGTCAAACCCTCTGACTCGCCAATATTTTCATAAATCAAGTGGTTCTTATTTTCCAATTTGGAAAAAAACAACATAGACCTAAGAAATTCAGACAAGGAAAATGTGAAGGGAATGACTTCATTAAAAACAAACAAAGCCCACTGCACACATCACCATGGAGCTCAGGCTGCATCTCTGTTGTGCCTGTGCTTCCTTCACTCCCCTCTGTAAATCACCAACAAAGCTCAGTATATTTTCCTTGCTGCAGTCCTCTCCACTGGCGTACGCTCCAGTTCCCTTCAGCAGTCACTGTCATTTAAATTTATGTAACTTAATCTATGCTAGGATATATCTTATGCATACATTTATTTGTGTGTTCTACCAACATTCCAGAATGACATTTAAAAAACACTTTACTGTTTGTCTGACAACCCAACTTGGTAAAGCAAGTTGAGCCTAAGATCTCTCCTACTTTCATGCTCCACTCCCATTCAGGTAACTGAGAGTTCAGGTTCATGGGAGCACCTCAAATTTGGTGTAAAGGAGAAATTAGCTAGGAAAGGGCAGGAAAGACTACCAGTGTTCCCTTAGACAAACTCCAGTCACCTCAAAACCAGTGCAGTACCTACCACATCTGAACTTTTGGTTTTCAATGCTACTGTAAACACAACAATAAGACCTTTCTTTGGATTTCTTCTTTCACCCAAAGATATGCTTTTGTCTTTAAAAACAAAAGAGCAACCTCTATCACCTATATGCAAGAATAAATGTAACTATTTCTTTTGCTACGGAAGGTATTCTGAGTTGGCTAAACAACCTTTCTAACATTCTGTTTGTTTACAGTCTTGTGTGTTTCTCACTTCACAGTACACCAGCACCAAGATGTCTCAGAGCTGCCTTTGTTCCTCACATACGCTTAAAACACAAGATTCATTTACTGAGTCCCAACATTTCAGGCACGCAGGAATATTCCTCCTCATAGCTGACTTCCTAGAATTGTTTTCTTACTGTTTGTTTGGGTTTTTCTTAAGATGGAACCATGACTTTTTCCCAATACAAAGCTCGATCATTTCTCCCAAAGTTTTCAGCTGAACACTGCCAGAGATGTCTTTACTCAAAGGCTGAGTGCAAGTACAGTAAATAGAGTAAACTTAATTTGACCATTCTATTATGATCTTTAAAGAAATCCCTAAGTTGGAAGATTTAATAAGCCAAACAGGCCAACCATTTGAATTTACCAGAAAGTACCCTTGGTTCAAGTCTCTTATAGTGACAGCATAAACCAGTTATTGAAGAACCACATAATCTGTCTTTCACAGGGTTTAATTTAATGTTCTATAAGGTTGTAAATAACGAAGTGCATCCTGGTTAGAATTTCTGTAATTCTAATTCACTAACCTTACAGGATTATTGTGACACTGTGCTTTGTCACAAACCGGCAGACAAGCAAAATCACATCAATACCAAGAGATCTCAGTCTCACCTGTAGCTTTCACCAACTGTGACAATCTCCACTTCACTGTCTGTTGACGTAACATTTATTTCTTCATTAGCAGTGACCTGGGGAGTGGAAGATGCTTCAATCACCACAACATCTTCATCAATACTTCCTGAGGAAGAAAAAAGGAAGACAGATGTTTGTATACTTGCTCTACATGGGAGCTGTCATTGAGAGACTATTTTTTTCTAGACTTAAAACACATGTTGGTAGAGAATTTCACGGCGTGTGTTACAACTCCAGGTGCAACTGTCAAATACATAACCTCACTATTAATGACAGCAATTCACAATCACATACTAGAGAGGAATTAAAAATGACATTAACAGTGTTAAAACCTAACACCCCAGAACCCACAAGATCAATTTAAAAGATAGGTTTTGGCAGGAAATTTCTCCTTCAGGAAGAACGATTCCTTTTGCAGCCCAATACCCAACACAGTGAAATGGTTCTCTACAAGTTAATACTGACAAAAGTTGGAGCTATCTAGAACACTCATACTGAGCTCTGTGTTACTGTCTACAGTGAGTCTGCAGAGCACAAAAGAACTTTACAACAGAAAGAAGCTTGATAGCTCAGCAATACCAAAAGATCATTTTGAAATGTACAGATTTCTTAAAAAGAAGTGCTTGAAGAATTTTGTGTCATTCAAGTCAAAAGGTACCTCTTGGAAATAAAGAACAAAGTCACATGCTAAAAATCGAAAATACAGAGGGGCCAAAAACCCAAAGTAAAAGGCAACTAAAGTCACATGACATGCTCTTAATGTCTTGCAACTCATGGGCAAATATGCATCAGCTTTCTTACACACAACTGTCCTAGCTGCTCCTACCATCTAAGCCAAGCAGCTGGTGAAAGGTTAGCTCACAAACGCCCAGCTGTTTTCTTCCCTTCTCTTTGTGCTTATAAGCATGTGCTTTTCTGAATTACCGTTAAGTTCAGGATTACTCCTGAGAGCTCACAGAGCTCTGTATTTATTGAAACTTACTAAAGAAAATCTTCAGTGCAGTAATCAAAGTTTCTGTAAGTAGGATAGAGCAGACACAGTTAATCCACATAGTTCAGCTACACACTACTTCCCACTCCTCAACCTTTCTGAAGCACCCTCCCAACATCAAAAGCACAAACTGAGTGTTTTCATCCCGTGAAGGAGCCAATATTACATACCTACATACTTTCCTCAAAAACAAAGCAGAACAAAAACGCTTCTTTTAAATTATGCAAATATTTGCAAGGCATTTAGTAAGATTATACTGCTAGGAAAAAACTTCTAAGTTGTAATTCCACAGAGTATTTCTGGTTGAAAGGTTCTTTTTAAAATCACCTTTTAAAAGGACTTTCAGACAGAGTTCTGTTAGAAGGGCATCAAGGTGAAGTACACAAACACAAATGACTGATTTGAACAAGGTGGCAGTAATCTGCAGAACAGCACAGAGCATAATCAGTCAGACTATGGGCCAAAGCAAAGTGGTTTATCCCACCACTAAAGCATTCCACTTAGCTGGCAATTAAGAAAGAAACTGTACCCTTGCTAAGGCACAAGTGAAATTTAAGATGGTTTTTTGAATGTTCAGTAGCAACAAAGCAGGGGAATAAAAGGATTGTTCACTGCCAAATGCGTTTAAAATAGAACTCTGCTGGTTTGAACCAAAGCCAGGATGCTTTGCAGTGCCCCATGATATAACTGTGCAGTCTGAGTTAGGGTCCAAAGGTGAACTTTACTGGGATTTCAGATGGAATAGTTTGAGATGATTGACATGAAGAGTGCAAAAGCCTGTAAAGCAGAAGGGAACTTTCTTCAGTGAGATGACTGACTTGGAGAAATAAAGCAAATGTATTTCTGGACATTTTGCTGTATTGTTTCTAAAAATATTTGCTTGAAAGAATGTTGAGGCACTCGCATGACTCAAATATTTACCACATATGTAACTCTTATGAGCCATCTGGTAAATCCAAGTCTACACATTGGAGGCAAACAGCTGAATGCATCCTTAAGGCATCTACATCTTTAGATCTACACAGGATTGCATGTGGTAAACACCACACACAGAGGTCAAATAATTTTATTAGGTTTATTAGGAACAGCATAAAACCTACAGACCTTGATATTTCAGTAAAAGCCAGTTCTAAGGCACTGCACAATTTATAGAACATACAAACAGCCATGGAAAGAGAATAGAAAACCACAGCAAACAGAAATACAAATCAGAAACACGTCAGCTGACAAAACACTCACTTGTCTTTCTCACTATTAGTTTTCACTCTGTATCCGCTACCCAAGGTGTTTGAGAGTCCACCATGACAGGGTGTAATTTTGCGCGCACAGCAGTTAATAACCAGTCATCTTCTGTCTGGAATGAACTTCAAGGAAATCTGAACTTACTTAAAGCAAAAATATGAATTCCTTACTCATCAATGTATCATCTAAATGACTGACCTTGTAGGAGAAGGGCTAAATCTGTAAAATGAGCATGTTACTATAGTAATCCTATGTTCCTACGTGGTAATGTAATCTCCCTTCAAGAAAAGTCACTGGGCTGTTGGCAGCAAAAAAGAGTTACGCAGACCCACAAGAGGGGTTTTGTGCTACTTTGAGCGTTCCATCCATGGCTATGAAATCAACAGAAAATGACCCTCCTGCAGGTATATGCTGCTTCCCTTTGTCATTTCCTGACTAACAAAACACAGAAAGCAAATTACACTCTAGTTGTTTGACTATATTTGCCTTTGGGTTACCACTGCAAGACTTGTTCTACATTTTAAACTAGCTGGTTAAAATCAAAGCCTCTATTGACATGTACATCAGGAAATGTACTAGCTTGCACTAAATTCTGTGGGAGTGGTTGGGTTTTCCACACTCACATTTATAAATACTATTTTATAGTGCAATGCAAAACACTCAACACCAGTCTGCAATTCAGCAGTTAGTGAGTAGATACCATAAATAAAAATCAGTAGTAATCAGTTACTTCTTTACAGAAGCATTTCCACTTTCTTTTAAAAGCCTCTTTTAAGATAGAAACCTACTGCTCAGTCAGCCTAGGGAAAGGGAGTGGCTTGAGTCCAAATTTGAACATCAAATAATGATAATCATTCCTTAAAAGCCCAAACGTTCCCTCCATCAGGCCCTATATCACAAAGACAGTAAATCTAGCAGACTGACCGTACTAAGCAGAATATAACTTTTAAAATAATATAATGCCATGTAGTCCAATATTTAGATCAGTAAATAAGTTTTCCCCAGAAAACTAAGATTATGTCGATATGTTAACTGCTGGGTGCTGTTCTGGGAAGCAAGTTTTAGAACCAAATACTTTAATAACCTCTCTAAGCAAGAGACTGAGTTTTGCTTAGTATAATGTGTATAACATGTACAATTATACTGTGTATTATATATATCTAAGAGATCATAAGTGAGATATTAATCATCATCAATTCACCACTAAGAACATAAATAACACAACTACTGCAGTGCTAAACTAGTTTAAATACTCCACAAAAGACTGCAAAGGAATTTTACAATACACAGTTCCAAATGAGACAGTCTGAGCAAGCTGTAAGTGAAAACATAAGATATTTCAAAGAAGCAGTCAAGCTTCAGTGACACAGATGACTTCATTTGTGTTTCAGGCCCATGTTGTCTCTGGCTGCTGCAGCAGGCAAAACTATGTGGTCAGAGCAGAAAATCCAGGCTGCAGTCTTTACCTGAAGCCTCTTACACCACTCAACATCAGCAACCAGCTTAGACAGGTGAGGAAGTACTGTGTCTGTTCACTGCTCATGAACAGCTGATAGTAAGGGTGTTCAACCTCCTCTTGAATTTGCTGGTACTATGTCCCCCTTCAAAACTGTACTGGTGAACCCCAAGACACCTGTCCAGTACTCCATCTTGAAATGGATAAAATAATAATATGCTACTAGTGCAACTGCCTACAAAATAAAGCAGTTACAAGTCTTAACTTGGAACCTGACTCTTCTGAGCAACATGAATGGTGACACCCCTATGGCCAGGTACACCCCCATGGCCAGGTAAACCCCCATCACCATCTGCTTCCTCTGAGGATAGTGCATGACTCCTCATAGGATTTTCAAGTCTAGATTATAATAGTTATATTCATACAGAAAATTATAATTAATCATAGAATCATCAGGGATTGGAAGGGACCTTGAAAGATCATCTAGTCCAATGCCCCTGCCACAACAGGATCACCCAGACCAGGTGAAGCGGGTTTAAAATGTCTCCAGAAAAGGAGACTCCACAAACCCCCAAGGCAGCCCCCTCCAGTGCCCCATCACCCTCCCTGGGAAGAAGTTATAGAATCAGTCAGGGTTGGAAGGCACCATCGGGTTCCAACCTCCCTGCCATGGGCAGGGACACTACACCCTAGACCAGGCTGGCCAGAGCCTCATCCAGCCTAGCCTTAAACACCTCCAGGAATGGGGCCCCAACCACCTCTGGGGGTAACCCATTCCAGGCTCTCACTACTCTCACAGTGAAGAACTTCCTCCTCACATCAAGTCTAAATCTCCCCATCTCCAGCTTTGCTCCCTTACCCCTAGTCCCGTCACTGACTGCCGACCCCAGCTGGGTGCATTTCCTCCACTCAGGGAACCCACGTCCTTGTGATCGAGGCCGCATCCTGTGGACAGTGTGAGGCTGGCAGCAGTCCCCCCCCAGCACACTAGGTCTGGGGCTTCTCAGAGTTGGGTTGCTTGGGAATGCATCCCAAGGCAAGTGGTAAACATCATCTAAGGCTAAATACAGGCATGAGACTGATACCCAACAAGTACCGTAAGATAAAGTTGAAAAGAATTAGGACTGCACCTGATTTGCAGAAGGTGCAGGTGAATAAAATTATATATTAAGTTGTATTATCAAACTCATATTACACTATTCATAGATTGCACTATGCCAATTCTGCTTGTTGAAATTCCTGTTTCATTCTAACCCTAACTTCTGTGCTCTACTAAGGATAACCCCCTGCAAAGAAACTAAAGCTTTTATTGTGACTGTCATTTAATGCCACCACCATTCTTCCTACAATAGGACCAGCCTAGGTGACACTGATTTAGAACACAGCCATGTTTCCATACTTCGGGCTGAAGTGAATTCCGCACTAACTTTATTACTGTAGCTGTTTAAAGCTCCAACTGACTGTGGATAGTTATTAGCAACAATGGTTCCAGTCAACTGCTCACAAATCAGGTGGTTCTTTCCTCAACACTTCACAGTTCTTCCCCAATCCCTCTCTAGTAAGAGGCACAGTAAAAAAAAAAAAAAAAAAGATTATTATTCATATATGCAGAGCCTTGTCCACTAACACTATTGAGATAAAAGCTCTTAATTATGAGTTGCACCAGTTACTGTGAGAAAAAGAGCCCACGCCGTAGTTCCAGGAGGGATTAAGCTGCTAAAAATTAATCAACTCTAGTAACAGGCAGCTCACTTCCACTTAATACATATTTATCTTGAGCCTGTTCAAATAATCTGAGCATCAAGTGTTTTAAGCAGGAAAGCTTAACATTTCCATCAGCCCTATGGCTTTTAAAGTATCCAGTGTCTACAGTCAATGATTTTGAGAGACAGACAGAAGACAGACATCTGCTGCAGGAACCAAGAGGATGTTCATAAACAACCACAGTTTTATCAATCTAACCAGTGTAGAACAAAAACTGGAACAGTTTCTCATCAGCATCACTTTCTAACCACAGAGGCAAGGCCAGACGTAACCCCGCCTGCTCAAAAATATAAAGGAACATGTCAAACCCAGAAATGAAGGGTAATTAGGTGAGCAATGTATGACAATGCCAAATGCAGTTTCCTGGGGTTCAGCTTTCAAGCCAAACTCACAATACAGGAGTCTAAGACCATAGCTTTTGCCAGATTTTCCTCCACAGATAAGCATCCCCAGCCCTTGAAATCAGAGATGAAAATCAAATACTTATAAAAGCACATCACAAAATACAAATGACATTACAGAACCACATTACAGAATTATTGAAGCTGGAAAAGTCTTCTCAAGATCATCCAGCGCAGGTCATGACCTGACATCACACCACCTAGACCAGGGCACCAAGGGCTACAACCAGAATGTCCTTAAACACCTCCAGGAATGGCAACTCCACCAATGCCCTAGGCAGTCCACTGAGGTCCTCATCACCCTTTCCATGAGGGAGGGCTTCCTAACATCCAACCTAATCCTGTCCTGGCAGCTTCAGGCCCTGCCCTCTTGTCCTGTCACTAGTTGACTGGGAGAAGAGCCCAACCCTCACCTATGGGGGATGGGAGGAGGTATGTGTTCCCGTCCGTCCCCATCCCGTGCCCCCCGCCCCAGTCTCCTTTTCTCCCTACTAAACAACCCCAGCCTCTCCTCATCAGACTGTCCCTCCAGTCCCTTCCCCAGCCTCGGTGCTCCTCTAGACACACTCCAGCCCCTCAATCTCTTTCTTGCACTGAGTGGCCCAGAACTGCCTCTAGTACTCACCATTGCCCAGTACAGGGGCAGAATTATGTCCCTAGTCCTGCTGGCCACACTATTGCTGATACAAGCCAGGATACCGTTGGCCTTTCATGTCACCTGGGCACCCTGGTGGCTGCTGTTCCTGTTTGAGGTCAAAGTGTAGACCTTGCACTTGGCCTTGTTACTGAGATCCAATGACAGTTAAGAGTAGATATTTTGCCATCTTTCACAAGAAAAGAAATAATTAAAGGATCGTTTGTTTCTATAGATGCGTAGCTATAGCTCCTCAAAGGGGTTGGGGACAAGTCTAAGGCACCTAAGCAAAGTCCAGAATTTGAACTGGTGTTTCACAACACACATGGCTGCTCACAGTACTTTTAATCATAGACCCATGGTTTCAATCCAAACCAACTGATCAACATTCAGATCAGAATAAATTCCCTTGAAAGCACCTACACTTTCCCCTGAACCATAAACCTACACACAGTTGTTTCTATACTGTCCTCATAACCCCAGCTCTCAGGTTCTCTAGTGAGCTTCATCTAGTCCTCCCAGGTTTAGTAAGAAGAAATAACTTCTGTGGCAAGCAGTTATTAAAACAATAGAATACCTTCCCCAGGAATTTGTACTTCAATACTTTACTATTTTCAAAGCATAAAATTAAACTAGAACAGCTGAAGCCCTAATAGTAAAGGAAGAGGAGGGAAAACCCTATGTTGCTTGGGATTTTCTTGGTAAACGTTTTGTTAACAAAGACAAGACAAACCAACCCCTCACACATGCCCATCCATGTAATTTTCCAAAATTAGCTAAGGTAGTTGTAGCAACTACAAGAACCACCCTACTAGATATTTACATGGTTAAAAAGATGTTACTGTAATCATTGCAAGAAATTAATTGCAATAAGTATTTCCAGAACAGTAAACACTACTTAAATTTACTGGTTTAAAAAACCCAGTATCTTTGTATAAAAAAAAAAACCAAAATCTGTGCTAGTGTTGTCTGGGGTAGAGTTAATTTTCTTCCCACTACCTAGTAGGGGGCTGTTTTGCATTTGTGCAGATAACACAGGGATGCTTTCATTACTGCTGAGCTGAGTCACGGGATTCTATGATCTTAAAGGTCTTTTCCAACCTAAATGATTCTGGGATTCTTTGCTATTAAGTTACTAAAAGACTAATTATGCTGCTAATTAAAACCCCCAGTTATTAGCTTATCTTTTAAAATGGTATTTTCTGGTTGTTACTATTATTCTCCTTCCTTAAGCCTATCCTCTAGTACCTCCACGATGATGCTCAGCTTTCATATGCTTAGAAGAAAGGCTTTGTCCTTCAATATATTCTGTGATTTCAGCAAATGCAGACATAACCTTCATGTGCCAATCTAGAGCAAACTAAATTCTTCCCTCTCAGGCTAGAGAAGCATTACCAGCAACACAACCCCTTCCTCACTGAGATCCATCATCATCCCTGCGTGCTACACACAGCTATTTTTCCAGCTGGCCCAATTTCTGTCCCAATTAACTCAATAACTAGAGATGCCTGATGTAACAGTATGAAAGCTACAGAAAGCATTAATCACACTTCTATCTTTCTCAAAATAGGACACACACACAGGAAGTCTGTTTAACTTCCCTATTTATCTATAATGTAAATAAAATGCTCTAAACCTTCCCAGCAATAAATGTTGCCACTGCAAACCCAATAGTATTCACATTCTCTAAGCTGGAATTATTTTCCAGCTCCACACATTAGTCTAGAGGTACAACATACATCCCCTTAAGTGTATCTTCTTTCCTCTACAACTGATGCCAGTATTTTAATCTAAACTGAAGTGGTGCAGAGCTAATTGATTTTTCATTTATGGCACATGAAAAAAACCCTATCATTTCCTAATTTAAGCGAGCTTTCAAAACATGAGCCATTGAGCAATGCACTCACTTTTCCACGTAACTAGAGGAAGCAAATTGCAACTTCCACTCTTCCTCCCATCAAAATAACACCATACTGAATTACCTGAACAGCTGGAATATTCACGGATCCTTCCATTAATGTTTTTAAAGAGGCATCTCTTCAAAAATATCCTTTTGAAATGCCTACAAAAAGTTTCACTACAGAAAATACCTGTTTTATACTTCAAGAGAAATAAACAAAGAGAAGTAGTATGCATTGAATATGTGCTCAAAAAGGGCAGTAGATTTTCTCAGTTCAAGTAGACTAGGGAAGCACAAATTGGAAATTCTCTTTTTCAATGCTTTTATTATGGCTTAGAAATAGCTGCTTAAGAAGCCACAACCTGCATTTTCTCATCTATATACCAAATGTAACTTTTCCATCCTCACAAACACATCTGAGGATAATTAAGGCTGTGCAATCACTCTTCTGTTTCAGCATTTTCTATGCAGCCCTAGTACTACATGAGTAAGAGTTTTTGCATTACAGATTTTACTTCTTGTATTTAAACAGTACATTAAAGAATAAGAGGCAAATTACTTGCTGCTACAACGGATAACAAGCAATCATCTTCAGTGTGCTGGTTTTGTTCAGCATAAATCCTGCCCTACCATTATGACACAAACCTTTTGGTTTATACCTGGCCTTATATCTGCAATCATTTTATCTTTGAGGAATGATCAGCAGAGTCCGAAACAGGACTGCACTTTCTAAAAGATATTTGCCACTAGGCAAAAATCATGGTTGCACAGAGCAACACTACACTACTGTCTTTTGTCTATTACCCCATACCCTCCAAAGAGTAAAAATGATAAACAGAAGACAACACCAGCAATGGTACTGGTCCATCTTTCACAGAATTGCTATTCCCATGAAACTATAATAGCTAAAATTTTTAATACAATTCAAGGGCTGAAACAAAGACCAACCCCACAGCATGCAACTAATCAGATTCAGTAACCATTAGCCAGTAACTTTACCTTTTACATCAAAGATTCTAAATTTGCTGCGATATTACTGGAAGCTCTGAATGTGCTTTTCCCATCAAGAATTCATGGTGTAATGTTCACATTACCCATGGTAACTTTATTTGTACTAGAACTTCTACAACCCCCCCATCCCCACCAACCATAAAAACAACTGCTCCAAAGCACATCAGGAATGCTCATTAATCAAAAAAAATACCTCAAGAATTGAGGTTTTTACCTGAAGGAACAGCTGTACTGTTCTGGTGGTTTTCCCCAGGTGACACAAACAGGTCTTCCTCCCCTTCAGTAGAGGAACTGGAAGACGACTCACTGCTGAGGTCATTCTCACTGGAACTGCTGGAGCTGGGCAGCAAAGCATACTTCCTTCGAGCTAGCACCTCCCGCTTTTTCCTCTGCATTAAAATTCGTTCCTTTTGGTTCTGTGTCCGCTGTGATGAACTTGTTTTCACAAATCTCTTCCTATACGGAAGTCGTCTTAAAGAACTGTTGTGAAAACAGGGTCGTTTCATTAATAACCCAGGTACAGAGTCTGCCTCAGTCCGGGACCACTTTTGTGACCTGGTGCTGTGAGTTCTACTTGCAGGACTCAGCACTGCCTGAGGGTGTCTTACAGGAGCATCTTTCTCTTCATCAGAGGTTACCGTGTCAGAGTCTCCAAAGTGTAGGCTAGATGAAGGCGAAGAGATACAGTCACTGAAAGAAGAATCATTGTCTTCGCTCTGCATTTCTAGATGCTGTCTCAATCCTAAGAGCCCTTGGTTTTCTTTGTCAGGACAATTCTGAGTATAGGAAGGACCAGCCTGCTGGCTCTTGCGTTTTTTTCGCACCACAATAGTTTTGTCTTGGTCTGTACGGTTGCCATTCATGTCCTTCTGCTTTTGAGAATCCCCACACAAGTGAGAGAACTCATTTCCTACTTTACTGGCAATCATCTCAACTTCTGCAGGGAAGCTTTTGGCTGCCCTAATAGGTTCAGGGTTCAAAAGGATCCCTTTCAGACTCTCCTGTCTCTTTGGTGCATCAGAAGGAACTTCACTCTTCATATCCACTTTTAGAGTATAAACTATGTTACATTCAGGAGTCCATTCAGACATGGAAGGTTTGAAGAAAGGCCTGGAAATAAATAAAAGATACACATCAAGAAAAAGAAACTGAAACTATTGGCAATATCTGTTTCACCAGTGCTTAAGCATTACAGTTCTATAGGCTGCTCCAGAAGCCATCAGCTACACTACATGCTTAAGACAGACCCCACTTCCTCCTATAGCTGCAGGTCAGCAAATGCTCTATGGTCAGCAAATACTCAGAACACAGTATCTTGTACAGAACAGCTACAACTGAGCTATATAAATCAGTTTCTGACCATACATGTTCTTTTTCTGACACCAAAAAGAGTTAAACAGGAAAGATTTTGAATCGTTATTTGGGGGTAAAAGAATAGGAATCCATTATCTAGAGTTTCTTTAAAAACCGCAGTACACACTAATAGTAACATTCACCTTCAACCTGCTTCATCCAGCATATCTTCTGGTTAAATTCACCAAAAGAATTGGCAAAATGAATTGATTCCCACTGTAACCAGTATCACTTTGTTATGTCTCAGGCAAATAACACTGTAGTAGACTCTTGAAATATCTTCAGCAGTTCAGTGCTCCTTCTCTTTTCTCTATTCCCCCCTCCCCACTTGTTTGTGGGAATATCTCCTGTGTTCTGACAGAAAACATGTTTTAGGCACTGAACCAGAAAACAGCTAAATCAAGACATTGAGAAATAGGATAACAAAAGAGCTGCAAAAGGTCATACAAGAACTTCACCGAAAGTGAGACAACTCAAGTACTACTGCTTCTGTTTCTCAAGGGCAGAGAGACAAACAAGACCAATTCATGCATGACCCTGACACAAGGGAAGTTGACAGAGGACTTGAGAAGTTGCATCCCCAATCCAATCCCACAAAGACCCAACTTCAGAGATATCACAGCCTGCTCCAACAAAAATAAAGAGCCCACTTTGTTTGCTCTCACACAGTCACAGTGACAATGTCATTCAGACATCAGAATATCCATCACTAAAGTCCTCTGAGCAGTCCTTACCCTACCGCCCTACTGAAAGGTACAATACTTCTGCATGATAATCTAGTATCCCAAAGATGTTTCCTTCATCCAACCCAGGCAGAAATGCTAGTGCTTTACAGAAAGGCTATATGAAAGACTATTCAGTATCTGTCTTTGAACTGAAGTGCCATATCCAACAGAATCCAGCACAGGACAGCTACAAACAGAAGAGCTCTTGCCTAAAACTAGATTCATGGCCTGGTTCCAGCAGGAGCACACAGAACTCATGGAGCATGCGCAGCTGGAAGTGCCTGAACCACATCAGCTGGCAGGCTAAGAGCAATACTGCATCGAGTCAAACATAAAACAACCTCACTCTCACACAATATACCACAGAGTTGTTGAATCTCTTTGGTTGGAGGAGACCTTCAGGATCATCAAGTCCAGTCTTCAACCCAGGTCACCACTAACCCACATCCTTCAGCACTAGGCCCACATCAGGATGTTTCAATCCCTCCAGACATGGGGACTCCACCACTGCCCCAGGCAGCCTGGGCCAAGGTTTGGTAACCCTTTTGGAAAGAAATTCTTCCTACCATGAGTTAGTTCAGGACCATAAGGTGCCCACAGAAATCCTGGCATCAATCCAGCATCAGCATGTACATAGCCACTCAGGCTCAAAATCTGCTTGGCTTTGCAAAATGGATTCAAGCAGGTGGATTTGACAAACACTGAACTCACAAGCACATTATTTGGTCTAGACGTTTCTTTGCTCTGTCCTATGCTTAAGCTCAGTTAGCTACACTAACACCATGTCAATCCTGAGTTTAAGACACAAGCATTATGATTTGGCAGCCAGGACTGTTTTTACATCTGTGAATTCCTAAACAAACACAACAACAATGAATTTGGAAATAAGGAGTTGTAGTTTTATAAAAGGAGGACAAAGTAACATTTTCTTCCTGCAGATTAAGATCTTAACTAAGAATCCTGCTTACAGAGACAACTAGAGAAGCTCTACAATACAGAACCATCAAAAACAATTACAAATTTCATTTCTTAGTCCCCCAGCAGTCTGATCTTTGAGGTATGTGTAATTGTTCTTAATACAGTGTCACTTCACTAACATACCTCAATAAAGCTTTGAAGAACAAATCAAGAGATCTTTGTCACAACTGCTTAACTAGAACCTAACGAATTAGAATTAGCATATTAGGACAGCTTGCTGCTGTTCTTCAGGAAACCTGTGAGAAGCAGCTGACTTTTCAGATACTATAACCAAGCAGATCTACCCATTTGAGAAGGCAGACAGTGCAGCAGACTTAGCCACCCAGTAAAGCCACAGGGCAGCAGGTAAAATCAAGCATTTTACTTGACAGTGCCAAAGTATTAGGACTGAACTTCATTGACAAAGCACAGAGGGAAGATTCTTGCTAGTAAAGTCATGAAGCAGCCATCCCAGATCTTAGTAAGCATGTAAGACACCACTTTGATTCATAGTAGTTAGTTTTTCAAATAGCGTAAACTACAAATGACAGTTAACTAACATTGTTAGCAAAATCCAGGCTTGACAAAATTCCTTAATTCCTTCCTCTCTGTCTCATTAGGGATCTCTGTTAGGGTCTGGAACACAATTCCTATGAGAAGCAACCAAGGGAATTTAGGCTGTTTAGCCTGGAGAAAAGAAGGCTCAGGGGAGACTGTCTTGCTCTCCACAACTCCCTGAAATTCAGGAGGCTGAGTGAGGTGAGGGTCCATCACTTCTCCCTTGGGCTAAGTGACAGGAGCAGAGGAAATGGCTAGAGGCTGCCTCAGGAGAGGGTTAGGCTGTGTGTGAGGAAGAGTTTCTCCCCCAAAAGGGTTATCAACCCTTGGCCCAGGCTGCCCAGGGCAGTACCTGTGTTAGGAATCCCTGGTGCTGGGGTATCTGGTTTGGTGGTGACCTGGCAGTGCTGGGTCCAAGGCTTGACCTGATGATCTTAAAGGTCTCTTCCAACCAAAGAGACTGGGGAATTCTGCTAGGCTCGACATCAGTCCACCAAGAAAACCAGTAATCTAAATTTAACCTGAAGGAAGTTCACTTTGTCTGGGGGTACATTTTGTGTTTCTCTTAAAAGCACTGTTGACCCTGGAAGCAGCCAATCCCAGTCACTTAACACTGACAAAACTAGAGAGGCCATGGCTGGGAGCAGCTCCCCATTCCATGTTTCCCACACAACATTACTCAAGACACAGGTTTCTAATTTTAAGAACTACACACCTTGCAATAGAAGCAACACGAAGGAGGTTTTTCACAAGTAAACCTCTGAGGAAATCTTCACACCACATCTTCCTATTGTTCATCCATCTCTTTGTAGCATCCCCATTGTTTACATAGGAATTAAATCATCCTGTTCCCCATCCCATCCCCTACAGCAATTTTTTCCCCATTTATTCAGCTGCTTAACATCTAAGACTCTGCAGCTCATAAGCAGCTGAGGGGGGCACTAATACCTACAGCATGATCTAGATGTCTGATGTTTAGGTTTACTTGGTTGGTTTTACGTTGGACTGGATGATCTTTAAGGTCTTTTCCAGCCTCATCATTACTATGATACTGTGTTCATCTCAAATTAATGCCCTCTGCTTTAGAGGAAACAACAGAAATGACTAGGGAGGGAGGAAAAGCAGTAACTGTTGTCAGCTAAGCAGTACCACAACATGGCCACTTCCACTTAGAGACAAGCTGGTACCACTGATCTGGGTACACAGGGCTAGAAAGTGATTAAAGCGCAAGCTGCAGCTGTGTTCAGGCACACTCAGTACACTTCTACAAAGCCACTGCATCACTAAAGACATTTCTGAAAGATCAGGATGTTTCCATCCCAGTTCTGAAAGCACACGTGGAATATGCAGGAGTACCATGAGCTGTTTTTCACTCCTGGGCTCCCAGTACCAGACCAAGCTAACCATAGTTGTAGCTGCCAGAGCACCAGCCATCAGTAGACAGACTAACATGATATTAAAGGTCTCTTCCAATCAAAGATACTCTATGATTCCAGAGCTTTGGAACAGGAAGCTTTGTCTTGGAACTGACATGTGCACTCAGCCTCTCCCATGTACAATTTCAGTGCATCATTTTATAAGGGGTTGGTAGCATGAGACATGTGACCAGATGTCCACTTCTTATCAAATGAGCCAAAGATCACAGGGAACACCCTATCAACCCTCAGAAGTCACAGGGAACACCCTATCAATTCTTACACATGGACAAAAGCATAAATCTGAACTGGTGATGATCTTGGCTAAGTCTTTTTGTTAATTTTGGGGTTGAGGCTTCTTTACCTCAGTTAGTCCCTCTATCCAACAAAGAGATGAGTAAAACCATTTACCTCAATGAAAAACTACTCTTGTCTCCAACTATGTGAGTTATAAAAACTAAAATTAAAGCTTCTCAAGAGTGATAAAATATTCTGATCCTTTTCCCCTAAAAGCTATCCATCTATGGAATTCTCTACTGGTTACAACCACCCCGAAGCCTAGTTTTCCTTTGTTACTTGATAAAGTAAATGCTCCACCACAATAAAGGTTACCAGGGTCTCTATGCCAAGCAGTCAGTTCTTCTCTCTTTTGGTCAAATATTTGTTTCTGAAGTAACTGTGCTAAAATCAAATAAAGTTGGACTGTTAGAGTGAGATCTTACCTCCTGGAACATCATCTTCTGGAGAAGTACCTGAGGATCAGGAATGAAGGGCATCATGTAATCAGCTAAGGCAATTCCACAAAAATCCCAAAACACCTAAACACTGATGCTTTAAGAAGTACAGAGATGCTCAACACTTGTGTGGTTCAGTGAGACCCAGGACCCTACACACCTCTGAGGTTCCTATGTTTCTGAATTAATGCTGCTTGCTTTTTTATCTGCAGAAAACACCTGACAATCTTCACTGGCTTTTTATTTTTAAATAGGGATTATTACACATCTATTTAAGAATCTTTTAAATAGGAAGCAAAACTTAACAAACAAAACAAATGACACATGATGGCCAGCCCTGCTACTACCCCAAATACAACCGATTACGCACAACAAATTTTCAAGGAGACAAAACCTGGAAGGGTGCTGTAACCTGCAGTGGAGACACCGCTTTGCCTCAACAAGGCACCGGAAAATAAAACCACGTAAAAAACGGTGTGAAGTGTCCACCCTTCTGCAGTGCCACCATCGGGACGAGGCAGGAGGCAGGAGACAGGATAGGGAAAAGGAAGAAGAGAAGGAAGGGGAGGGGGAGATAGAGATAGAGAGAGAGAGAGCGAGACAGAGAAGGAAGAAAAGCAGAGGGAAAGGAGAGGAAAGGAAGGAAGAAAGGGGAGAGAGAGAGAGAGAGAGAAGGAGA